>CP136064.1:92600230-93200496 GCA_032622095.1 Siphonodentalium dalli
AATTTTGGTAAATATTTATTATAAATTGCCAAATTCTGCATGAAAAGGGTTTAAAATTGGACAATATATCCCTCTCAAAATGTATATTAACATTTCCTCTTCAATTTAGTAATATTATGGTATATAAGGACATACTTCAGTTATACAAGATGCATTAGCTACGGTAGTAAAATTGAAAAAAAAGCTAAATATTTTGGCTTTATTTTGAGGATTGACACTAATTTTCAGGATGCCTCATATTGGAAAAATAAACCACTACTGCTCGATATAATCCATTTTTGATTTCAGTAAGGTCTATATTTTGATAAAATACTATAAGAAATGCTGTTATTCACACATATACATACCGGTATATATATGAATCAGGGAGCTAAATGTGTTCTAGAGTCGGGGAGCGAGTACACCGTGGAACCCTAAAGGTGAAGGTAACTGAAGAATGACCTTCACCTGATACATGCGACACGTTATTAAATGATGACATCGCGTTTATTTGATTTGTACATAATATCTAAATAATTTAAACTGGTGAATGAATGGGGGAACGGATTTTTGTGAGCGGGAAATGTATTTAACTACCGTAGCTGTTATAGATCTGGGTTTTTCCAGATCAAATTTGGCTGTGAGATAGCCCTGTCGTACACTTGGGGATTTATTTTAAAAAGTAAACACATGACCTATGATTTTTCTTGCATTTTCGTGATCAACAGGTGTCAATCTAGCTGGGTAAACATCACTGGTATGGCCTGCAGGCTTCAATTCAGCAAATTTGGCCGAAACGTTAACACTGTCGCCTACGGGAAACCATTTAGTTCTGTGATTCCTGTATGAACACTTTTGTGGTACTAGTACTCTGTCTTAAAACAAATTTTGTATTATTTAATATAAATTAACTTTTTGGTCCAGTCATAAACTACCGGTACACATGTACATGTATACATTATAAGTTACTGATTTCCATGTACCCGGTATAAGCTGTGATAAAATTATTAGACGGATAGTGGATTGGGCAACACATGGCACACTTTGTGTAAATAAATAATTTGATCTCCGACTACTATGCATATAATACATGTATAACATTTACATGTACCTGTATTTGATACATTTATAGACAAGCATTCTATTTTTGCATTCTGGCTTACATGTACATGTATCTGCCATCTGTGCAAGTAACATTACTTCGTACTCGGCAGACAGTCAAATATTGGATATCTGGTTTCTGCTAATTTATTCTGCGAAGCAGAAAATATAGAAACCAACAACATTTCCACATTTTCCCACACCAGTTTGGTGAGTTTATACTAACTAACTTATACCAGAACTTGCATGTTTTCCCTGTAAATATGTCACTGACCAACAATAATTGTTTCCCCAATCCGGTACCGGTAAATTGAGTTCTGTGCGGTTGTAATTTGTGTTGTTACCCAATAGTAGAGTTTTACTTCGTAAATCATTGTGATTTAGTATTAACTGGTTAACCCCAAATTCGCGATAGTAACGCCACAACGAACAGTTGCCTGCCCTGAATTAACTGTTGTCCGGTTAGCAATCACGGTCAGCTTTCATGACGTCACGAGTGAACTGTTGCCCGACTGAGCGAACCGTTGACTGGCTCCGAGCGAACTGTTGACTGGCCCGAACGAACTGTTACATGGTATGCAATTTCCCTGACGTTTCGGAAATTTCCGGTTTCGGTTTTTAATTATACCAGATTTCCGCATTGTCACTGCACTAAGAGTGTGATGAATTAGCAATGACCTGATTATATACAAGTAAATGTATTGGGTAACAACGCAATTATTTCATGTGTCTTTTGGGAACAGGCAAAAATTGTTGTCCCTCAGCATTAGGAATTACTACTAGTATAGTCATTCCTGATACCTTGGGACAACAATTTTGACTGTTCCAAAAGACATACCCGGTATGAAATAATTGCTTACATGTATTATGTCTGACTACTGTTAGTCTGTAATACAGGTGTGTACAGAATTTTTATTTTATTCATTGACAATATCACAGGTCTAGATGTTGTTTAATTTCAGGTGCATGGGCATATACTTACTAGTACATGTACGGTAGTACTGGTACGTGTTCATGTACAATTGGTACATGTAATTCGTGGATATGTGCTGTTCAAGCACATGGACAACATACCGGTAGTGTTCTATTGTTATTCTTCATTTGCTCTTTATATGCTTCTTTCCTTGAAACTGTCAACATACATGTACATGTAGTCGTCCCTCTCTTTTGTAGATATTCACAACATGTTTACCTCCCCTGTGTCTTCATGGACTAAACGACGCAGAGTCCGTAAAGTTAGTTCAGGTCTACTTCAAAGTTTGAACTCAAACATTCAACCACCAGTTCCCAGTCTTAGCAGTGATGAAGCACCAAGTCCATCTGCAGCTTTGACTCCCTGTGTCACATCTCCTACTACCGGTACATCTGTAGACATTTCCAGTTGTGACTCTGATCCTGAAGATATTCTAATTTCTAATAACAACTCGTTTGTTCATACCTCTGTGGACTCGGATTCAGACTATTACAACACTACTAGCAGCGATGAGTCCGATGACAATGACAGCAATGTTGAACAATCTCCTTCCTTGAGGGGTGAACTTTCCACTTGGGCGAAGACAAATAATGTGACCCATATTGCTCTTCGACAACTTCTTCAAACTCTTCGAAATGTTGATGACTTGAGTCAGTTGCAGAGTTTACCCCTGGATCCAAGGACTTTACTTTCTACAACTTCTTCAGTTTCTGTTCGGCCATTAGGTTGTGGTGAATTTTATTACTTCGGCATCAAAAGTCACCTGACCAAAATATTCCAACAACTCATCTCACATCAGTTGAATCAACCAACACATCTTGTGCTCAAGACAAACATTGATGGTCTTCCTCTTTTCAAGTCATCGTCAACCCAGTTTTGGCCTATTCTTGGACAATTTGAGGATATGGATTCTGAACCATTTATTATTGCTGTGTTTTGTGGTGCTAGTAAGCCTTCAGATATTGATGCATTCCTTAAAGACTTCATTGATGAGTCCAATGATTTATACAATGCCGGATTCACATATGGCAATTCAAGATGCACTTTTGAAATTAAATGTGTTATTTGTGATGCTCCTGCACGGGCCTTTGTTAAAGGGATTAAATCACATTGTGGATATGGCGGCTGTGACAAATGTGTTGACCCAGGAAAATATGTAGATCGCCGAATGACATTCCCGACTCACAATTCAGATTCTAGAACGGATAATTCATTCAATCCAACAGACCCTGCTTTTGATGAGATTCACCACAATAAAGAGTATCCGTTTGAACAGCTTCCTATTGGTCCAGTTTCTGCTTTTCCTCTAGACTACATGCATCTTGTTTGTCTCGGTGTTATGAGAAAGTTGCTCAAATTCTGGATAAAAGGACCTTTTACATCACGACAGCCTTTTAGAGTAATTTCGTCGGTCTCAGATAAACTTCTATCTCTCAAGAAACATATTCCACGTGAGTTTGTTCGAAAACCCAGGATTCTCGGTGAACTTGATCGTTGGAAGGCAACTGAACTCAGGCAGTTTCTACTATATACAAGTGTTGTTGTGCTTCTTGACCCATTTCCATCTGTTCTGTACAACCATTTTCTTCTTTTGTTCGTTTCTATAAGGCTTCTTGTTAGCCCTTCATTGTGCCAGGAGTATAAAGATTGGACGCAGGAACTACTAGTCACATTTTTCAAGGATTTCAGTAAATATTATGGACAGTGCAACTTGGTGTACAATGTGCATGGTCTGGTCCACCTGCCACCAGAAGTTTCTCTTCATGGTCCATTGGATAGATTCTCTGCATTTCCCTTTGAAAGTTACATGCAGACACTTAAACGCAAAGTTAGGAAAGGAAATCATCCCTTGCAGCAAGTGATTCATCGGACATTGGAGCAGAGTAAATTTCCCCTCAAGTTAGTTGGCTGCAACCAGTTAGAACCAAAGTGTATGCATTTCCATCTAAATGGACCTATTCCTGATATTGCATCTAGGATAACCTTTGTACAATATAAAAGTGTGACTTTAGATAAATTTTTCTTATCCATAAATGTAGGTGATAATTGTGTCAAAGTTGGTTCAGATATTGTTATTGTTAAGAATATTTTGTCTACAGAAGATGGCATTTTCATTGTTTATAGTGTTTTTGATAGAAAGCAAGACTTCTTCACTTACCCTACTGCTTCTTCTAATTTGTCAATTTATCTTTTGTCCAATCTTAGATCTGAAGTTAATTATGTGCATATTGATGAGATTCACCAAAAGTATATGTGTCTTCCACTTGATGAAAAGTTTGTAGCACTGCCTTTATTGCATAATAAGTGAAATTGTTGTTTGGATATGTTTTTTGGATATGTAAAATTTATGTAGCGGTACATGTACACTGTACAGGTATAGGATCTTATTAACATTTTACTTCTTTGGCATTTCCTTAGAACTACATTGTACATGAAATTCAATATGGTCTTGAAATGATAAACAGAAGGAATTTTATCACATAATTTGGCCATAAAAGCAGTTTCATAATTATCGGTAATAGACACGTTTAATATCAGCGCGTGCGATGACGTCACAGCGTTCTTCAAATAACCTGCGATCGCTGTAGTTTATGATTGTTGTTTTCGATGAATATTTCGCGTTGCTTCGGGTTTATTTGATCATATGATAAAAGGTATCTCACACTCGTCCTATTTTATACGTAATTTATCAACCTCGTCCTCTAAATTCTATTTGAGCCTCGGTAAACCTCGGCTCAAATCGAATTTAGTGAACTCGGTTGATAAATTCCGTATAAAATAGAAACTCATGTGAGATCCTCTATATATATAATATAGACTTTGTTCAAGATTATATCTTGGAATCATAAATATGGCACAAATAGTATGTTATTGTCAAGTTTGTACGCTTTTTGGAATAAACAGCATACATGTACCTTGTATGAACTTTTTTTTCTAGATAAAACAGCATATGAACTTGATAATAACATACTATTTACGCAAAATATTCACGCATGAGGAATATGTCTATATTTATAGTATATTTTTTTATCACATAATTTGGCCATAAAAGCAGTTTCATAATTATCGGTAATAGACACGTTTAATATCAGCGCGTGCGATGACGTTGTGACGTTCTTCAAATAACTTGCAATCGCTGTAGTTTATGATTGTTGTTTTCGATGAATATTTCGGGTTTATTTGATCATGTGATAAAGGGTATCTCACACTCGTCCTATTTTATACGTAATTTATCAACCTCGTCCTCTAAATTCTATTTGAGCCTCGGTAAACCTCGGCTCAAATCAAATTTAGTGAACTCGGTTGATAAATTCCATATAAAATAGAAACTCATATGAGATCCTCTATATATTATTTCTGTTAATGGCAGTTTTAATGGGTGTGACTATTTTAACAGCATACCAGGTATCCACCGCGAAGGCCATTTGTGCTTTAATGTGATACCCAAGAGAATTTGTGGTACTGGTATGTCAGTACGGATAAATTTGCATGTACTAGTACCAGTACATGTAGATATACATTTAATAGTACACCAAATGAATATTTTTCTTTGGCATTTCTGTTTCATACTTTTTTTCTTTTAAATCCGGATCAACCCTATTTTTTCAAAACCATGTTTACCACAGACACTGAAATTGACATTTTTCTTCAATGGCATTGCTTTCAAATGTGTATATCCCAAAAACAAGCTGAATTTGTAAAGGTCTTTAACCCTTTCAGTGCCAGAGGCTGATCTCATCGACCCTAATTTACGGTCTGTAAAATCGACCCTAAAAAAATGGGTTGAATTTTTTTTGGGTATGCTTAAGCATGCTATAGCAAATTTAAAAACAAACGCGATAAAACCTTAGTTTTGAGTTATAACATGCCCCTATCGCCAAGTATTCATAGTAATAATTTTGATGCCCGTGAAAAACATAAGATTCCCTGGCACTAAACCTACAAAATAAGTCTGTTAAAGAAAATAAGAACAAAATATTAAAATTGTAAAATTTGTAAAAAATAATGACAAATGATGAAAAAATGTTAGGCCAATGCATTCTCTTATATATGCTAGGACAATGCATTCTCTTATATATGCGATGCGACCTACTCGCATACCGGTATACATTGGCACAGGGTTGATACAAAAATCGGACCTGGCACTTAAAGGGTTAATACATATAGTCATACTGGTATATTACATGTATGATAGGAAAATTAAAATTTCAGTAGCTTAAAGATAAACATGTACATATATGCACTTACCGGTAAAGATACCGGTACTCATGTACCAGTATGCAATCAATATATTGTTTTGTTCCATTTATGGGCTTATAAGATTGTAAATGACTGAACAACATCCTGTATAAATTCACAAAGCGAAATTATACCAAGCATGTTGTCTGGTCGCTTAAAATTTTATATAAAGCCCATAAATACAACCAAAAATATATTGTTTGCGTTTTTTGTAAAAAAAAATCATAGACATACAATGTATGTAAGTCACATAAATTCCATTAGTCGAGTATCCAGTTTGAATTATTTGACCTTTATTGGCCGATTTTGCCAATGAACAAAAGGCCCAAAAACAGGTAAAATCCCTGGATTTTTCACTGCATGATACGGTATTTCATCTGATTTTGCGAGAATCCATATGTATTTTTCACGAGAATCCAGGGTAATTTGTGAGAATGTTTACAAGAATCTATATTTGGATTCTCGCCGAAATATAAGCGCTGACCAGGTACATTGTACTAGTAACTTACACATTTACCAGTAACTTACATGTACTAGTAGCAGCATTTACCGTATACATGTAACTATTAATATTGCCTAAAATCCCAATTGTAGTGTTTAGGCTACATGTACTCACAAATATATGTACTGGTACTAGTACACAGACCTGTAAATACTAAAGTTACTACTTTTTCGGGGTGAATTTATTTATTTATTGATTCTATGACTTATGAAACTACCGGTACATGTACATGTATCTAATTTGACATTCCATTATTAACACCTCAGAAGATTGCTCCACATCAGTTTACTCAAATATACACTCAAATTACAGTATGATTAAAAAAACCTAATGGAATATTCCGACCATTATTTTTATGATGAAGTATTTAAAAAGAATTGTTTTGGTTTTACATTGTAAATATGTACATGTACGGTAGTTACTACGGTAGTATAACTGGCAATTGTTTCTTTGCCCACTGGCTACCAGCCTAGTATGTTTACCAATAAAAAATTTTATCGGATAATCGCTTGAGTGCATCATTTACAATGTACATGTATACAATATAATATAATACAATGTACATCCATGGACATTTTAATGGGGGGGGGGAATTGTTGCGCAGTGACCTCACAAGTTTGGAATGGATTGGGATAAAAAAAATTGACGATCCTATTACATCGAACTCTTGTAAGGCATTTTCGCTTTTAATTTATCCTTGCACTTCAGTTATCAGCACGTCACTAAAGTTCCCTACCACCTTTGTTATTGCGACAATAAATGACCTTCAAAGAGGAGGAAAATGCGTGCATAAATGTCCTATTTGACAGCGACCAAATTATCCTGCTGGTTTGTCACTAAGAGAGAAATCGACGTACTAATGTACATGTAGCATTAAATCACTGCGATGATCGCCTCATGGTCAGCGATTCACTCGCTTGCGGTGTGAATATCGGTACAAAAATCGAGCGCTTTGAACTGCTATGGACGACAGTAAACAGCTGTTATAATCGGGCGCTCGCTTCCGGTGTTGATTGGCCTTAAGACTAATTGCATGTGAATACTGGTTGCATGACTTGTTTTTATTCATTTACATGCTACCATTGGCTCAGTTTGGCTGTAAATTTTTCAATTGTTGGCAATTTTCACTGAACCGCCATAACCGTATTCAATATGGTCGGACATTTCCAGCTAGCTAATGTTCATTTCAGTCGGAAAATTTTACTGTAGTTAATTTTAATTTAAGTAGTTACCATACATGTACAATCATGTATCATAATAATTTCAACCTGCATGTATGGTTTGAAATTTTCAAAATGTCCGGCATGGAATTTCCAACTGTAAATTTTTTTTTTAAACCAAAGTTGACAACCCCCCAACCTCATCCCTGCCACTGCCACCATGTCTCTCGTTACACGCATACACACATAAACAAAGTCCTCAAACTAAAGCGAGAAATATCACACTTGTCACATGCCGGTGACTAAAATAGGTTGATATATTGTATATATTTGTATTTCATATGCCTGAAAAAGAAAGTCTTGTACCCGGTACATTAAATTCTCGAAACTACTGATACCAGTCACTGATACCAGTCAAAAGATTCTATATGTACCGGTATGGCAGGAATAATGTCACTGCCAACAACCTCAAATAATTAGAGCATACATGTAGCTGTGTATTTAAGCAAGACTTCAAGATTGCTCCCACCAGTAAAAAACACATGTCTTACATGTACATGTTCATACATGTACCCATGTTACATGTACATGTACCTTATGCATGTGAATCAAATTTTGTTTCACTGAATTTATTTTTTGAACAATGCCCAACAAAAAGTCCATTCGGCATCTGGCTGGGTTTTCACTAGGGGTCTGAGGAATGGGACCTTTATATACAGGTACATGTACCGGTATGTAGCCTGCTCTGCAGAATGCCAATTGAAAGGACAGAATTGCCAAAAAAATGATGGAACAACTTATTGGGTGATGTGCAATGTACATGTACCATACTGTAAAAGAGTGCCAAATAACACTACATATATATGTACATGGTGGATTAACAGTACAGTACAGGTACTTTCCAAAAAGTTTTTAACAGTACAGTACAGACAGTACAGGTATTTTTCCAAAACTAAATAGTAGTACAGACAGTACTGGGTGGAACTACTTTGGAATATTCTTTTGTAACATGGCCAAGGTTACATGTACATGTAAATTTATGTACTTGTCGGTCCAAACTACCGTACATGTAATCATTCTCTGTACTATTATCCCTACGGATATAAAAAGCACAGTGTTTTTGTTAGTTATGATGCATTATTTGTTTCTCCAATCTCAAAAGAATCGCATGGTCCAGATTTTTCACTCCCATTTACATGTACCCTCTCTACATGTACCGGTATACTAAATACTCATTGCTGAGTAGTTAACCCTTAGGAAATGAGTGAAAGTTAAGTTGCCTTCAACATGTACATGTACCTGTACATGTATTAGCCTTGGATGAAAATTTGGGTCAGATTTTAGGTTCACTTGCAAATCTTCAAAATGTTTCTTCCATTTTCAGATGATCACTATATGGTTGTGGGAAATACTAAATGAAATGGGAGAGTTACTGGTACGGTAGCTAGGTTACTCAGTTTGACATGGATCATTGATTTCTCAACTAAATCTTCAAGGGGAACTGTACTGGCCTCATTCAGACACAGAAGTAACAAAGAAGATGAAGAAACATTCCAAAGCCCAATTGAAAAGTGGTTGACATACTTAGCTTTATTCTACAGGTAAATACATGTACTAGTACATGTATTAACATCTATTGTACGAAACTCATTATACCGTTGCAGTGTAAATAGTAAATTGAGAGAGTGGCCATTTAAATAAAATGCCTAAATTCTTTTTTTAAAGAAGAATTTAGGCATTTCTGTTTACATTTGATAAAATACCCGGTACATGTATATGTAAAGGATTTTTTCCAATTATTTTAACGGCACGGGCGGCGTCAGTTGCAGAATTATTTATATTTGTTCAAATCGCCATCAACAGAAGGAATACCAAAATAGATACAGTTCCACTCATATGCCAAACATAATCAGCGCGTAAATGGTACATGTGTATGTTGTCGTCAAGACGTATGATGGTGATGTAAACAAGAGACAGAAGTTGGTTAATAACACACAAATGATATAAACGCTCTTTATTATTACCATATCAGGAAAACAGTAACAAATAACGCTCTTTATGTTTACCATATCCATATTTAAACAAAAGCCAGGAAAGGTAATGTTTTTTGCTTTTGTTTACACAACAGGGGGGGGGGGTTGAAAAATAACATACTGTTTATGCAGGGTTTCCGCCAGACCGGCTGCGGGTCCGTCCCACGGACACATTCCCCCCACCGGTCGTTGCATGAAATCCCGCTCATACACAAATAAATGACGCTATTAAAAACGTATTCAGTCTTGTCTGTGTCGACAGGCTATATATCTACACTTATTTTCATTAATATTGACAAATGAAATCGGCTCAGTCCATCTCCCGAAAAAAACAATAAGAAAGAGCGGGTCAAATAGCGACATTAGATACTGTTTTACAGCATAATGCATGTCGCGGTAACATTAAAGAATGCCGGACTGTTAAGTGCGGATATTTTTGTGCATGGGATTCCATGGATGAAACTACTCACGCTCGAAGACCCCGTGCTATCGTACGATTACATAATTGGATCAAAGACCCAATTGCTGATTGTTATGCACGGGATTTTCATGGATGAAACTACTCAATGTTGATCATTTATCTTATTGCTGTATTATCATTTGTTTTGAGTTCGAGGGAGTGAAGTTCTTGAAAAATACATGGGATTCTCTACGTGTGTTGATTATTATGCGTATATTGCCATGCATACTTAACAAAATCCCAAAGTGATTTATTTCACAATAATACAGAACCTGTCCCAAATCGGTCTTTATAGCGGGAATTCATAGTGACAACACCATTCATTTGAGCCATATTACATGCATGGAGGATAAACACGAAAATATACCCCCCCCCCCCCCAATATGGATATAAAGTAAAAGTACGGTCAATAATAGTTTCGTTGTCCTGCCTGGGTACCCAAGCACAACCAACGACGCACATGTTCACATTTCCCGCCAAAAACTCAATTATATTTTATAACACGTTGGCTAAAACTCTGTTCTATAGCTGTGGTCATCAGTTATTGGACTAATACAGACTATTGAACAAGCTACATGTACGCGTTCCGATTGAAAGATTTTGCTACCATTTGTATTTTGCTGCTATAAAGATCTCCTGCAGACAAACCCTGCAGTATGGCGTAACACCACACAAATAGTTTTAGGATTGACAGAATATATAATCCTGTCAGTTTCAGTTTCACTGACGCTATTGAAATTCTAAGAAATATTTTATTCAATTCTCCTTGCTAGGTATAATTGGTCAATGCGTAGATGCTTTTTAGTGTTTAGATTCATTATACTTGTTGGAATCTTATTGTAAGTTATAAATTTGTAAACACTGCATTAAACTCTTAGCTCGTTCATTTATATAGTCTTCAATCAGACGGCAATCTTACATACGTAATTAAATGACTAACTATTTGGATACCATCAACAGAATTAATGCACCCACGGAAATGATCGACTTGCATAATATCGGTAGCTTTGGATTGCTTTGTGGGACACTCAGGTGCAAGGAATGGATTCTTTTCAGTGTCAAATAACAAAAATTTCGCCCGACAGGACGAACCATGGTCGTCCCGTTGCGTTATGTGTTTCCCCAATACGGACTCATTAATTTCCCCCTGGCGGAAACCCTGGTTTATGCCATATTTCTGATCGGCATAAGAACAAAGTCTGTCTATATCTTACTATTCCTTCTGTTTATGGCAGTTTTTGATTGAGGTGAATATTTTAACAGCATACCCACCACCAATGCCGCCCGTATCTTTAAGCCTACTGGTAGATGTAGCAGTTCCACTGCTTACATACTGCCTGGCCAACTGTCACAAGTGTCATATTCTCTTTTGAAATATTCTTATTGGGGAGGCCATCACTAATTTAGTTGCAAGACTCATTCTTAACTTCTGATCGGCAGTCTGATCCTGAATTCTTTATTTGTCATACACCGTACTGCATTCCAGAAGAAGTTAAAAAACATTGTGGTAATTGGTCAATGACGTCATAACTGCACTTAGAATGTTATCGTATCTCTATGTTGCGATTCATTTAATATCTAAATAATAGAACAAAATAATAGCACCCATACCAGTATGTGGCCCCTAAATACGGAATGTTGACCCCTTTATGTGTTCTGTTCCAGGTTACTGCAGCCAATGAAGTGTTGTTGACATTACCCCTTGGTATTGATGATGCGGTTGCAGAATTGGAGGCTACATTACAGACAACAGCCATGTACACAAATCTTGTATGTAATTTATTAACATCTTTGCTGCTAAATTAGATCCTTGTTGTCCACTGAGTGGTTGACAAATGGCAATAACTTTGGTAAAAATCGGTGAGCAGGGCTGAAAGTCAACTTAACATTCTTTAATATGGGTACCCCACTTACCAAATCTGAAATTAATCTAGAGCTATTGTTTGTTTTTTCAAAGGGCATATAACTCTGGTCAAAATGGGGGCGAGACAGAAAACAATCCCAACCGGTGTTGTTATATGGGCATCCTACCGCTATTCTCAAAGTAATTGACCAGAAAAACAGGGTGATACCCGGTCATGACCGCGGTGATACCGGTAATAAACGGTAGCGGGTATCAAGACGGTCATGGCGGTGGAGTTACGGTTTTGGGCGATAATGATACCGCAGTCTTTTAGCGGGCACCGCATTAATTTTGTTTGAATACCGCAGTGATTTTCATGGAACTCTTTGAGCGGAGGTATTTACTCACACATACTTGTTCGCGTTAACAAGCAGTATCAGTACCGCGGTATTGGAGGATACCGCGGTATAGTACCGCCATATTAACGGGGTGACACCACGTTATTGGTGGTCAATTACTTTAACTTTAAGTATAGCGGTATATACCAAATATGAAACAAATTCTCAATTCAAACTAAAGTTATCATCCAGAAAACAAAAAGTTAACAGACAGACAAACCAATATCATAGTACAACCCATTGGGCATATACAATTTATCTATGCATTCAAGATACATACTAGTATGACTATTTCCTGTTTATTTGCATACCGGTACACTGACACATGTTCATTTAAAATGACATCCGGAACAATGATGATTTTAACATTTGGGCAATATTTCTAACAAAAACTCTTAATAGTATTGGTTTTTGCATTTGTTTTTAACACAAATCTTCATCTTATTTGTACAGTAATGACCAAAAACAAAATTTCTAACAACAAATCTTAATACCTGATAGTATTGGTTTCTGACGTGTTTTTAACACAAATTCATATTTCATCCAGGTCACAAAATATCGACTCCTAGGTGATGACACCGACAAAGAAGTCGTTCGGATCATCATGAATGCCACGCCACCTTCAGAAAGGAGCTTGGATGTAAAATCAATTGGTCAGGGATTGGTGAGAAGAGAAAGAGAGCCCTAAAAGATTATCCACAAATAATATCTGCCATGAAACGTAAATATTTTTTTCTCTTCACCTTCTGTTGCTAAGTCTTGTTATCAACAGGGTTCGTACGCGGGTCTGGAATCCTGGAAAAGTTATGGAATTCGAAAATTTTGATTCAATATCCTTGAAATGTCTGGAAAATGGGACATTTTTTCACCCTACTATGGGAAAAGTCTTGAAAAGAAACGTAAACCTGATGACGCGAATTCCTGGAATCGGGCTTAAATATAGAACATACGACATCGCATTGAAATATACTATTTAAAGGTACTCAATCCGTTAAAACTCCTCTCAATTACTATTTCAATGGCTTCGGGGGTCAAAAATATTTGATTCGTGTCGAGGAAGTCACCCATCAAAGCTCAAATTTGTTAGATATCGAGTTTAGAAATCTATTATTTTTCATTATCTGGAATTCTTTCTGGCCCAGAAGACAGTCAAAATTTCGTTATTATTACCACTTGATTATAGAGTTATCCATCCTTGTCTGTTTGAATAGAGTTTTGGCGTAAAATCTCGAGCAGGTTACCAAATTGACGGCAGTTATTAGTACTCATCTCGAGCAATTAACAATTTTCAAAAATCAATATCTAATAACTCTGAGCTTTGTTTGATGGGTTGCTCGACTCGAATCAAATATTTTTTACCCCCAAAGCCAAAGAAATAGTAATATAGGACCCTCTGATCGGATTGTTGTTGTTGGAATCTGTTGAGATGGGGACCCTCTTTACGGATTGAGTACCTTTAACACCGCCCGTCTACGCAGTTTATTTCTGAAACTGACAGGATCGATTGTGTATTTGGGGACTCACGAGTAAAATTTACATGACTGTGTGATCGTTTGCGAGCAAAAAAGGCATGTACATGTACGCACTATATATACCGTACTTGCATGTTGCTACAAACGGACTTCTGATACTAAAATCGCTTGCTCAGAAGTTTTCACAAGTACATGGAACACATTGCCAATGGGATGATGCAAGCTACAATGCTTTTGTTTTCGTATGGCTGTCATAACGTGATTTATAGTAGTTTGACCTTCAACTGTAGTTTTTAATTGTCATTTCTGCGGCCAGCTGATATTGCAGGAAATTCCTGCGGGGAATCATGCCAGGCAAACGCGTTTACGACTACAGTTATTGTCAACTCTCCCCATAATTTATCATAGAGAGAAACATGATACCTATATCAACCTGTACCTGTTTTATCCCCGGAACGTAACTGTTGGTGACGGACCGAATACCTGTATGTCGGCACCACTCTTCGCATATGATCCGACTATAGAAACACGCGCAAAATTACGCAACGTATACGTATAATCTTGAAGCCACTGTGTGTTGATTTGACTGGAGTCTTAGTTTTGGTTCTTTACAGGCCGAAGTTCTGCTAAAATTTTCAATTGTTGGGGGGGGGGGGGGGGATTCTTTAGAGCCCTATAGGGGAAGTTCTGCTCAATTTTTCAATTGTGTTTGTGGCGGGGGGGGGGGGGGGGGGGGGGGTGGTGTCTTTACAGGCCAAAAGGGGAAGTTCTGCTCAAATTTTCAATTGTGGGCGGGTGTGTTCTTACTTTACCGGCCTATGGGGAAGTTCTGCTCAAATTTTCAATTGTGGGGGGGGGGGGTTGGGTTCTTTACAGGCCTTTAGGGTAAGTTTTTCGATTGTGGGGGGGGGGGGGGGGTTCTGCTGCTCAAATTTTCAATTGTGGGGGGGGGGGGGTATTACTTCACAGTCCTATGGGGAAGTTCTGCTCAAATTTTCAATTGTGGGTTAGAGTTTATTTTTATGCATGTTGGATATTCTGTCAAATAAAATTCTAAACTTAAACTACTTTGAACTCTTATCATGTGATCACCGGTCGGTATATGTCAGAATACGTGAATATATCTGAGAGCAATTTCCCTGTCTATTCAAAATGGTACTGCTATGAATGAGATCCAATACTTGGGCAGTTGGCAGGTATATGATATTAAAAACTCTTTAATACATGTTAATGCACTGTTTTATCGCTTTCAAATCTGTTCAAATGACTAATTTAAAAAAAAAAAAACCCTGCCTGCCTGCCTGGAAATTTTCCCCCATGTTATCGGAAACAGACATGGCCTAAGTTACATGGGACTTCTGTCGACTTCAGACTACTATCATCACTGGCATCTTGTGATATATGGTCTTGTCAATATAAACAATTTATACTCTAATCCTATCAATACCGAATGGATGCGCCCATTCAGGTATATGAAAGCATGAACTGGGATAGTCTATTCCACATTAAGGAATAATGTTCTGATAATATAACAACCATGCCGTGTCCATGTGAGTATGCCAATATTAGGCAATGCGGTTTAGTTCATTGCGATTCACAGTACAGTTGTGCTTGACATATAAGCCCATGCACACGGCTCAGCATTTTACAATTCCGGCGGCGGAGATTTTTTTTCGTGTGGCTGGTGTTGGAGATATTATGGCTGGCGGTGGCTTGTGGCCAATATGGCTGGTGGCGGCTTCGGGCTCTACGAGATGAAGTCTCAGTGGAGCTACCGGTATAGTCATCACTCCCCATCCATCATCCATCCGTCCGTCCATCCATCAGTCAACAATTCTTTAATCAACTTCTCCAGAACCATAATACCGAATGGGTTCATATTTGGTGTGAATGTTCCCTAGGTGACTGGGATTCAGATCTATTCAAAATGGGCTTCACAATGTCAAAAAGGGGGTGGTGCCGGGAACATTAATCTTTCCCTCCATAGTAATTCTTAAACGCTGTCTTCTCAAGAACCATCGGGGCTATTTAGCTTATATTTGGTAAGGACAGTCCTTGGGTGACTGGTATTCAGATTTCTTCACATGGAGTCAACGTGTCAAATAGGGGCAAAGCCAAGGCATTAACTATTTCCCTCCTTAGTAATTCATAAAAAGTCTTCTTCTTAAGAACCATCAGTCCTATTTAGCTTTAGTGCTGAAACGGTTGACCTATTTTTGTAGCCGGTTAACCGCGATGTGTAACCGGATCATAACCGGTTATCCGCTATTTTCAACCTACCGGTATGACTTGATACTGATTATTTACACTATAATTTGTACCAATTTTAATATATCAGCATAATTTGATTTATTAACTGTATGGCAATCTCGCGTAATGTTTACACAGACAGAGCTTGTATTAAACTAATGTAAATCACCAAACACTAACGTCACAAAGCCACGTGTTGACAACTTGGCAGATGACACAGTGAACTAAAACTCGCAGTGTTTATAAATAGACGTGTCATGCTTGACCTATTTGTACTGCAGTTGCGACTGCTACCTGACTTGTTATCGTTCTCATTTTGGGAAGAATATTGTGTGACCTAAATACATGTTCATACATGCAAATATCGACAGTTTTGTATTGCCATTATAGCGATTGCGGGGCTGGCCGATTATTAAGTGATGTGACTCAGGTATTCTAACCGCTGGGTGTTCTTTGGCGATTTGAGATACATGTAGATAGAATGACTGATGACCGATAAACACAATTGTAAACTTTATGTAGTTAACAAATGAAAATTAAAAAAAAACAGCTGAAAACCTACTAAAAACACTGTTTTCTGTTAGGAGACAATCAAATGCTGAGAATTAGTCATTAGGATGCAAATAAGTCCGACTGCAGGGGAACACTATTTTGATTCGAGTTCATTTGAACTTCATCGACTGAGATTACTCAAACTCAGTAATGTTAGAAGTATAGTATGTAAATAGGGTTGGTTCTCAGAGTTTGAATTCTGCCAATTTCTCTTTGAAATGTGCCCAGACATCTGATTTACTAATTTCTTGGGTATCCATGATACTATCTACAAGTAGTCAGTCGGAGAGTAGATGTCAAATGACCACGCCGTATACTGCAGTGAAAACGATTGTATTGATCTTTGCCGATGACCCAGTGGCGTCAGTGCACATGTTTTACCAGACATCGGAACATCAAAGATGGCCTCATGCATCTTTGATGTTTACCGGCTAATGCCAGACTATGTAATCTGCCATTCATGGAAGACTTGATCTGGCACCAGATTTTGACTTTTAATATGCGTAATTTCAAATGTATACCCCCTGAGTGATAACGTTTGTAGCAAAATTGATAAAGTACCCGTGTTTAAAAGCTACTGTTATCAGTCTATGCTGATTAAGGACCTGAATACGTTAATTTTTATCAGTGGCATTGCATGTGTGTAATACATAGCGGTTGATCGTAGTTCAACCGGTTGCCGACGGTAGCTGGTTGTCAACCGGATATCCGTTTCAGCACTATTTAGCTTAACAAAATAAGAATGAGGTCTTTTGATTTTTTCCCCCCCCCCCCCATAGTCTTCTTGATGAATATGGTTTGACAAACTTTGTAATATTTTTCAGCTTTATCCACCATGAACGCCTTCCATAGTTTGAATGTTTTTATATCAAATGCTAGATATTAAATTGTTCTCCAGTATATAAAATCATGTTTGCTTGCTGTGATATATTTAAATTTTAAGCTATTGTTTTCAACTGGAATTGTTGTCGCCTCATATTTTGTAATTTTACTATTTTGTTTGAAATAATTTAGAACTGTCGTTTGATATCAAGTGGATATACTGACAACAGTAGTGTAGTTTTAGATAGAAGATAAGATTGAGTAATTATGTACATGAGAGTATGCATGTACAACTCTGTTATATGGATTTGGATTTATTAGTAAATTAATTAAGAACAAACCGCTGATTCATTTAAATGAGTCTCACCTTATATCATCTCCATATTATTAATGTTTCAACAATTTTAATCTAAGGAGGAGCAAGAAGGATCCAACAAAATCTAATCTGACAGATGCGATATTCAGGAAGGTTGCCGGAAAATGGCTCTGAGATTCGTGTGACACCAGGAAAAAAAAACTCAGTGAATCCAAATAATTTGGTATGTAGAACACAGGTTCAAACATTTTACCTCATTCCATTCGTTGTGAACTCATAATTCATTTTTTTTTAGTTTTTCGACTCAATGCATCTATTTAGGTTCCTAAGAAACAAAAATGCAAAAATTCTGTCGCAATATATACTTAGCCAGTATCTTTAATTTGACTGAAATATGTAAAAAAAAAACATGGACAAAATGGTCGATGGTGGGCCATGTGACCTCATCGCAGTAAGGAATTCTTATAAGACAGCTCATTTTAATATCAAACTGAGGGCATTTATATACATCCGTCAGAATTATCTGATTTTATACTCATTATTCCAAAATCTATACTCATTGATTCAATGGAGATACAGTAATGCCCAAAGTAATCGTACTCTTAACCAAAGCTGAATTATGGGTAACTTTTCAGGATTTAGTCGGAAATATAGCTTATTGCCATTCATTGGAAAGCTCTCGTCGAGAGTTTCCGATTAATGGCAACGCCATATTTCTGACTAAATCATGAAAAGTTACCCATAATTCTGCTTTGGTTAAGAGGTCAATTACTTTGGGCATTACTGTACTTTGAGAAGTAACTGGATACAAACATAAACAATAAAATCGCTATATCATAAAATCATAAATTTTTAATGTTAAATAAACATGGATGCACGTCTAGAAGCATAGTTCGCAACTTATAAATAACATTTAAACAAATAATAAGATAGTTCATCTTTAAGACTACATATTGTCATTTTCCAGTTTCTCGGGAACCTCTTCATTTGTGTTCTATCTGTCAGGAAAGTTTTTATCAGTACAAAATAATTGTGGTATATTTTTATACAAACATGTATGCAATTGAAATTGAACAGACCAATTTACCAGTTCAGATTCATTATGGTAATTGGTAACTTGTGTTCAAACAATTATTAAACACTCATGAATTTCAACTGCAATGTCTAAATATGTGTCGATCATACTTTAATGAAATCAGAGAATCTTTTGAACTTTTTTTTTTTTTACATTTGTTGGGGAAATAATGGCTGCGGGCAACTGATACAATTATTTGTAGTGTGTTGTCCCATCCGGACATTATCCACTTTTTAGTCTACATTTGAGAAAGTTCAAATTTCAGATCGACCATTGATATTGTATGTCTTTTCTGATCCTTATTATCACTTCATTCACTGTTCCAATCTCTCACATACCAAACTAAAGTTCTTTTGAAAAAAAGGTCGTATTATGGAAATGGGTTGTCCGTCCGTCCGTCGTCCGTCCGTATTTGGTTTCCAGATGATAACTTTAGATGAACCGAGTGAACTGAACCAAATTTGGTATGTTAGTTTACCACACCAAAACATAGATCAAGTGCGAAGATGGGTTTTGTCCGCATGATTTTGACTGAGTTATGGCCCTTTTTCGACTTAGATTTTACCTGATTTGCGGTTTACGGATGATAACATTAGATTGAATCGAGTGAACTGAACCAAGTTTCAAACGAATGAATTAAACCTTGCCCCAATTTACTCCGGAAAGGGAGTATTCTGCCCACGCCCCAACGGCGTGCTCTTGTTATAAAGTGTTCTCCAGTCCCTGCGATTAACTGTGATAATCTTCATAAACAGATCATTACAATTGTTTTGGACTGTACTAACATGTTTGCATGGTTTCAAAAGAACTTCACATTTCATTTGACATATTTTCTTTCTATTTCAGAACAGCAGCAGTGAGAGTGCTTGAAGTAAAACAAAACAGGAACATCAACAATATGAATCGACTGACAGTACATGTAACTTATATTATGTGATTTAATAATAATTATGTGAAGTAAATTTTGATCTGATAATAGTGTAAATAGTGTGTCTGTCATTTGCAAAATGAGGTCCCCAAAGGGGTATTTAATGATGCTATCGCACACAGTGGACTAGCATCACCAAATTCACCCTCCGTTAACCTCATTCTGCTTTGGCCTCAACTTCTATCAGATCAACGTTCCCCAATTGAAGTTGTTGATTTTCACTCATTACTCACCGCAGTTATGCATTTTATCTTCTGCAAATTAGGGAATATAGAATCTTTCCAGAAGGGAAAAAGTACCTGGTAACTAAAAACAATAATGTGAGACAATAGATACTTCCCAGGCCTTAGCAGAATGAGGTACCCAGTGAGTAAATTTGGTGATGATAGACCGCTGTGCGGGATAGCATTACTGAATTCACCCTCTGGGGACCCCATTTTCCAAAGGACAGACACTATTTGCAGGCTTGTCGGATATACCTTTTATAGACCCATTTGAAAAAATGGTTGTATTATGTAAATGGATGTCCAGTATCCGTCCGTCCATCCGCTTTTGGTTTCTGGACTTCAGATTGAATCAAGTGAACTGAACCAAATTTGGCATATTAGTTTACCACCCCAAAATACAGATCAAGTTAGAATATGGGTTTCGTCCGCATGATTTTGACTGAGTTATGTCCCATTTTCGACTTAGATTTTACCTGATTTGCAGTTTCCGGATGATAACTTTAGATTGAATCAAGTCAACTGAACCCAATTTGGTATATTAGTTTACCAGCCCAAAATACAGATCAAGTTCGAACATGGGTTTCGTCCGCATGATTTTGACTGAGTTGAAGTTCACTTTTTCGACTTAGATTTTATTTCGTCTTAAGTCAAAGGTTTCAAACAAATGAATTAAACCTTGCCCTACTCTACTCCAGAAACGGGCTTATTATGCCACGCCCCGACGGCGTGCTCTTGTTAACTTGGAATTTTTTGGGGTCCAATTAATAACTTTGGTTATCTTATTACTTTCAAATGGTTTGTCATATTTAACACCCCAAATTACTATTTCTTATGCTTTAGAGGTGAACAAATATTTGATTTGAGTCAAGGAACCCACACTTCAAAGCTTTTAGATTGAAATTTATTCATTTATTCATTTATACATGGTGGTGCCTGGTTCGAACTGGAATTCCCAAACATGTGTCATCACAAATATAATAAAGCATCTTCTATGTGAAACATGATCATCATGGTATTATAACTTGTCTATGTTGATGCATAAAATATGATTACTGAATTTGGAATTAATCATGCCAATTGTCACAAGATACTGTCAATTTTTTTTATGGTGATAATTTTCGTCATCTTTTATTATCCTGAGTATAATTTTAAATCATGCTAAATGCCTCTTCCTAATTCATGTTACATATACATGGTGATATTGTTTGCGCATTAAAGGGTATGTTCCTCGACTCAATATCATCTATTTTTCACCCTCGAAGCAGAATAAATAGTAAATTTAGTGGTGTTAAAACCAAACATGGTGACTTTAAAAAGTGCAATTTAATAAAGTTTTGTTCAATAATTTCATTTGAAGCCTTAATTCATTTTTACTTGCAATACTTTCAATATTTGTCTCTCAAACACATATTCTGATTGGTCGAGAGTCACTAAGTTTTCGATTAATCGAGGGCTGATTGGCATGTTATAAATATATGAAATACTGGATGTCTGGAACGCTTTTCTTGTTGTTACTTGTTATATGGTAGCTGTATTATTTTATTTATTACATCATAATAAACAAGTTTATTCTCATTTAGTATCAATTTCCAAAGAATCCCCATGAATCTGGAGCCAATTTCACATCAGCTACAGTAGCACTAATGTGTTTGGATCAATGGGCTTCCCACATTGTAGTTGAAATGCTCTGCAGGTATTGTAATCGTGATGTCCATATAGAATACTGTGCTGTTTTGAGAATTACAACACTGTCGTAATGCGCATATCTATATAGCATCAGCTACCCGATGATGAACTATGTCGGATATATAGAACTTAAGTGTGACAACTGACAAGTCACCCCCTGGATATTCCCCCAAATTAATTATCATATCATTTGATCCTCAAATGGTCATAAAATATTTTTTTAAATTGAAATTTTTTTTTCCTTTGACAATTTTTTCTTTTCAATTGAAATTTTTTTAATTTTTTTTTACTCATTTGTTATAGTTTCATCCTAAAATGGCTATAAAAATGTTTTTTGAGATTTATTTTTATGTTGAAATTTAATTTGGTGTCTGCTCGGTGACGAAACATGTCAGATCTCTCTCTATATATTGCATGAGTATATGCATGTATGGTGAGAGAATATTGAATCCATATTTTGTTGCTAATTAATCAATTCCTGGGATATGACAATTTCATAGGTCATTTTAAAGTACTGCAAATATGGTGTCGACTCGGTGCCGTATTCCCGGCGACGAAACGGTGCCTTATTCTCGGTACCGAAACATGCCGAATCGATACCGGCTACATATATATATATATATATTTGGTTGCTAATATTATCAATTCCTGGGGTATGACAATTATATAGGGCATTTTAAAGTACTGAAAATATGGTGTCGACTCGGTGCCGTATTCCCGGCGACGAAACGGTGCCTTATTCTCGGTACCGAAACATGCCGAATCGATACCGGCTCTTCCTATATACATGGTGGGAGAATACTGGAGGCATATTTTGGTTGCTAATTAATCAATTCCTTGGATATGACCAGGGCATTATGAAGTACTGCAATATTTGGTGTCGGTTTTGTACCGTATTCTCGGTGCCGAAAAAGTGTGCCGATTCGGTACCGACCCGGTGTGCAAAAACGGTACCTACACGGCACCAAAATGTGCCGTAAACCCGGTACCGTGGCAGTCACCGAAAAAGTACCGTTACGGCGCCGGAATGTTTGCTGGGTAGTTCCCTGTATCGCCCACTCCTCCCTCAATTTATTTTTTCATTTGTATTATAGTCTCGTTACGTACATATTTTATCTCTTGTAACTTTTGCTTCAACATGCCGAGTTCTGCTGCAGACGATACAAAACTGACAACATTTCGAAATATAAGCAGGCTTCAAACTCATCTTATCCAAGAAACTTGTGTATAAGGTGTACTCGCATTTGTTGCGTTAAAAACCAAAGGTCCCAAGTCAAGGTCCAAAATCCCCAACACACTGATGTGAGGTTTAATGATAACTCACATCTACATAACCTAACCAATATAAGGATGTGAGGTGTAATGATAACTCCATCCACATACAGTAATGTCCAAAGTAATTGACCACTTAACCACAGCAGAATTATGGGTAATTTTTCAGGATTTTAAATCCTGAAAAATTACCAATAATTCTGCTCTGGTTAAGTGGTCAATTACTTTGGGCATTACTGTAACCAATATAAGGATGTGAGGTTTAATGATAACTCTATCCAAATAATCAATATACGGGTGTGATGTTTAATGATAACGCCATCCACATAACTAATAACTATGTGTGAAAATTAAATAAAAAAATTAAATTCCATGATGGCGTCCAATATGGACTATCTAATTCTGCTCCAAAAACATGTATATTCAATATATGGATGTTTATTGGATGGGGGGGGGGGGGACCGATTATTTCAATGATATTTTAATTCACTGGGATACAAAACCCGACCTACGGGAGCACGCTTCGCGCACGACTGTATCTTAAGCATATGTGCATATTTAATAAGCCAACAATTGGAATCCCAACAGAGAAGACTGGCGTAGGTCCCTTGCGCATAGACATCGTTGATGATCTCTATGGGAAACCAACTTGACATTTAATAGACAATTTCGATTAACTGCAATAACTTAAGGAATCTCTAATTGAGCTCAAGCCCAATAAGAATATTCCTTCAGTTATTGTGCTTAAGCGCAGTTAGAGATACCTTATTGCGCTTAAGCACAATGTGATATTCCTGTGCAATAAGGAATATTCTTATTGCGCTTAAGTGTAATAAGACATTCCTTATTACACGTAAGCGAAATTACATCAATATTGCACTTAAGCGCAATTAATATCTCTCATTAGATCACCCTTGTGCAAATAGTAGAATAATCCTATATTTGTTCCACCCATTGTACCATGGAGATGGACTACACCACCTGAATTATAGGGAGTTTATGTACTATATATAATATATTCCTTATTAAGAGATTCCTTATTGGGTTTTATTATATAAGCGCAATTTGTAAATTCCATTATTAAATATATCCTTATTGCGCTTAAGCACAATAGAGATTCCCTTATTGTGCTTAAGCACATTTAGCTCTTCTTGCGATTAATTAAAAAAAAATTCTAATTGTATTGTAACTATTGTTTTGTCCTTTAATATTTCCCATACATCATGTACACATATATAATGCTAGAATGGTACTATTATTACTAATACCACTCGTAGTAGTTAATACCACCTTACTGTCAATATCCTATCATGGTTAGTTTCAAATCATAACGTTAATTGTTATTACTATGTGTGTACTGTACATGTACATCAGTCATCAATTAATAATATTTTGCTATTTTGCATGCGAAGTGGAAGACCCTCCAATAGCTTATCAATACCACTCGGGACAGTGGGTGTTTTTCCTCAATTAATTGAATTTCTTGTTTTAGGATATATCTTGAAAATGCCCATCCCAAACTTTGCCCACTTATAGACGGGGGATACACCCGTCAGCGACTGCTTGTTTGTTTTTTAAAATTAAATTTGTAGTTTATCGAGTGGACTGTGAGACAGTAAAGTCACACACAGTTCGCAGTTTTATGATTGATACATATGATATTTTATTATATTTTCATCAACTTTACGTCAAAATATAAATCATATCCCCACTCACAGAAGACCGAACGTGTTATCTTATACTCTCAAGATGTTATCCTACTCTCCGCACTGCGTGAAGTCAAGTGTTGCGTCATTCGGTATCCTTGCGCGTTATTTTAACAGATATGGCTGGTGATGTTGTAGCTTTAAGAACGTATTAGGTCTAACCGTGTGTTTCATTGTGGTCTGGGTAAAAAAAACTGGTATATAAAATATAATAAACACAACAGTCAATTGTTCAGAGTACCACAGGCCTACGTGGTTGAAATCTCCTCTCGTGAGATACACGGATTAGTTTCGACCAGCGCCTCGTAAAAATAATCCTCCGCATCTCACTCGAGGAGAAAAACCGTACGCTACTCAGAACAGTAACTATTGTCTATGAATTCCGCGAAGGCGCCCTGTCGTTAATTCAACGTATCGCCGTTCGTCGACATCAAGCGTTCGCACGGTGGTTTCGCGCAAAGAATATCGAGCCTTAAAACTGCAAGACGTCATTTCAAGAGAGTGTAACTAAGATTGGCAGACGAGGTAGACGAAGTCTAGTTTCTGGGTGAGATAACCAAGTTATACGGTGACTGAGTGTTGTTGTAATTTATATGTTTCTAATATATTTATTAACGTGTGTACCTCATGTTTGTTTTGATCTATTCGCATGTATATATCACCCACAAGTAATAAACAGTCATAAATTCTACCCAAATTTCCGTTCTTTCTCATAATAAAAAGGGCTAAAAGAAAAAAACCGAATCCAACCAAACCGACTAGGAATGGCCTAAATAGTCATTAAGACAATTATTCATACCTTTACCCCAATTTCGTACCGAAAACAATAGGTGTTGGCAAAACGGGACGATCCCGAATATTTCTATAGCAACCCAAGTTTGAAGTTTGCAGTTAATACATTAAGAATGAAGATCAATTAACCATTCATTTGATGTATCATCCTTCCAATATTCAGGAAAAGGTCCAAGCATATGGGATGATGCTTTGGAGAAAGGCAAGATAACCCACGATGGAGTTGGTGCCAGTGATAGCTATAACCATTATATGGATGACGTCAGAATAGCTAAAGATCTTGGTGTGAGTATTGCTGCCAAAACAAGACGACATCTCTAGATTTCTAATTGCGTAGTACAAAACAAATTGACATACATTTTGCAGAACATGTTACATGGAAAAATGAACGTACAAAGAACCACTCCAGATGGGGAGAGACGAGGTTCGTCTAAGTTTTAAGAACTTGTTCTCCAATCCCCCAGTCTGTGTATCATCTTATGATAATAAAATATGTTTAATTCAAAACTACTCCAGACCCTCTAAACTGAGTTCAGTATATCGGTTGAAGACTTGAAGGAAGTTGCGTGAGGTGTTATGTACATGTATATAATGTCCGTGTGAGTATATTGGGCGATTCTTTCGCTTCAAGAATATTTCTCTTCAACCCACGTCTGAAGTTTGCCGGATTACAATTAATATAAGGGACATGGAAATGTGTGTACTATTACAACATGATTATAGAGTATTGTGTGACTAAAAGTCTTGCACTAAAATCCCACGAAAGATTTTGTCAGAAATGTGTAGTATGAACTAAATGTGGTTTCCAAATTCGAGTTCAGATTATCAAACATTGAACATCTGAGCGGGTGTTGCATTCAAAGTGATGCGAATCACTCCGGTTGGATGAATAATCTTGCTCAATGTAGTTATTTTTATGAATATTAACTCACATTTACAATACACACCGTCAGTCTTTTATATTTATTAAATGCAATGAGTATCGATGGCGAAATCATTTGTGTGAATTTATTTCGCCGATTGTTGCGTCCCGAATCAAGATGTAAATAGCTCAGTTCAGACGGTGTTTTCTATGGAGTTGTATTGTCGATTTCTTTGAGATTTGGGCGATGTTAGTAGAATGTTATATCCCCCCAGTTAGCATAGCGCTTGTTTACTAATTTATCAGTTCCACGCACCTGAACAAGTCCATAATATGTCTTTAAAATATTTACTTGCAGTTGAATTTCTATCGGTTCACGATATCATGGCCAAGGATTTTCCCAAACGGAAGAATTGACTCAATCAACCACGCCGGTATAGAACACTATAACAAACTAATCAATGCCTTGATTGCCGCCGGAATTGAGCCCTTCGTCGGTCTCTATGGATACGATTTGCCGCAGGCGCTTCAAGATATCGGAGGTTGGCAGAATGAGACGGTCTCGGAGCATTTCAGGAACTATGCCAGAATATGCCTGTCCACGTTCGGAGATCGAGTGAGTTTAATCCCTTCTATACTAAATGGATTCTCCAATTCAGTTATAAAAGGATAACACGGAACATTCTATTATTCATTTGGAAGGGTGTTCAGGTAGTAAAAGCAAACGGCAGATAGAAAAAACAGATAATACAAGAGCAGAATGATTCATATTCATATTCATCGATGTTCGTTTCCAACTGTTCGCCTCAGACGCCAACAATGGCAATTCAACCGAGCGCGGGCAAATGGCGGGAGTAACGATGACTCTGTAACGGTACGGATGGTCGTTTGTTGAACTGGTTATCTGAACATGTCATATTGGCACTACTCTGTCAATGAGTAATTAGTATAGAAAGGGTTAAGCTCTTGGTAGCAAGTTCTTGAAACTACAGTAGACGATTGACATACACGTAAGTTACTAGCGGGGAATTGTAGGCGGTTTAAAAGTACAGACTACCTTTCTTTTAAGAAGAAACATGGAATGAAGCGAATGATTTTAATAGAGCCCTGTTCGTATCAAGAAATGAGACTTGAGCCGCATAAATTAGTTTTACGCAGATTTGATTTACGAAGTGATTTTAAATTATCATGACCTTTCGAACAGGGTTGTCTAATTATTTGCCGGTGTGCACTTTGCTTACTCGAGGCTATCATATTTTCCAACATCAATTTGCTTTATCCCTTTCATGACTGGAGCTTCCTGATTTTTTTGCGAAAAACCTGTGCCAATGCATTATCTTATACATGCGAGTCTCATAAGGGACCTTGCATATATGAGAATACATTTTCCAAACAATATTTGCCTTGGCCTTGTAAGCCGGTGCATTTTCTTATATATGGGAGACTCTCATATATCATATAATGCACTGGCACATGATCTTCAATGCTGCATCAGCGCAGCTCCCGCCGTGAAAGGGGTTACAGGAAGGCAGTCTTATTAACCAAATAATGGATCCTTGCTTGGGTTCTTCGACAATATTTTGATGTCTAGACTGCGGAAAACCACCACGTTACGATATATAACTATATGCCATCACTATTGTTGTGCAATATACATGAACTGGGTGTGTTGACTATAAATAATCTTATAATATTTTAAGAACTACAAAGTAGATAATAATATCGTAACCCCCACACATTGATATCGGTAATTTGTCATGTTTGAGATGCACTCAGAGTGGCCACCTACTACACATGCATGTGTCATTCTGAATTCAAGATGGCAGTCAAAACGGCCGCTAATTTGCTACCAGAAGCATAAATATATTGTGTGTCTCTGTAAAAGAAATTAATGATTGACATAACACTGGATTAGGAATGACTTATTGTATACACTATTGTTACAGTTTGATATTTATGAGCAGTTGCCTTATTTGCGGTAGTAAGTAACACCCATTCGTAACTTGAAACCAAATATAGTTATGGAATTAGGCTTTCTTAATACTTGTCTTGTTTTGTGTATTATGTTTCCTTAGGTTAAGCAGTGGATCACATTCAACAGTCCTTCGGAGCATGTGTTGCTAGGTTACGGCAGCAAATTACACCCGCCATTCACCAATGACCCTGGATTTGCCGTGTATAAGGCCGCCCACAACATTATTAAAGCTCACGTCATGACCTACAGGATGTTTGAGCGAAACTTCAAATCTTTACAACAATGTATGTAACATTTGAGCATATAGTCAACCATATACGTGGCTTTTCTTTAAAAACTTCAGTCTCCACATGATATCCTTCGACGAAAACTGGAATATAGATAACACTAGCAGGGTTACCCGGCGTTGTCCGGGTTAAAGTGATGTGAAACCCTCTGCATACTGTGGATATTTGGTGGGAATAGAGGATACTCTTGCTCAAAGTGTTACACGTATTCTCATAAATTGTATATCCAAACAGCATCACAAAACATGATTCTTACACACGGATTATAAGTAGTAGCTCAACTTGTCGGATCGGAGCGATTGTAATTTTGTTTATTGCGATTAATCCGTCCCACCAATAAAGAAGTATATGTTTATTTACAACTGCGTATACTTAAGACGTTATAACATGAAACATGAACATCATAAACACATTATTTCGCAAAAATAAAAGATGACAATTGGGTTTTGCATAGAGATGTATCAATCAATCTAGTGGGTTAGACTAAGATTTTGAGGACACCTGGTTATCATATCTCTATGAAGATACAGATGTCTTAAAGAAATGTCCAGTGCTCCTATATTCGTGGTGCAAAATACTGGCTAATTATTCTCAGTTTGAAAGAAATGTTGCTATGCCTGTATATCAGCTAAATGTGCCCGACACAGCGAAATTTTGAGTTGTTATTGTTAGGCGATGAGTCTGTTCTAAAAAAAATGAAAGAAATCCTCTGTATCGTGCAGATATAACCCTTGTCAGATGTCAGTATTGGAGGATTCTGAAAAGTCATGTGCCATTGACTGCGTTTTCATTTATCTCAGAAGAAACTATATTTGACTGCACATTGTGACCACTATTGCCGAACAAGCCTTTTATACATTTCTATATCTCTTGACAAATTGTAACTTTTTTGTGGAAACGATATAGAATGGGACAGACTCAATTACGTTAATATATAAACATGAGCCATTATAATATGCAATCCTCTGACGGTTCAAGTTCCCTCAGTTTGCAAGAATATATGTATCTCTTAAGCAGAATGATAAATATACCTTTAATGCGTTCTTCTATGTATCTGATTTGTTAGCTCATATGAATGCCCTGATTCCCATCCCCATATAACTATGACAGTTGAGAAGATATAAGTGTTTAAGTGACTTAATTCGGTCACCATTTGTCGAGATTGTGAACTTTGAATGCCAAAAACTCATTAGAACGATATGGATATGGCCTGGGAGACGACTATACATAAATTTGGTGGATATCGGCGAATAGAACAATCTTATCAATGCTAGTCCATCTCCTCTCGCCATCCATGACCCAAACGACACCAAATGTGATTTAATTCATCGTAGACATTGGTGCCTATTATATTTGTATCAGCTTTGGTTCAACTCCACTCCTCATGCATGACTTGAACAGCTCAACTTTTGACATATTTAAACCACGTCCATTCGACTCATGCATGCATGATATAATGGAGACGATGATATATAAGTTTGGTGGTAATCGGCAACTAAACCATTTCTTATCATAGTTATTACCCCCCCCCATCTCTCACCCAAACGGCACCAATTTGGCGTCTTTAAATCACACGATTATATTCCTCATATCATGGAGAAGAATAATATATCGATATGGTGGAAATCTGCCTTAAAAATAGTTTTAAAAAAATCAATAGTTGGTGCCCCCTGTGCACCCGTGTACCCTGACTCTTTTTTAACACACACCATTATCTTCCTCGTAAACAGTTACCACTGTTAGACCGCCTTGGTGTACCCCGTGAAGTTATATATAGAACACATACAGACATTCGTATATATATCTAGGCACCCAACGTGGCATATTTAACACGCACAATTTGATTCCTCTTATCATTTGAGAAGAACGTGTATGAATTTGATGGTAATTGGTACTAAACATATTTTTATCAGTCTTGGTTACCCTCCCGTCCCCATTTCGGACTCAAGCGGCGCCACCTTTGACATTATTAAACCACAAACTTATACTCATTATGGAGATGAATATATATATAATTGGTGAAAATTAGAGAGTATACAAATTTGTATCAAATTTAGGGCCCCCCATATCTCTCACAGCACCAATATGGCATCTTTAAACAATACGATTAGATTCCTCGTATCATGGATAAGAATGTGTATCAATTTGGTAGAAATTGGCGCTAAAAATATTGTGTATCAATTTTGGTGCTCCTCTCCCTTTCAGTGCACCCCTGACTCGAATGACGCCACTTTTGACAGCTTTAAGCCACAGCATTAGACTCCACATACCATGTGGATGAGTTTGTATAAGTTTGGTGGCAATCGGGGACTAAACCAATTCTTATCAAATTTTGTGCCCCCCCCCCAATCTCTCATCCAAACGACACCAATTAGACTTCTTTAAATCACACAATTAGATTCCTTGTATCACGGAGAAGAATGTGTATCAATTTGGTGGAAATCGGTGCTAAAATTATTTTTTATCAATTATGGTGCCCCTCTCCCTTTCCGTGCACCCCTGACTCGAACGGTGCCACTTTTGACATATATATATACACACCATTAGATTCCTCATATCACGGAGATGATTATTTATAAGTTTGGTGACAATCGACGACAAAAAAAATTCTGCCCCTGACAACAACGGCTTCACTTCAGAAAATTCTAACCCGCACCATTATCTTTCTCGTAAAAAGTTACCCTGTTAGACCCATTTGGTGCCACCTATGCAGGGACGTGGCTAGAGGGTTTCCTTTGGGCATAATTCCATTTGCACTCTCCCCCCTTGCACCTCAGTGCTCAGGCCTAATATCCTATATATTAATAAACCATGGTTCTATATTCCCGGTATGAGAACAAACAAATATTTTAACCTGGAAAATTGCATACGGGCAAGAAATCAGGACACACCGGCTGACCATGGTTGTTCGGCCCGGCGTGAGAAAATTTTGATAACTATACAAGAACATCGCAAAACCTAGCATCTAGATTTGTATCAACTGAAGCTTTCCTAGTGTTGGAAAGCTCAAACCTCATGCTCCTCTCAGGTTGGAAAATTCTCCAGTTGATGACCATTTCAGTCCACAACTTTGACCAATTGTAGTAAAATTGTTGATTATTTTCTTAAACTAATTAGCAGTTTTGTATTGGCCACGGGGGAGGGACAATGACACACCGGACCGACCATGGTTCGGCCCGGTGTGGGAAAATTTTGAAATCTGAACAAGAAAATCGCAAAATCCTAGCATCTAGACTAGCCTCAAGCCTTTCTAGAGTTGGAAATTTCAAACCTGACACACCCACTTAGGTTGTTGGAAAATTTACAACTGATGACAATTCCAATGACAATGTTAACCAATTGTATGACAATATTGTTTTCTTAAATTAACTAGCAGTTTTTGACTGGCCACGGGGGAGGGACCAGGACACAAGCTTTCCAAGTGTTGGAAATTTCCAACCTGTCACCCCCCCATAACTTTGGAAAATTTCCAATTGATGTGATGACCATTTCAGTCAAAAATTTTGACAAAAAATAGGAAAATATGCAAATATTGGTCCAAAAACAATAAATCCCCCCCCAATAAATTGTTTGAAAATCAAACTACAAGAACATTTTCAACCTATTGTTGGTTTGAAATTTCCAACTAATGTTTTAGCAGGTATGAAATTTCCAACTGTTGAAAAGTTTGACCAAACCCCCCTGTCGCCACGTCTCTGCATCTAGGTGGTCCCTTGTGAATTTCTATAGAATACAGACAGACTGACAGGCATTCGCAAATATAGATATAGACAAATAGATAAATATAATCTTGCTTACGTAATGCAAAATATCTAAATGTGTTTTCAGGTCAGGCACATCTCGAATTCAACTATTATAGTTATATTCAACAATAATATGTACATATGGATATCGTCGTTTTGTGAATTCGATACAAGAGCCATAACCCAACATCATATTTCATAAAAATGATTTAAAAACCGCGACAGCGTCATACTAAATCGGTACGATGTTTGTTTATGTGACGAAATAACATGTCTCAATCCGTGCGATATATTTATTATGATGACACATGGTAAGGAAGCCTACTAAGGGTACGTTCATACGCTGGCAAGTTTGCACGGTATGTTTTTGCGGGCATTTCGTCATTGAAAACCACATGGTGTCAGTATATGAACGGAAATTTGCACATAACACGCATCTTTATCAAAGCGAAAGACATGAGAAGTAACCTTTATGTAGTTCCACTTGTAACGGTGCTACTGGAATTTGCCATCAAATACCTGTATGATTTATTCTTGCGAGATAATTGCATGCTATTTACAGGCAAATTCCGGTAGCATCGCTATATGTAGAACTACAGAGATTTTACTTCGCACGTATAGTTAGCTATGGTAGAGATGCATTTCATATGCTTGTTTCCGTTCATATTCTGGCACCATATCGTTTTCTACGACAAAATGCCTGCAAAACTTGGCAGCGTATGAACGTACCCTAACATATTGGTATAAATATTGCTATGAGGGAGCGATTGAGTGATCATGTTAAAGGTACTCAATCTGATTCCATTGTCCCCATATCATCAGATTCCAACAACAAAAACAACAACAACATTTTTTGAAATGCCGCTTCGGTTATCAGAATCGGTTAATTGCACAAAAATAATGCTACAGTCAACTATAGTATAAAATTGCACAAAACCTGTTATTTATCAACATTTTGTTCAACGAAATTTTGCCAGTTTGTCAAATATCTGACACAAAAAGCCACCTGATTTTAGAGTTATCCATTTTCATCCGCAATCTGGTCAGAGAAATTATTCTCGACGACTTACTGGGCCACTTAAAATAAAAATAATAAAATTCAAACATTGATATCTGATCACTCTGAGATTTGATGGGTGGGTTCCTCGACTCGATTCAAATATTTTTTACCCCCGAAGCCAAGGAAATAGTAATTTGCGAGCGTTAATTCGGATTGATTACCTTTAATGTCATTTAGAATGACACCCTTGTGTCTAACTACAATAAGCCAGCATTAAAAGGTTGCAGAACACATTTTATCGGGATACTGAACATTTTATGTAATATTGCTACGAGTGCAATTTGACTGTGCACTTGGATGCGCGATCCCATAGTTTAAAAAAAAACCAAACAAACAGGGAAATTGTGGATTTAGCACTGTCAAATTCAACTATAATATGAATCGTACGTGACACGTAGTGGAGCAACCGCACATGATGTGCCTCAAATTTGCCTTTTTTTCGGCGACATAACGCTAAGAATAATTTATGTAACATCATGCAGTGGTCACGACGGAGACGACATGCCAAATTGACAAGACGTGTCCTGGATTGTAAACTTTTGTCTGGATTATCGTCATGACTTCTTCATTTTTCGTTTGCATTAAGCTGAGCAACAAAATTGGTCTAAATGAAATTAATAGACGTAAATCAAATGTGAATTCTCCGTAAGTTGTGAAGTAGTTACTTTCATTTTTATGTATCATTTCCAATTCCGCGTTTTTTCAATCTCCACACGGTTACTAACCGGAAGTCACGTGACAATTTCTCCAAAATATATACCCGCGATCTTGAAAAATCACTGATGGATATATAAAAAAAATTATATGACGTCATTCACCTGCCTTAGGTATAAGCACCCTTGGTGGTTGCTATAATAGTTAAATATAACTATAATAGTTTAATTCAGGGTGTGCCTGATCTGGTTATACGGCGAAACCCGCGATTATCTATCAAGTCTCAACTAAAGACTGGACGCATACGTGTGATAAAGGCAGCAGCCGATGAGCAAATATGGTCATGGTCATACATATAATTAAGATCACTGTTTGTTCGTTATGCTTATATTGTACAAATGAAAATCCATTCAAATTCAAATTGGCCAATCACAAATCCTGACATCGTTCTCCAAATATTTTTGTAGTGACCCGGCGACCCTCGCCCTGTTGCATCTGGAAGTTTTAACTAAATTTCTATTGCAGCATCTATGGGGATATCTCTGTTCGCTGACTGGTACGAACCAGAGACGTCCTTCGTGCTAGACAGGTACGCAGCTGACAGATCAATCCAGTTCCATTTAGGCTGGTTCGCGCAGCCGATATTCGGTAACGGGGATTACCCCACAGTGATGAAGGTCGATATAAGCCGCCGGAGCAAGAATTTTGGATTAGCTGAATCTAGACTACCAACTTTCAGTCAACAAGAAATTGCAGAAAATAAAGGTCCGTGAAATTCAGGGAAACCCGTCTCCTGCATCATGCTTGCATTCGCATTTGCATTTGCATTTCACATCATATTAGTCGAAATATTCTGAGCCATTTTTAGCTCAACTTTATTGTGTAAATTTTGAGCTATTGCCGTGGGTTGGCGTCCGACGGTCCATCCGTCAACAATTTCATTTGGTTCACCATACAGGCCTCATCCGATCATCGCCAAACTTCATATGGGTCTTCGGGGTGACCTATAGATGGGAGCCAACGATATTTTCCGAATTTCGTCAAAATTCACTATTTTCAAGACTAAAATCCTTTGGTACACCCTACATACCACATCCCTCATTCAAACTTCATATTGTTCTTTGGTGTGATCTCTAGACGGCATCTGTCCAATTCTTTCGAAATGTTTAAAAACATGGGCGCCTGGAGCCAACTAGGATTTCACATTTGAATCCATCGGCACACCCTGCAACCCAAATTTAGCGGAGAAATGTTTGAAATGAAATTATTTTCATTTACTCAACAATACAATCCATTTACTGAATCTTTATGACTTTCCCTTTTTATCATTCTATTGACTGCTCAGAATAAAATTACTAATGCCTGCCCAAGTTGAGCTACAGTGTAATTGACACTTCCGTTTGCTTATCAGGCGAATACAAATTAATCAACGTCATTCGTAACACGCACGCAAGCATTATGATCATATACTGGCTGCATGAATGGTATTTCATGTGCGCTCTTTGAAGATTATCTACCTCTTCCAGTGCAAATCCCAAGAACAACAACATAAAAACTATTTTTGTTTAAACGGACAACAACAGCTGGCGTTTGGGTGCATATTTCACTTTAAAGTGTTTTTGAAGTATGCCTATATATCTCACTCAAAACGATTGCAATATGTTTTTTAATAGTTTCCCTTGATTGCTCCAAACACTAATCAAAGTGTATTATGCAAATGACATGTATATGAATATTTACCGAAACGTTTGATGGGACCTCTCCGTTAAATATATGATAAAATGCTTCGAACTTACAATGGAGCACAAAACTGCGTGGTCTTTCTACAATTCTAGTCACTTCTTACTTTCTCTTGTGTTCGCGTACATACAGGTGCAGCGGATTTCATCGGTCTCAATCACTACACGACGACGTATGTTAAATACCAGGAGCAACCGGACCTAACACCAAACTACAATAATGACGCACAAACAAAGTTTACAACCGACCTCTGTTGGACAAGGTACTAACATTATTTCAATTCAATTCAATTTATTAGTATTCTGATCATCAAGGTAGATATAACAGAAACATGGTTATTACAAATATCGATGCAAATACAAATGTGTTTTGCATGAATGCACATTTAGATATATAATATAGTTGTGTATACAATAGTGTCTTGATCTGTATATAATTATATATATTTTTTCTGATAGGTTATTGTTATTAATTTCGGCGTAATGGTTACGTGTTCGGTCAGTGGATATGGATTTTGAATGGTTTAAGTGATTCAGCCTCAAGAGGAGTCAGATTGTAGTATATATACTCGTGGCGCTTATCAAATAAGCGCATCTACAGCGATAAACTATTATATTGGTGTTGGGGTCCTTCTTTATACAACTTGGTACATGTAAGAAACAAGTATGTTATATCGGTATATTTTGAAGGTGGGTTACTTGTTTGTCTGAAAGTGTAGCCTCAAGAGTTCCGAAATATATCAATGATCTTTTTTATAAAAACATGTATATATATATATATATATATATATGGAAGGACATGTAAAAGAAACACAGGCTGTCAAATTGAATATAAGGAAGGTGGGAAAATAAATATCTAACTGATATCCTGAATGGATACCGTAGCTCGCAGAAGTAATAGCGCTGTTCAGTTTGGTTGCCACAACTTTGTCAAGTTATTTCAACATGCTAAATGTAGAGTTATCCTCCTTGTGTGCAAGTTAATCATGTAATGGGTCAAAGACTTTAATTTGAAAGCATTGTTGTAGTTGATATTGAATCACATAAATCTTTACATGATCCTGGTTTATTGATCCCGATCATCCAATCATTGTAAATAGGACCATCGTTACCCATGGACATAACATACCTTCAGTTTGGCGAGATAGTTCTGACAAGTACTGAGTGTTTCATCATGATTTGATCGATTCTTCTGGGTTTTTTTGTCAATTGGAAGGTAACTTATCATTTCAGCACCGGTGCCGATTGGCTCAAGGCCGTGCCGTGGGGTCTGCGTAAAATTCTGAATTGGATAAAGGATAAATATAGAAATCCACACGTTATCGTAACCGAGAATGGTGTGGCAGACACTTCCACTTTTGATGATTCTATAAAGTCAGAATACATACTGAGTTCAACAAACGAAGTTCTGAAAGGTTAGTTTCCACACATAGATAAATCCACAGTGGCCCAATTAGTGTTTCAATCCAGTCGTTTAATTTACCCTTTACACAATGTTCTGTTATCCTGGGGCTTTACAAGTAATAAATGAGATGGTGGATTTTTATTATTAAATATTTACGTAGCCCGTCTGTTTTATACTAAATCATGTTCGCTGATTGATCAACTTCCAATTGGGTCACCCGTTTCATATACCAATAACACACAGACCGTAATACGAATACGACGTCACAAATTGTTGACCTAATCTGACTTAATTACTAAAAGCGGTCAGCGGCATAATTGGCCGTGCTTTTCAAAGTTCAGCGGAATTGCATCTGAAGCCAGTTATTTATATCGATCACGTTATCGTTGACTTAGTGCTTGACAATTTTATATTGGGCTGACTTAATGTGCTGCGCCCGCGTGAGCTATAGTCCCAAGTTATCGGCAGATTTTGTGAAAATAAATAAGAATACACTCAGGTTTTATGGGAATAAACCATCAAAGAGCTATATTAAATATAAGAAATGAATGTAATGTGTGTGTGTGATTGTGGATACGGCGCTGTGGTTGTTATGAGCTCATTTACCGCTTCGCGGTTACACAAGGTGTCCCAACAACCACAGCCCCGTACCCACAATAACACGCGCACACTGCAATAATTTCTTAATTGTTCCCTGTGTTTGAACTATAAACTATTTGTATTCTCTGTTTTGTGTGATTTGGGTCATGACAGGAGACGTTTATATAAAATACAACCATAATACTATAAACCATAAACAATAAACTATATATTTACAATCAGTATATTAGTTTATTTAAGAAATGAATGTAGTGGGGTGCGTATTTTTGGTGGGATACGGTGCTGTGGTTGTTTGGGCAAATTGAAGCGGTTATCACTAAGTGTGCCCCCATCGACGACAACGCCGTATCCCAAAATAACACACACACACCCCACTACATTCATTTATTATATTCATCTAGCATTTTGATTATTTATTCCCGTAAAAAGCTGAGTGTATTCTTATTTATTTTCACAAAATATGCAGGGAATTTGCGACTAGCCCACACAGTACATTAAGTCAGCCCAATATAAAATATCCAAGCACTTAGCAACAATAACCTGATCGATATAAATAAATGGCTTCAGTTGCAATTCGGCTGAACTTTGGAAACCATGCCCAATTATTCTGCTGACAGTTTTTAGTGATTAGGTCAACAATTTGTGACGTCGTGTTCCTTTTACGGTATGTTTGTTATTGGGATATGAAACGGGTGACCCAATTAGCAGTTGACCATTCACCGAACAGGATTTATTGTAACACAGACGGGCTTCCTATGGGAGATTCGCAACTATTAAAAATAAACAACAGGTTCCAAGTGTCCATGGGATTTGAGTCTTGACCGCGATAACAATTCAGAAAACTTTATATAAATCCATTTGCTGATTCAAAATCCACTACCAAATTGAAACCGTCCTACATTTCTTATATGAATTATCATTAATCGGCATCCTTGTTATCAGCTATATCTACTATATATTTTGAGAACTCCGTATATATATGTGTCCTTTATAGACTCGAAAACGGCTCGACCGATTGAGCCCAAACTTCATATCTAAGGGTAAAAACCCACGTCATCGCACCATTCGCGAGTCCGTGCGACCACTCATTCACCCTTCAACTGCCACAGTTTTTTTTAGGCAGGTCATTGGGGGACTAACCCCGGGATGGTCGAAAGGGCCGATGGGCCCTCTCCTTCACCCCTCATGTTATTTACTTTAATTGAGAAATACATAAAAAGATATTTTTTTTTTACAAATATTTTCATTTCTTCTTTTTTCTTTTTTTGGATTTTGGTTTCTCGCTAGAAGATGGAGGTGATGTTGCTTGTCTAGCTTGCAGCATTAGTGGTTGTTGTTGTACTTGTTGGTCTCTACGTCGCTGATCTTCTTTCCACAGGTTATGGTCTTTCCAAAAAAATTCCTGTTCTTCTTCCAGTTCTTTTGTTCTTTGTTGAATCTTTGCGCATTCTTCATCCTGTGTGGAAGACGCCGGCCTCTCCAGGTATTCCGGCGTCGGAGGGGCGGTGGTGGTGGAATCCGCCCCCGGTGAAGACTGGTCAGGTGGTGTTGACATCTCCATAGCGAAGGCAGCGGCGGGGACACCCGGGGTGACGTCGGTGTCCCCATTTCCGCTGTCCTCGACGACAACCTGGACATCCGGAGAAGCGTCGGCGTCCCTGCTGGTGGTGTTAGCTGGAGCTGCAGGTCGTTGGTCTGAGCCCGAGGCCAAGTTGGGGCGTCTCTCAGTTCTTCGTTTCCACTTGGCCTTTCTTTCTGCGTCTTGAGGGTGTCTTGTTCTTCCTTCCCTTCTTCCCGGTACTGCTGGTCTTCTGGTTAGCCCCAGTCCGATGGAGTCCGGACGGTCCTTCCAGGCCACGGCCGGTAGAGGGTTCTACCGGAGTGACCTGGATGTCCAAAACAACTTCCAGTCGACCCCTGTTAGCATGGAGAGACCAGCTAACACAGCGAGTCGACTGGAAACAGCTCAGCGCGTGCAAAAGCTCGATGGGGATTAGAGTAGAATCCATTGTCCACCGAGCCTTCGACAGAAAAGTCACGGCAACTCACTAGTTCAGTGCGTCAAGCACTTTTGCGACCGTCCCAGCGAGCTGCCGGATCGAGAACTGCCACCGTAATGGGGATTGATGGGTTAAATACTTGCCGAAATTTTAGATTTACTTCGCCTACATCATACAGAAACATGTGATGGCAGAATTCGCGTTTCTGATGTTACCAAGTTTTCTCCACTCGATTCTCTTAAAATGCACCCTAATCGGTCAAATTCTTTCGATAATTCTATCTAATTACATCTTAGGTATTATTCGGATCAGCTCGCCCCGTCGAAAAATTGATAGTTGGATCAAAACGACACTTGAGAAAAGTTTGTTTACAATATCAACGTATTGAATACGTGGAGCCGCACGTTCGTCGGCTAATCGTAAAATACACACAAATATGTCTTAAAGTGCAGACTAATTCACCACCTTCGTGTATTCAAGAATATGAATCACACCAAAATTAAGCGGATTGTATATGGAATGTGTAGGTATAAGCTGCCATGTATATATCATTCCCCAAATGCTTCAATGTCATGACAATCTATTAGTTATTATAAAAAAACCCTCAAAGTTTATGGAACGTCGCGATATACCCAAGAGCGCAAACATACTATATTATCATCGTACGCTATTTCGCTGAACTTGGGCCGATCGTTCAATGTAACATAATTAATACGCGCATCTTAAAAACATCGAGACGAAATTTCGTACTTAGTGCTTCCAAGGGACGGGGGAGATTTTCGTCGGGTCAGTTTGTCCGCCTGATGTGACCTTGACCTTGAACGGGTTCCCACAAATGACCCACGATATCTCGGTCGTCAGCGGTGACATCGACGTGAAATTTCTTATGTATGGTCAACTCGCGACGGGGAATATGTCGTGCATGTACGGGGTTACCTTGAAACACAAAAATTAATGGATCGACCAAAGCCATCGGACGAAACCCGCCAGTGGCGGGCTAATCTGCTAGTATGTTATAAAGCAAACAACACAGAACGTGAAACAAGGAAACGGCCAGCTTTATAGTATACATGTAGATGACCGGAAAAGAAGAAGATCCAAACAGATTAATATTCATTTGGAAATACGGGGAATTTTAGACAAAACGTGTGTAGACCTATATGCAGGTAATAAGACTCGTCATCCGCGGGGGGGGGGGGGTATACGCAGTGCCGTTCGTCTATTTGATTTGCTGCAAACTCATGTACTCCCTTCGTCTTAACACTTTCATGACGGGAGCTGCGCTGGTGCAGCATTAACATCATGTGCCTGTGCATTCTTATTATATATATATATATACATCTATATATATATAATTTGTGAAACCCTGTGCCAATACATTCTCTTATATATATATAAGAGAATGCTCTGGCTTACAAGGTTAAGGTATATATTGTTAGGCCAATGTATTCTCTTATATATGGGAGGCTCCTTATTGCATATATAAGAGAATGCATTGGCACAGGGTTTCACAAATGTTTAGGAAGCTCCAGTTATGGAATGGTTATTTGTTTATTTTCAGCCTTGGAAATAGATGGATGCAATGTATCTGGATATTCATACGCAATGTTAATCGACGGATCCCATTGGACAGCGGGAACTAGCTTGAAATTCGGACTATATAGCGTAGATTTCCAGAAAATATACAGACCGAGGGGCAGCAGAAAGTCTGCAGGCGTATACAAGAATCTCATCCACAACCGGAAATAGAAAGTGCATAGGCCCTTTTATAAGGTCACCATGTGCTGATCAAAACTAGAAGCCTAGATGAAGTTGTGCATAAATCCAGACAAGAACTGCAAGACATTTTCGATAAAGAATTTCGTCTTCTATCCAACGAAAACTAATAAATTAAACATACATCATCATCTTCAGTGTATGTATAATCTGAACAGTTATTAAGATCAGACAAACCATGGATTTTAATATAATTTAAAGATGCACAATCCGAATTAACTCTCCTAAATTACAGTTCTTTGTCTTGGGGGGGGGGGGGATAAAATATTCGATTCGATTTAAACATATTTTTGTCCCCTTTTGTGCCATCAACTTCTAGAATATGCTGCTGGATCGAATGAAACATCTATCGCTTCTTTTCAGTAAGGCATATGTACTATATATTGGTGCATGGTTTTCGAGTTATTAAAATCTTAACTAAAATGCTGTGTTTCGGTATTGTCCCTGCTGAATATATTATGGTAATTTGAACTTAATGGTATAATTATGTTACTCGACTATGTAAAGCATGGTGTGCAAATATATTCGATATTTCGTGAACACTTTTACCATGAGCTCAATATGAAACAATAGAAGCAATGTCCTGTATCTTAAAGATACATAATCCGATTCGATGGTCCCCATATCATCTAGTTACAACAACGGAATTTCACCAAAAGCCGATTTAGTTATCCAAATATTTGGTTCCCAACAAATACTCGCACAACAATACCAATCAAGATATTATATTTGCCAACAAAGTCACATAATAGCGGGTTTTCTTCGCAGTTTGGCCGATGAGCGAGTGTGGTTTACAACTTCCAAATATGGTTATTCCTAGTTCAAATTGTAATTCCCCAACACGTTTTATCACAAATGTAAACACATAGTAATTCAATTTGTATAACCAATAAGGTGCCATAATAGCTTGTCTATTTGCATGAATAAAACATGATTACAGATTCGAAAATATGTATATGTATGTATCCGCACGTCAACTGTCACAACATACCGTATTCTTGTTGATGTCGATACTATTCATCGTCTTACATTCCTAAATTAATTCACGATCGCCGCTGATGCACTGGTCGTACATGCATGGAGCCGTAACATTGCGTGACCTCTCGTAACGGCGTCGCGCATGTATGTACTATTTCTGGAAGAAGTCTGGAAGAAGTGAAAAATAACAGATTCAAACAAATCGAAATCTGATAACTCTGAGCTTTGATGGTTCGGCTCCTTTACTCAATTAAACTACCCCCCCCCCCGGGTGATATATCTTTATCAAGGTTGTTATGATCTTGTAGAGTGTAAGTGGAACATGGTCAACTCATCCTGCTATTGTGTATAGGCCATGACTGTCAATTTGTTACACTATATGATTTTGGTATAGCAAAGCTATGCTGAGAATATAGTACCGTTTTTAGGTTGTCATTGTTATGATCATTGACAAATCCGACTGACCCAACGAAAAACACACCTTTATACATATACATATGTTGAATATCGAATAGCCAAAGTAATTTAAACGGATTCAATGTGCGTCGTAGTGGGTAAATGTGCAAAATTATAAAACGTCTGTAAAAACGTCACCACCAAGAAGAACACGGATAAACAGATAAAGATTGTGAAACAAAACAGTGATTTGTCAACAAACAGCGCTAATCGAGTTCAAATATTTTAGTCTGAACATTATTTTCAGAATATGTTCCCAATGCTTAGGCCTTTTTCTAAATGTTTAACGTCGTGTTTTGCTCAAACTTTTGGTGTCTTATTGGAATAATTTGGCTATGATCGTTAAAGCCACTGTAACAGTAATGTTTATACATAAAAATATGCGAAATGTGCGAAATCTCGTTTTTGGAAATAATGACAATAAGAACACAGTCGATCTATTTTTACATGTACTTGTTGGTGATAAAGCTTGATAAATCATGGAGTCGAGTAAACTTAGTACGTAAACATAGATACAGGCTAATTAGAGTAACGCTTGAAAAAATACATTACACATTTGTCCGACCAATACTGGATTATGCTTCCCCTGTGTGGGATAACTGCCCTAATTATCTTAGTGATGACATTGAAAAGGTTCAGTTCGAAATGGCCCGAATAGTAACAGGTGCAACCATCAGTACGAGTAACGCGCGTCTTTTATCAGAAACTAGCTGAGAACTCATTTCCTCGCGTCGTAGAAAACACAAGCTATGTCATTTTTTTAAAATGATACGTGGAACTGCTCCATCAATTTTAAGAAATTATGTACGACCAATCCAGGCAAATAATTCCAGATATAACTTCAGATTTTAACATATAAGACTACCCTCGAATATTAACTATGACTATTGTTTGGATTCTTTCTTACCAGCTGCCATTACTGAATGGAACAAACTGCCGGAAACTACAAATGGCAGCAGTACAATCGAAGATTTCAAAAAGAAACTCAACAGTGATTATATACGCCCACCTGTATATTTTTTATCTTAGTAAATGTCGTAAATCTCATATCCTTCATACCCGATTAAGACTGAACTGCAGCCACCTGAGTTGTGACCTGACAGACAATCATGTAAAAAAAAAAATCCCCTTCTGTTTATGTGGGAAACTCGAGACAACTTACCATTATCTCGTTGAATGTACATTTTATCAAGAGTCCAGAAGAGAACTATATGATTCTCTACCCAATGTTGTCCTATCTGAGAATACTCTATTGTTGGGATCAAGGGAGCTTAGCCTTCGCGAACACAAACAAATATTTAATGCAGTACATACACAGAACGACACGATGTGTAAATGGGTTTGTCGATACGGCACGAGTGGTGTCGCGGAAGGATAGAACGAGAGGCGCTTGCGCCTCGAGTTCTATCCCTCCGCGACAGCACGAGTTCCGTATCGACAAACCCATTTACACATCGTGTCGTTCTGTGTTTATTACACGCTTCGCGTCCTACAATCCGTGCATTAAAAATACATGATTAGAATGTTTATTTAGGCTCATACAGGGCGTGTTTGTCATTTGTGATGATTCTTTTATTTAAATAGTTCCAGTTTCATGGTTGAGGCGAACGTCATGTACGTCATTTTACGTCAACGAGATGTGTATGCAACGTACGTTCCATACGGATTTGTGAATATGGAACAGCATTTTGGTTTATCTTTTCTTTGTCTTTTTCTTTTTGGGCCTCTTCGCCGGTGGTGGTGCAGACGAAGAGGCATCCGAGGGAGAGGTATAGCTCGTGCTGCTGGTGTCGGTCTTCTTTCCTGACTTCCCCTTCCGGTACTGGATGTCCCCATCCACTATCCTGTACACGAGGTCAGACGGTACACCAGCGTCTGCTGCTGTGTATATTGTTTCGTTACACAACAGCTCGCTGTCTGCCTTGGTTATGGTGTATCTTTGGTCTTTAGCTTCCGCCGCGTGTACTCGGTTTTCAAAGGCTTCTCTTAATAGATGGAGCTGCTCTTCTCTGTCTGGTGGTTCACCCTCCCTGGTGGTGGAGCTGGGGGACACCTGGATGTTCTGGTAATCCGGTGTCCGTGGTGGCAAGCTGTCCAGTTCCCCCTCGAAGCTGGCGGCAGGAACATCTGGGGTGGTATCCACGTCCCTGTCTCCGCTAGCCTCGACGACGACAGCAGGGACCTCCGGAAGATCGACGGAGTCCCTGTTAGCTGGTGCAATGTCGCCCGACTCCATGCAGGTCGGGTCGTCTGGGCGTCTCTCAGACAACTCCGACCTGCCGGCTGTGACATTGGACGTCGGCTGAACCACAAGCGGAGGGGTGACTGGCAGATCAAGTCACCCCCCTCTTCTTCCATTTGGCTCGTCTGGCGGCGTCCCTTCTTCTCCTTGATGGCGTCTTCTTCTTGGGCGGCCCCTTCTTCTTCACACTCTTCATTGAACAGGAGGCAGTCTTGGAGTTGGTGTCCCGGTCTGTGATTTCTGGTTACCAGTATCTTCGGTCCGGAACTTCAGGCAAAGAGTCAGATATCCCCTGCTAGACTGGAGAGACCAGTTAGCAATGTCCAATATCCGACTTCTTTGCACTGCGGCCAACACGGCGTCTGGGATTAAATCCATAAAACCGTCTCACTGGCGTTAAGCACGGGGGCAGCTGCACCCGGAGGCGCGGCCACACGACTCACCCGTGCTCAACGCTCTGACCGAAGAGGAACTAATAAGGATCGAAGCAATCACGACCGTTTCGCTCCACTCTCCTGCCAGAGATTCTAGGAACAAGCGTGTAATAAAGACATTGGTAATTCAATTGAGTATTTGTCACTAAAAACAAGCATTCTGATTGGCCGAGCGCGGCTAACTTTCGTTTTCGATTCACCGACATCGGCCGCTTCAGCGTGCATCGAATCTGAATGTAGCACGGTCAAATTTCTTCGGCGCAGAACGAGTAGCGAAACGAGCACACCCGCGCGTTGTTGTCTATAGATACCGTTAATCGGCCGCTTCAGCGTGCATCAAATCTGAATGTGGCACGGTCCAATTTCATCGGCGCAGAACGGAGTAGCGAAACGAGCCAACCCGCCCACAGGAAATGGTTACGGAGCAGTGTTCCGAGTAACGCAATGAACAAACCCAATGATTTGTGCACGGTGACAACGGCGAAATGAAAGTCTCGATTCGTGTCATGAAAATGACTAAATGATACTTGTTATACAGTTTTTTGGCAAATTCCTTGCTAGATTGAATTACAATGGAGATAAACATACCCTGTTTCGTTGTACATTCTGGGATTCGATCATGAAAACAGTTTGTGAACTCGCCGGCAAGCCGGCTCGTTCACAAACTGTTTTCATGCTCGAATCCCAGAATGTACAACGAAACAGGGTACGTTTATCTCCTAAATATTATGAGCACAGAAATATTCCCATGATTTGTACGAGTAACAAATTGCTTTGGATTCCGGCCGCGTTATGCGGCAGCAAGATACCCCCAGAATATATGTAACACTAAATGCCTTCCGATAGCGATTATTTTGTATATTAGTTACTTGCTGTTATAGCCTACATAAACGTGAAATGATTCCACATGAAGGATGCTCCGAAATTCACAGTGAACACCCTTGAAATAGGAATTGTCCTGTTTCGGGTTAGGGCTGCTGAATACGTACTGGTTCTCATGAAAGATATATATTCCACGACATACTTTGATTGTGAACACTCGTAGCCGTGTGTGTTTGTTTAATTACTTTTTGACGGTTTGAACCAGTTAACAGCCAATGTGATTGACCATCTCCCATTGCTTCTGACGCATGCATCTTACTATAGACGAGCATAAATGGAACCACGCAACAACTCAATTATTGAAAACTACCCACCACTTTCATCATTTCACGATTCATATGTCCCCCTCCTGTCTTCTACTTTCTCACCCTCTCTCTCTCTCTCCCTCCCTCTCTCCCTGCATTATGATATCCAAAACACTATATTCTTCCCTTTTCCACCCCTAACTCAAATTTAGTTATATATCTCCACTTCTCCTAAACCATTATTTCAATCCCTTCCCGTCTGATCGATACCCCTCTCTCACTTATTGGGGAAGGGACATGTCGCCAAAGAGGAAAATACTTCATATAAGCCCTCGGGCTTGTTATCTGATCCTCATTTCCAAAATTAACTCTTATATGTTGTATATATTTATGTCATCTGTATATTATGTTATTTGTTTGGATTTGGAAATAAAAATATGTTTACATCAACAATGACTGGGGAGAGTTTATATAGCAACAACCACGCTCAGTTATCGATTAATGTCCATGACATTCCTGCTGTGCTTAACTTCGAACTGCTGAAGAGTAAATAGATGAATCCCAAAATGAATCAAATAGACACTGAATGAGCGTTGTTGATAATATCTTAACTCTTCTGAATTTAAATTCAATGGATCTGTCAAAAGAATCATCAGCTAGATGTGGGTCATTTTCGATAATTCAATCGCGCAGCCATTTGGGAAATAAATTTAGACACATGTACGTAGTTAGTCCATGCTATGTGACACAAATTTATCCCAAAAAGAATGAATACGAACACTGTGTGATTTGTATTATTCGACATCACGAAGTTTCCACAAGAAACCCAATATATGATATGATCATAGGAATGCGCATTAACCATTTATTTAATAAACGGACCATTTTTATACTAAATGGATTATTACACTGTGTATGAACTGTTACATCGGAAGTCGTTCTATCGCCGGTTTGTGATGATTCTTGCCTGATTTGTGTCGGTTCGTTAAGATCGAAATTAAACATTTTAGCGACTTTTTGACAGCTGAAATGCAATTTTTAGCCATCTAGCTGAGAATTCGATTGATTTTTCTATTCAACTCACATTAGGTGGCCCCAATGAGCGCAATAATAACGAATATTTCATTGTGCGAGTCATAACAACGACGAAAACAGCATTATATATATCCTTTCCCGTCTGATCGATACCACTCCCTCACTTATTGGGGAAGGGGCATGCCGCCAAAGAGGAGAATACTTCATATAAGCCCTCGGGCTTGTTGTCTGATCCTCATTTCCATACATTATCTCTTATATCTCTTATATGTTGTATATTTATGTCATTTGTGTATTATGTGTATTATGTTTGGATTTGGAAATAAAAATATGTTTACACTAAAACAGCGAATTTTGATATCTGTTTGGGTTCTCTCCTGATCGAGTCGGTTCTCTCACCATTTGATCGGTTCTATACGGGTACTACTATGGCTAATATTTGGCAGGATACATCCGATCAAAATTCTCTTATATTCTGCAATCATTCTTCTTCGCATACTTCGAGCGTTCGTGTATACTCTTATAGGACTAGCTTTTCAATTTTACAAAAGTGTAAATTTCATTCAATTTTGGCGGCCATTTTGTGACAGACATTATGCCTTACGGGCAAGCAATATTTAAAAAAAATCAAACATAACACAATTTACATATAGATACAGAGAGGTTGAGAAAGAGGATTGGACAAGCAATGTTTGTGTATATTTCAAGTTATGTCTAATTTGACATTAATTGGAGCACCTATAAACTGCAAAAATTCAGCATATTCCGATACGATACCAACTGCAATTTTGGACTCCATGTTGAATCATCCCACCGATTAGTAACTTTACCCTATCTGAGAGAATGCCATGCATGTAGCTCGAAACAACAGCGGTCTGTGTCAAGTCTTAAACCAACAAGACGCTATAGAGTGAGTGAACCAACACCCATCATCGCGGAGCCGCACCCCTTTGTCGCTATAACAACACCATGTCACATCAACTACTCATCGGGTTCAAACAAATTTGTCGGCACTGAACCCTACTTAAAGCCCCGAAAAGTTCATTTGGCATTATTCGCATTTAAACCATATATCAGTCACATACTATTATACCAATAATTTCTGCTTAGTTACTATTATTCTGACAATGGATTTCACCACCACTTTTCCGTCCACCCGTGATGTGTTCTTCGCCAACAACCCTTTCGGGAGTTATGTGCCACCAACAAACGGCTCTCTTGACGAAACGGTCGACAGATGCTTTGACATGCTGAAAGAATTGAAGGTCGGCATCGAATCCAACGTCCCCAGCAGTTTCCTAGAGCTTGACAACGCTAGAACAAACTCGTTCGACGACTTTCAGCGAAACGGCATCATCACTGACCTACATGTAGACGAATTCGACCAGTATCAGACGACTGCGAGGTCAACTGTATGTTCCCGTTTTTCACCGAGTGATATTAACATGCCAGCTACTACGGGCAGTGCTCTCGGTGAGTTTCTTGCGGTGAAGAAACTGAAAGCATCAAGAACCGTGTGCTGTGTCTTCTGCAGAAACAACGGCGAAGCAGAATCGGTGTATTCCAGCCACGTGTTGAAGGACGCTGGCGGCCGAACGAGCTGCCCCATTCTTCGACGTTATGTTTGTCCTTTCTGTGCAAAGACTGGTGATTCCGCCCACACCAAGAAATATTGCCCACTGAAGAACAACCGCAGCATTGACGTCGACAACGATCTCTTCTTCTAAATGTGCTGTCTGCTACATGTGTAGTTGAAAAGACTCTTTTGTGCTAATTGTATCTGCATATACTATCGCTGAATGTGCTCCATATTATGAAGGATATTTTTATAACGATTTAAGAGTGCTTCCTTCTATACATATGTACATGTTGATATAGCAGTATTCGTACGATATATACACGTTCACATTTCAACATTTCACCTTGATGTTAATTATATGCAATAATTTGGTGACCATGTGACTGTTACGTATTAAGGCATTTGCAATGGGCATAAAATTCTAGTATGTGTAAATACTGCAACTCTTATCATTATTTATAAACATTGTGTATTTATGTTCTTGAAATAAATTATTTGCTACTAACTTACTGGATACATAATTATCCTTACTATGCACGCCACCTCCTTGGTCTGAAGCCGTACCCCATTGAACGTCCAATATCTACATCTGATTTGACGTACACCATTAATACTATTTGTACGTTTTCGATACCCAACATTCATGAGATCGAACCTTTGATTCCATCTGATCATGTTCTGATATCGAATCTCAAGGAAAGCAATTGTATCAGGTTTCGGAATGTACGAAAGATAGCCTATGACAAATGGGCCTCGCAGTTGGTTAGGCTTTAACGACTAGGATTAACCTTTCCAATACTAATTACTCATTTTGTTATGGGGTTTGGGATTTACCCTGGGAGGATTTGGAAGGGGCGGAACCCCTTCCCTACAACCCACTTTTGAATTTATTTAAATACATGATATGAAAAACATAAGCATGAGATGATGACTCGTGGATGAAAATGATCTAGGCGTTATTGTTTTTTGCCTTTTTTTGTTATTGCTATTGTTGTTGTCTGTTGAGATGACGTGGATTTCAATTTTCAGTCTAAAAAAGCAAGGTCGTTATTTTTAACGCTCGCAACGTTGGGACCACAGCACACGATTCATTTGGTCTTGGATCTGCTTCTATATCTGTAGTAAAACAAATGACTCACCTCGGCATAATTCAAGATCATGTGTGCTCACACATCCCCCAACATAGAACGAGCCTCTCAAACTCTACGCAAATGCTACTTCGCTGCTTGTCGATCTCAAATCTCCAAGGATTGTAGCTTTATGACCAACCTAAAACTTCTCACTCACGTCGTCACTCCTAAATCACTTCATGGTTGCGAGATGTGGTGGGATCTCACAAAAACTAATATGAAAATGCTAGAAAGAGCTTATCGCATGTGTATTAAAAACATGCAGCACATTCCTCAGAGAAGCAGCACGATTCTCTCATTCTCCCTGCTTGGTATTCTGCCAATCCAATATGACATTGAGCGCAGAAAGTTACTGTTCCTAGGCACATTGATACATTCACCGAGTAATCACAGGCATGCTCTAGAAATATTTTTATTCAATCTCCACGGTAACCTCATTTATGGTCGCACAGAAACAGGCTTCCTCAAGGAAATAACTAGAATCGTTAAAACGTATGATTTGTATGACATTCTCGTAACATTTGCTAAGGGTCTATTCTCATTGCACACGCGCGTGCGATTAATCGCAGCGTTTTTTAAGGTGCGTGTTAACATAACGCAGAGCTATTAGTGACTATTCAACCACGTTCTGTTCGTGACCAATCATCTTCTGCAATCAACATCGTCCTCGAGGTCGCCGTTACAAAATGGCATGGTTCACTCGACCAGCATATACTGTCCGGTACAGTCATTATCATAAATAATGGCCGACGCAATAATAAACGAAGTTCGCAAATATCCGTGTCTCTGGGATACAACAAAACCAGAATACAAAGACAGAAACAGAAAGGAAATGGCTTGGAATGGGACCTGGCTATAGAGAAGAGTCTCCGTTGGGGGGGGGGGTGCAACTTAACCATTCCTCTTGGAAACCGAAATTCCTAAATGCGTGATCTTTATTCACCCCACTCCCTTGTGTTGACATTTTTCGCTTGGGGTATATTTTAAACCACCTAGTTGGAGTCCGAGATTCCAACAAAATCCTATTTACCCAAGCCCCTTATATATATTTTGACATTTTCCTAATTGGTGACAATAAATTTACAAATCGGAAATATTTCGATCCTGCAATCCCTATGATCGGAATATTTACAACTGATAGACAATTAAGCTGGGAACTTGAAAACACCGAAAGTCAGGGGCGGCCAGGAAAAAACTCCAGGATACAATATCCGGTGGGTGGGTGGATCTGGGTGCCAGTAGAATATTTTCTCAATGCCATGTAAAATTTTGAATCCATGTTTAAAGATAAATTATGACTACTAAAATGATTGCAAATGCGCAGACTAAATATAAACTGGACCAAATAGAGCGTTAATCAAGAGAAGGGACTCCATCTTCAATACTGACCCAATTATTTGTTCCTTTGTAACACGATATCATGTGTTATAAATATCTTACGAAATGCACTGAAAAAATAATATTTTCGATTAGTTCTCAGTGTTGATTTTGGCATTTAATTATGCCAAAGTCATCTCATTTAATACTTCCGGTGCTTTAAATGGTATGATTAATATTGAAATATAAACAAATTTCTTGTATTATTGTATATATGATGTTTATCATTGGGTAGATGGGACCTTGGATTACTGGGACTAATCGATATAATGAGAAGCTGATTAATTGAACATAACATTCTAATTATTAAAAAACAAGTTTTCATCTTTGAGATGATAACATTTTATTTCGGTATATATGTTTCTGCCACATTAGCCATCCTATAACCCACACGGACCTTATGCACCGTCCCTATATACGTGCCTGTTCTATACATCATGACAGCATTTATATAACGTGTGTGTCTCATGTATTCTACACTGACGTGAAGCAGGAACATATATACTAGTAGGAATGGTGCATCAAGTCTGTGTGGTGGTGGGTGGGTGGGGGGGGGGGGTGTAAATACGTATAAGTAAGGCGTACAAGTGTAGTGCAATTTGGGGTGTGGCGGAGTAGAGAGCGCGTTACATGCCCCTGTTTCTGCCATTTATAAAGCATACATGTATTCTACCAGTGTGTTCTTCAATACATTGATATTGGTTAATGCAACAGACCACAGATGGATTATTATATAATCGATACAGAGACTGTGCCATAGTCACCCAAAATAGAGTTTAGTCAAAATGGTTGGGTTATCCAAATTTGGATTAATGGTTGGGCCAAATTCCAGAAGTTGGGTTCAATTGTTGGGATATATTGTTGGGTTAGGTTAGTTTAATTAATAATCACTATTTTTTTCAGTTGCGCCCCTTGATCAATATTTGCTGGATGTGAGCTCTCGTTTTCATATATGCTTCGCTGTATTGGTGTCAAACTCAAATATATACACGGTTAAGGCATCTCTTATGTCGGAATTCAACAACCCTCCTCTATTCAAACGTTAAGGACAGAAATTAATCCATTGATTGGACTTATTTTTGGGATCATATTTAATGACTAGAATCTCAGATTATATGGTTAAAATTCATCAATTGAAATGAAATATAATTATATGTTGATAGGTTTTCTCTAACACCATGTTTAGTTACTTCAAACTCAAAGTTTGGTTAGTTTATCCCAATGTTTGATTACGAAGTTGGGTTACCATAACCCAATGTTTGGTCACTTTTGTCTAATTCAACTAGTTTAGTTAATATAACAGTTCTGACCCAACGACTAGTAGGATTCGATTAACTAAACGTTGGATTAGCAAACTTTAATTATGTTCAACCCAATTTTATCGCATATGTTAGCCGGTAACCTTATTTGACAAGTTTAGTTAAAGATACATAATCCGAATTAACGCTCCCAAGCTACTATTTGTTTGGTTCGGGGGTAAACATATTTGATTCGAGTCGAGGAACCCACCATCGAAGCTCAGAGTGATCAGATATCGATTTTTGAAATTTGTTATTTCCCGATATATGTAATTTTTGGCGGCCTAGAAAATTAGTGTTAAGCCGACGGTCTCGGATACAATTGCGGATGAAGATGGATAACACTAAAACCAAGTGACTTTGGTGTTAGACATTTAGCAATCCGGCCAAATTCCGTTAAACAAAATGTTGATAAATAACACGTTTTGGGGGCAATTTTATATTATATTATATTGACTGTGGTTAGCATTGTTTTTGGGTAATTAATCGATTCTGATAACTGAAGCAGTATTTAATTTTTTGTTGTTGGAATCTTATGGTATGAGGACCATCGAATCGGATTGAGTACCTTTGAGTGTTTTTCTGAGATTTATGGTGCTTTCCATTAAGCTTATCTGATTGTCATTACATCCGGATGGTTATTTAAAAATTCTCACCCCTTTGCCTGCCGTATCCTGCTATTTTCACCGCACCGAAATAGGAAAGGCAACAACTTGCGTACCAGGGGTGGTGCAATGGGTCCCAAAAATTAAAAAACATATAATTTCAATCTTGTATCCTGGAGTTGTTTCCTGCCCCCTTGCGGAAGAAGGAAATGTTTCGACTTCTGGTCTTTCAAAATCATAGCCATATTAGTCGGAAAGTTCAACGAAAGTAGAAATTAAATTATATGACTTTGGTCTGAAAACAAGTTGAAAAATTAATCTAACAGCACAATTTCAGCCAGATGTTGGTCTGAATTTTCAACTGCGATTGTGCCAAGCATTAGTGTACAACTGTTGAAAATTTATGCCAAAATTAGAAGGGATGGGTGGGTCTCATGCCCCATTACCCTACGTCTCTGGAGGACATCACAGTTGACAATATGTTTTTTTTATTAAATTATATGGACATTTTTCGCAATATGAAAATCTTGTATGGTCAGAAATTACGAAAGTGATGCTAATCTAGTCAGTGATATGTGTTTGTAAACGAGTTGTCGTCGATTGGCCATGTATGGGGAGCCCGTGAGTATCACCGTTTTTATACCGATTTTTATGTTTACTTTACCCTTACCATAGTATGATAAACATAGTGTCAACGTCCGGATTGACCACTCGTCGTTAGTCCGTCCGTCCGTCGCCTGTCTGTCAGTCTGTCCGTCTGTCCGTAGACACTTTACGCATGGTGCGATAACTCGAACATTTTCTATCCGACCGGAACCAAATTTTGTATATGGGTTTCTCAGCCCAAAATACAGATCAAGTTAGAATATGGGTTTGATCCGAGTTTTTTATACGGAGTTATGGCCCTTTTTCGACTTCGAATTCATGCATGCTGTCATAACTCAAACAATTTTCATTTGATCGGAACCAAATTTGGTATGCGAGTTTCTCAGCCCAAAATACAGATCGAATTTGAATATGGGTTTGATCCGATTTATTTTAAAGGAGTTATGACCTTTTTTTTTTAAATTCGATATTTTCATTTCATTTTTTTTTAGATTGAACTCCTCGCTCATATTAACACACAAAAAAAAACAAAAAAACTTTTATATAAATAATAAAAAAATTATTTAATTGAAAATAAAATTTTCATTGACACTAATTTGTTTTAGTTGTATACCATTAGTTAGGTGTGATGTTCTGTTTTGAAAATATGAAAATTTTATTGCAATAAATTACCATGTGAACATCCAATATCCAGAGTATATGAGAGTAACTTTAATATATGTCATTCCAAGCGAAATCTGTTATTAATTGAGTGATTACATATGGTTAAGAGCTCTATGGTGTGGTTATATGAAGGTAAAGATAAACAACCTGCTGGCTGGATAATTGTTTATCCTATCTGTCAAATTGATTAATGGCTAAACCATTGGATCTCACAGTGAGAGGTCCTTGGGTGAATAGGGACAGAGTTATGAGATTTAAAACGACTCCTCCCCACCCCAACACTTTAACACCTTCTTAAGACAAATTATTTGAGCTTTTGATTTTAAGTTTGGTACTGATATATGGATTACTGTGATCATATATTTGACCAATTATCAGTTATATCTAATCGCTATCGCTAAGGCATGGGTTAAACATCTGCCGATCGTGATCGGCCTCTCGTTTTGAAAATGATATGAAAGCATTTTCATATAACAGGCACTGTGTAATGGCATTCTAAATTATACATAATATTAAAGAATGTGTATATAAATAACTGCTACTATCTCCAACGAGTTTATGTTGGGACATAAGATTTTATGAAACGAGTTTGATAAATGTGATTCACAACGAGTCGTAGACGAGTTGTGAATCAAATTTATCAAACGAGTTTTTGCACGAAAAAAACTAGAGTTTTACGCCTAAAACAAAATCCTGAATAGAAGCTAAAAAATCCAGACATTTACATTGTTGGCTGAGACGCTTCACAAACGTATACGACAATATTGAGCGCTCAGGATTGCGACGAAAATAGACAATAGTTAACGATTCTGAATATTGACCTAAATGTTTCCGTTAAATTACGCGCAATGATAAGATAACAACCCAAATAAGGTAAATCGATTACGTCACTCATTCATGAATTTTTTACTATAGCCGCGCGCGCCATAGTATTCTACCCCGTATAAGGAACGTGACGTCATTTCATTGACCGGTTTCTTCTATTGCCACCAACGTCAAAGGGGATTTTTCGGAGGAATTTTTCAAACAAACAACAAACTTTATTGATTAAATTAGTAACTGTTTGGAATGTCATTGTGTGGATAAGCCTACCTAGTTCTGTGAGATAATACTGCTCACTTTCATTGGGATTATGCACTCGAATATCAGTGGAATTTGAAGTGGAAGTTGGAACTGCTTGAAGATTCTGGACTTCAACACTGTTTTCATTTTCTTGGTGCGAATGCACTTGTGGGAACAATTGTTTATCACGATTTCGATTTTTGGATTCCGAAGTGTAGCGTAACTAAAAATGTTTCCCAGTTGGTGTTGATCCTGCAAATTCACTGAGCTGGAATTTGATGTCGATAACACATTGGTGGTCTGTATTTTTGGTGATGTATTTTGTGTTATCTGACTATGCACTGGAACTGAGACAATTATTTTGGTGCAAGGGGAGTAACCCAAAACGTGCACTTCGAATTACGTAATTCGGAACGTGCGAGGTTAGGATAAATAGTCCGTCATCGCTGGGAGTAGGATAAACCTCTGGGAGTAGGATAACATCGTGGCACTTCCGGGAGTGGGGATACGATTATTATTTTGGCAGAAAAAGTTACTGAAAATATAATAAAATATAGTTCCCAATTTGCCTCTTTGTTTTGTTAATATTTTCGTTTGTGCAACGACTTTGGACAATAACTTTAATGAACAAATCAATCATTTTGAAGTGTCTGGTTTTTGAGACATGCGCGGCTTTTCAAAATAGTATTAATCCGCCTAATCAATGTAAAGTAATTTTTTGTCGCGCCGCCATGTTGTCGGGAATCACGCGCTAAATCGTCACTAGTGACATATACACACTATGTGTTATAACGAAATATGTAATAGCTTTTAATGACATAATAGTGGTTTCATGTTATATAAATATATTTGCCAATAAAGACAATGACCAAAGCAAAATATGTGAAAGTATTTAGTGAATCGATTAACATTTATTCTGTTTTTGTTCCAGTTGATTCTTGCAAGTCGAAATGGAGGAACCTCAAAGATTACTTCAACACGAAACATACAGGGGAGGTTAAGAAAAAAAGCGGCGACGGTGGTGGCGGAAAAAACGTCAAGTGGGCATATTATGAAGCCATGCTGTTTCTGAAAAGTTGCTCAGAGCCGAGAGCCACTTGTTCCAGCTTGGTTGATTCGGCACCCCCAGATTCAGCCGAAAACAGTAATCGCCCCAGTCCTGATCAGTTTGAAATTGAACCTAGTCAACTGGATGAGGACAATACTAACGACAACGAAGACATGACTTCCGCGAACAACACTGTCACCGAGAGCAATATCGACGTGCCGATTTTCGGAAAACGTAAACAAAGAAGAGCAAATGACTACTTCAACGAGAAGATGCTTGAAGTGGCACAAAAACTCATCGAACCTGACGACTCATCACCAGAGGACGAAGTGGCACTTTTTTTTAAAGAGATTGGAGCCTTCGATGAAGGCTTTGACACCTTGTAATTTTTCACTTACTAAAATTCGAATTCTAGGCATTATTCACGAATTGCAGTTCAAATAAATTGATACATAATACAGTAATTAATTAGTTAAATTTCATTGTTGTTATTATTGTTTAGCCCTGATATAGTGATATAGTTTGAATTGTTCTGAATTGTGTGAATATACACGGGGGTCGTGTTAGGAAAAGCTTATATATCCCTCATTTATTAGCTCATTGAGAATTTTACAAAGGGTCGACTTCATAATGTCAGCAACCCATGACAACAGCATATAGAGTCGACGTGAACGATCAACGTTATGGATTAACCCTTTCTATGTTAAATACTGACATATATAAGATAATAAGTTCAACAATCGTTTGTTGAAAATATTATCTGAACATTTGCAACCAATGGATATTAATGCTTCAGTGTGTGTATTCCAGGTATACATACTGATCATGAATTTGGCTATACATGATGTTATATGAGTGTTTTTGCTTTTTAATTGTATTTCTACAATCTGCAATTATAAATGTTTTCGGCTATAGTGGTTGAACTCCCATAAAAAATAGAATGCATATATTTTATTACAATCCGGTGGTTGACATAGAGCTCCTCCGAGGAAGAATTGTATCGTGAACCGAATTGATCCGGAATTGTGCATTGGAATTCCCATTCATCATTGGTGCAAAGAAAGTACTTTCAGCTTCACATATTGTAATGCCTAAACATTAAAGTGAGTGCTCATTACAAGTGTGTACTCTACTTAAAGATGGGTTATCTCTTCAGTGACACAATTACAACCACATAATTTTTTTTTATAAAACCCGATTTGAAGATTACGAATAACTTTTTATGTAAATGAAACCATAACAAACTGAATATTTTGTATATTATTGTCTATAAAGACGCAATAAAGTGATCTATTCCCGAGTTTGGGGCAAAATATCTTATATTTTTCCTTGGTGAAAAGTGCTAACAAGATAGAGTTATTCCGCGTGCTACGCTCCGAAAGTTTCAGGAGCGTAGCAAGCGGGAGAACTATATATATCTACCGAGATCGTGGCCGATCTGTTCCAAATTTTTCCCGTAACAATCTCCCAATTGAGTGTATGTAATACACCAGAAAATTCGAGATACAATATATACAATTTCCGACATGGCTCTTCGATTAATATTATTACATACCCCGGAAACTATATAAAATGTGTTATGGCAAGAGATAGACCATCTTTAACTTCATCTGAGTGTTGAAAATACCATTAAAAATTATCAATATATCTCCTGGAGAAGTTTTTCAATTGAAATTGAAAGGAAGAATGCTATTTGGGAAGTGGACTCCTGGTCTCAAATTTAATTATTAACTGGGACATTTCCCCGATGACGCACAGTGAAGACAAATATTCAATAGAAACTCTGTTCGATATTTCTTATTTCCAAAATCGAAAAATATAATTTCCTGTTAACTCAACACTCAAGTTCACAGCTGGTGGAAGTGTGTAAATGTCTATCTGCATTTCACACAATATTGACCATATCATCCTGCCAATGAATCTTCCCTGAATTGCAGACAAAATAGTCACAAAATTTATCGCGAACGGCTGTCGCAGACATGGGTGTGATTCTTCCATCAGTAGTTTGAGAATTATCATTTGCAGTCGTAATTAAAGAACGTACACCATCCTTGTTATTCTGAAGAAAGTTATGGAGGATAACTGCTGATTTGACGATGGTATCCGCATGTTCCGGATCCATACATATTCGTCCCTGTAGAACTCTGAACCTCTGTGTTAAAATGTCGAATGCATTTTCGACCACACGCCGAGCCCTAGAAAGTCTGTAATTAAAAATTCTTTGGTCGTTTGTCAGAATATTTCCCGGATATGGCTTCATGATGAATGTTTTCAGGGGAAATGCATCATCGGCAACAATTACATATGGCATCGGAATCGTTGAGTCTCCCCCAAATAGGGTTCCATCTAGTGGCAAATCCATCGAATTACTTTCCAGTCTCCAGCAAAATTCAGAATTAGAAAAGACCCCGGCGTCATTTTGGCTCCCGTACGCCCCTATGTCCACAACACGGAACCTGTAGTGAGCGTCAACCAAGACTTGCAGAACAATAGAAAAGAAACCTTTATAATTTCTAAATTTTGTGCCAGAGTTTGGAGGAGCAGTTATGCTGATGTGTTTTCCATCCAGCGCCCCAATACAGTGGGGAAAATTCCATTCCGATTCAAAATCTTCAGCAATTTCCACCCATTCAGCTGCATTTGGGGTAGACAGATATCTCTCGTGCATTGTAGTCCATATTACTGTACAGGTTTCCAGTACAATTCCCCTGACGGTGGTTTTTCCAACACCAAATTGCACGCCTATATCGCCAAATGTCTGACCAGTGCCCAGAAACCGAAGGCATACAGCTAACCGCTTTTCTGATGGTATTGCTGGACGAAACTGTGCATCCATCTTGGTTATCGAATTTTTCAAGATTTTGTGAAGTTCGTCGAACTCTTCTATTTCTATCCTCAGAAACTCTTTAAACTTGTCCTCGTCCCTTCTGATGTCATCTAAAGGACTGCCCGGAATTCCAAACATATTATTTCTTTGACAAATTGGATGAACCCAGAATCGTCTGGCCGGCATTTTGCAACTGATAACCTGCTTCTGACAGAACGTTAACATAATAGGTAAGATATTTGGCCACGATTGAAATTCATGTGCCGTTAAGCACGTGCGACCACTGATGATAAGCCGCCAATCACGATCAAATTGAAATCAATCACTTATGTGAACAGCGTACAATCGATAGAATTCGACCTTAAACGCTGACTCTTAAGGTCGAATTCTGAGTCCCATCATGCACTTATTCTATTTGAATCACTGTGTAGGAACTGTTACATCGGAAATCGTTCTATCGCCGGTAGTGTGATGGTTCTTGCCTGATTTGTTACGGTTCCTGATGATTGAAAATAATAATTTTTGTGACAAAATCACGCATAATTATAGATGTCTTGAATATATTAAACTTTCCCGAATGAACAGAGGCTGCAGAAGTGCCGTGTTATCGAAACCTGAACTCTAGACCACAATTAACTCGGTATTAGCGAGTTAACGCGTGAATATCAACATGTTACCACTGATAATCAAGCCACGTGGACGCAATTTCTTTGTTTTTCGTGGCGTATAAAATATGAAACGCATTCTGAAGACAAACACTGACTATAAAGTGTACCCGTGTAATTCTTTTGTAAAATAGCTGAGAATGTATCCCGATAGGGGTTGATAATTGGGAGCTGTGACCTCGTAATCAACACGGGTGCGTGTTACGGTTCTATTTCAAGCCGATCATGGCTGTGACGGTTCTGTCCATGGGATTTATTCGAACGATTTCTGCACTTGGGTCCGAAAATCGTCTTGTGTATCTGACATTTTAAACCATATAAATTTGCATAATAGAACAGGTATATTAAGAAATAACACAATAAATACCTAATACGGGAGATTAAGTGACATTAATAGGCAGAAATAAAATATTGAAAGTCCCGATGAGTATAGTATCATAATCATGCCCGCCTATATAAATGACCAATGGTAATATAAATCTACCCTCAGGAGAATATGATATGTTATATTCATTTACTTAATGTGGGCATTATTGAAAGATCCAGGTGTGACAATATTTCAATGCCAGCGCCATCATATTTCCTCCTCTGAAGTCCGCCTGAGGGACATTTACACATGTTTGTCGCCCAGACATGAATATAACTTATGAAATCACGTTCAACTGAATCACTGATAGGTTATGACGTGATTGGGGTGGTGAGGGGGGGGGGTCTTGGGGAGGGGGTGCTTAATTTGTGTCTATCCCCAACTTTGGTCAAAATGTTCAACAGTTACAAATTTCTTATCTTACAATAGATTGGTTTGAAATTTAACACCAACAATATGTTGAAATTGTTCTCTTAATTTGATTTGACAACAATTTAATAGTGGGGATTTTGTCGTTTTTAGACTAACATTTGCATACTTTCCTACACTTTAAACATGTAATCAACCATATTTGACATATACAAATGGACACCTCTTCTTTAGAGTTGATCCAAAACTCATGATGGGTGGACATGAAGTAGGGAGCAGGTGTGATCTAGTTTCCTATATCACATTTACCCCCCCCCCAATTGGCAAGAAACTGGTTTTATGGACAAATAATCTAATTCCATTTAATTAGTATGCTTTGTATTAAATAATGTATGCTCTTTTGCAAAATAAATCATCTCTCTCTCTCCATCTGTTGGGAACATTTCCAATCTTGTGGGGGTGGGGGCACCAGGTTGGAAACTTCCAACACTTGGGAATCTTGAAGCCAGTCTATATGTTTTTTGCAATTTTCAGGTTCAGATATCCACATTTTCTCACTGGGCCCATGTATCCTAAGTTTCTCCCCCGGTTTGCATGGTGGCCAATCAAAGGCTACTGATCAATTCACTTCAGAATGGTATACAATCTAGAGCTATAATGTGTCATGCAGTTGGGGGAAACCAAAGCCCAGGCCTTGTGCATGAGTTTGGTCTGTTTCAAGGGGATGGTGCGGTTGGAAATTCCAAGGTGGACGCCCCAACTTTGGATACCCTCCAGCCCACGTCCCTGCTCACTTGACACGTTAGTAGCGAGGAATAATAATGTGCCTTGTAATAGCCAGGTTCAGGCACCCATAACACTAATTTTTAATGATTCATTTGTATGAATGTTTAGCTAATAATTCAAACAATCTGTTACTGCATGTTGAATTTAATAGCTGAGCATTCCTACAAATGAATCAATAGGATTCAAGTCGCTGCTCTTTATAGCACATTTAGTCATCAAAGAATTAACATCCATATAATAATATTTGTAACTGCATGATTCTTTTCTCTTTTTTTATATGTTACTGCTTGTTGAACTTAATAGCTAAGAATTCCTACAAATTAATCAATATGATTCAAGTCAATTCTCATTACAGCGCATTTAGTAACCAAAGGTTTAACATCCATATAATAATATTTGTAACTGTAGGATTCTTTGCTTTTTTATATCTTCTATTAAAAAATCAGAGATCCCTAGTCAATCTAAAATATGATTGAATGGAAGATTACCGTGCTTGTATATGCTTTAATAGCTGCATATTCTAGAATTCTAGAATTTAACCTAGATAATCAGCATCCAGCAAGCGGATGCCCGACATAAACTTCATAAACTGCGTAATCAGAGCATTGTATGGGTGTCAACTAACTTTTAACGTCTTATTTTTGGCTTTTTGTTGAGTAAAATACGTCTACGAAAATCGACAACACTAGCCGATGTGCCCGGCCCTCTTCGTCCGGGCTATTTAGGGATAATTTTTGTGATCGTCTCCGCCTGGGCAAACTATTGTTCGATCGGCCCGGAAACATGCCTATATGAGCGAATATGGTCAAGGACATGGTCGCACGTGAAATTGGATCCACCCATATTGTTCCCGGGATCAAAGTAGGCCTACGTTATACCAAATTTGAGTCGGATTGGTCGAGGTCCAGAAACATGCCTATATGAGCGTATATGAGCGAGGTCAAGGTCAAGGACACGGACGCACGTGAAATTGGACCCGCCTATATTGTTCCCCGGATCAAAGTAGGCATACACACCAAATTTGAGTCGGATCGGTCGAGCAGTTTTTCGAGTCTATAACACAAATACATACATACAGACAGAAGTTCCAAAATATATAATAGATACAATACAAGACAGATAACTCTATATATCCCGTCTACGCTCACGCTTTACGAAGTCCAGCGCAATGAAATTTCACTATTGTTAACCGGCTGTTGACTCATGGAAATGTCGGGCCTACAAAACGCGTTATTTTTCAAACTAGCTGGCGACTTTGTGAATTTTGATAGGCGTAACACAGCTTATTGGATAAGCATAGAAAGGCAGTGTAATTCGTCGAAATTAATGACAAGTGGTGCAAATTTCAACTTAATGCATAGTTTGTTGTGTTTATCTTTGTATACTTTCACAAAATTGGCAGTTTGAACCATTTACCATGGCAAATATTAGCAATAGTTTTACCCGTATAGAACGATTAATGGGGATAGATTCGACTCGATCAGGAGAGAACCCAAACAATAATCAAAATTCGCGCTTCTTGTCGTTGTTATGACTCTCAAAATGAATTGTTCGTTATTAACACGCTCATTGGTGCCACAGATTGTTATGGGATCGAAAATAACTAATCGAATTATCACCTAGATGCCTCAAAATTGCGTTTTAACTGTCAAAAAGTCGTGAAAATGTATAATTTCGATCAGCAAGAACCGTCACAAATCAGGCAAGAACCATCACAAACCGGCGATAGAACGATTTCCGATGTAACAGTTCCTACACAGTGATTTGAATGGTGGTTCATCAATTCTAGTGCCGCATTGTCATTGTTGCCACCGGCTATATACATGAACACTCGGTGATGGGGGAGGGGGGGGGTCTGAAAAAATCGTTCATACACAGGGTTGGACATAAAAATCCCTCCCAACCATGGGTCCACCATCGTCCCTACATGCGAATCTAGTTTTTTTTCCTTCAACAGATTGGGGTCCCATGTGCACCCCCTCTTTCCCCATAAGTTTTACTCGATATCATATGTTTGAGTGTAACTGTGTTAAATGAGCTTTATACAGAAAGACGATTTTTGTCAGACCTATAGCTATAATTTTAAGTAAAAATTTTAATGATCTGATCGAACCACTTGAATCGTACACTTTTGATAATTTTGAGTGATAATTACAATTATGTACATAAACCTCATGTAATCTGGGTTGTGATCGTACTATATAGTGTTACATACGTTTCAAGTTGGAATAAAATATGCATATTTGTGCCCATCTGCATGTAATTGAACCCTCTATTTCTAATTATAATTAGCTAGATATAAATTGTACCCTCAAAACTTATGTCATTTTGATGGCATGGCTCGTTATACTCAACATATACCCGAGTAAATCGAACTGAGGGAAATTAAAGTTAATGTGTCAGCATATATATATGTGGTCACCCCCAACCAAAAGTACTTTATCATCCTCCAACCTACCCTAGCCCTGTGTATGAATGTGTTCGTCAGACCCCCACCCCTATTGGGGGAACTGTTAGCAGTGGGAGGAAGGAATGCAATCGAACGCACATATAGAGCCTCTCGACCTTAAAAAACGCTGCGATTAATCGCACGCGCATGTGCAATGAGAATAGACCCTAACTCATGCATATTTCCGTCTATAGCAACGTGGAAGCGATTTATTAAAGAAAGACTTGTTGCCCATTACTCACGTGAGATATATTATAATCCACATTTATCGGCTATGCACTTTTTCTAACAAGTTAAACCAGACGTATTTAGCACTTGGAGAATATAGTGTTTATGGCGAGGAGAGCATCCCTTCTCTGCTTTAAGTATTCAGATGGCTAACATTCTCAACAGAACGACACATGACAACGATTCACTATGTCACCATTGCCAACGAGTGTTTTCCAACCAGTTGTTTCACATGTACCCCGAGTGTTCTTCCGAGTTCGCACTGACAACGCGAAACTCTTTCTGGTATTTTATTATTGACAACTATACAGTTGAAGTTTACAATATGTTAGATTCAATGACCGACAGAACGTTTATAGCATACTGTTTCGGTGGATGTATACGCTCGGAAATACACCTCATGTGTGACGAGGAACAACATTTTAGACATTGTGTCTGCTTTATTTGCTTGTTGTGTAGATGAATTTCGCATATACACTAATTTCCTATGATAATCGACAACGAATTGCCATTTTTCATATTTTATAATGTGATATCATTTAATGTATATAATTGTGTATGATTGTAACATATTATCTTCTGATATGGAGGAATAAAACTAAAAATATCTCTCTTCTGATCGTTTGATTACGTCCTCGACTTGTTGGGATTTAGCTTTTGATTCCGCCAGTGTCGCCAGTGCCGACTTGATGAAATCGTCATCGGAGTGGCTGCTGATGTTATTGCTGCTGTTGGCGTTAGTGCTGGTGGTGGAGATGGAAGACACCGGGATGTTGTGATACTCCGGTGTCAGAGGTGGTAAAGTGTCAATCTCCACCGCGAAGTCAACGACAGGGACATCCGGGTTGTCATCGGCGTCCCTGTCTCCGCTGGCCTCGATGACGACGACAGGAACATCCGTAGTGTCATCGGCGTCCCTGCGTCTGGTGGTATACAATGTCATCGGCATCGTCGGCGGAGGCCAAGTGGGGGAGGGGGGGGGGGGGCTGTGCGTCTCTCAGCTCGCCCCTGTTTCCATTGCCACAAAAAAGCCACTCCAGTTATCCATCTTCATCCGTAATTTGGTCCGAGACCGTCTTCTCGTCGACTTGTTCTGGGCCACTACTAAAAAGTATCGGTGGTGAAAAATAAGAGATTTCAAAAATCGATATCTGATGACTCTGAGCTTTGATGGGTGGGTTCCTCGACTCGAATCAAACATTTGTTACCCCCGAAACCAAGGACATAGTGATTTGCTAGCGTTAATTCGGATTATTCATCTTTAAGCATAGCAGGAATGCCATGGTCCTTAATCTCTGATAAATGAGCGTGGTTGTTACTACATAAACTCTCCTCCAGTCATTATTGTTAAAATGGACCAAAGCCTTCGAAGTAACATAAAGTCTGGTGGTAATGTCATCGGCATCGTCGGCGGAGGCCAAGTTGGGGGGGGGGGGCTGTGCGTCTCTCAGCTCGCCCCTGTTTCCACTGTGGCACTTGGCCCTCCTGCCCGCGTCTCTTCTTGTCTCCTCCATCCACAGGTAGCTGGTGATCTCCAGCTACCGGGTTACGGCCGGCAGAGGGTCCCGAAAAGGACCGTGTCGGTGTTACCCGGTATGTCAAAAACAAGTCAACTTGGCTACTTGACCTATGTAAATTCCAGGCCAGGCAGTGATCCAGGTTGATTGAGCTCAGCACGAGCCTGACTTCAGCGGGGATTATAGACGAATCCATTGTCCGCTGAAGTCAGTTACCGATCGCCAGGTGGTCGAAGTCCAGGATCGCTCAGACCGGGACGTCTTTCCCCACCGGCGGTCGGAGCTCGAATCATAATTACTCATTGATGAGTAGTTATCCCTTATAAAATGTTAAGGGTGGATACACACATGCATGTAATCTCTGTAAATATCGTGTATTTGGAGTTTTACATGGATCATACACACCGTGTAATATATGTCCGCTGACAACCCAATCATTGCGACTGTGTTTGACCACAGTGAGTTAAACTCCGAACCGCTGAAGGCCGTTGACTGGGACGAAGTCGTCAGGCCGCTTAAAATAATTATTCGCGCGATAACTGAAATGGTCGACGTTCTGTTTAAATCATTGTCAGTATTCTATTGATGTTAATACCAGTGATGGCCTCTTCCCCAACACAGGGGGCTATGACCCCCAACATGCACGGGGAGCTATATTATCCCAAAAGCTACCGAATATTTCCTCGACGGGTGTGTGCATGCAGCACCCTGAGTCCTGACACCCTGCTTTATAAATATCGTAGTCATGTCTGTCGTGTCTGTTTTCTACGAGTGATTAATCTAATATGCAGCAATTTATGCTATTCATATAATTATGAACATATTATACAGCTTTAAATTTGAATGCAATGTGTTGCTGTTTGTCTTCATTCGGCGAAAGGGTTGCCTAGCTACGAGTTCCCAACTACGTCACCTTTCCTCTCTTGTGTTATACAGTTATACATGTATACGCAAAATTTACAACTATGGAATATTTAAGTAAAACATTATATTGTAATTCTTGCCCAGATAATCCCGGCTGATACATTCAATTAACTCCCTTAGTTATTGGAAGCTTTCGAGAACCATCCCCTCCCCCAATCATGGATTATGGTAGAAAATGTTATAATTCAAGCTTGTAACAGGTAGGAGCTTGTTCAACCTTTGGCTTGAGAAACATATATATATAAATGGGGGTGGGTGTGTCACTCTTTTTAATTTCAACGCTGTACCTGCATTATTTTTTGGCGCTATAATGAATATTTGCAATCCCAATTGAATTAATGTTATCACATGAGCTCGCTCTCAAATTATCAGAGAAATCTCAACAAGCCGGTATCATCCTATAAAATAATTCTGCATATTTTATTTTTGTTTTTGGATGACCTTGTTTCCAAGAAATGACAGAAACAAATCAAGTATAAAATCGACCGGCTCTAATCCACTTTTCGAAATGAATTATAACTCGTGAAAAACAGCAACATATATCAGACAAGAATTACTCATTTCGGCATCCATGAAAGAAGACATGTTTATGACTGGCCTGAAATTTCTTGATGGCAGTTTGTTTGATAATGGCTTATAACTACTCACTGGTTAAATTGACCTCTTGCGCGCAGGTAATTAATTTTGTCAATTATTGGTGTGGCCATGTAAAATACATGTATTTTACATACAGACATTACATGCATGTGTGTATCCACCCTAAGACCATACTATAGGTCGTTTGATGAACTTATTATCTAAACATTTCCCACCAATGAATTAGATTCTTTCTATTATCTGTTGTCTGATTTTATTCCTGAACAGCCCAATACATATGATTAATATATCCTTCATTGCATGTATACTTTTATAACTGACTGGAATAATCCATTTAGTATACATAGGGTTCCATTTATTAAACAAATGGTTGATGGCCATTCCTATATGTGATCATATCATATATTGGATTTCTTGTGGAAACTTCGTGATGTCGAATAATGCTGACCTGTGTTCGTATTCATTCTCAAGGATTATTTTGAGGGGATAAATTTGTGTCACATAGGATGGAACAACTTTACGTACATATATGTCTAAATATATTTCCAAAATGGCTGAGCTAATTATTGAAAATGACCCAAATCCAGAGTCTATTTGATTCATTTTGTGATTCAACGATTTACTCTTCAACAATTCGAAAGTACAGTTTAAAGGTATTCAATCCGATTCGATGGTCCCCATATCATCAGAATCAAACAACAACATTTTTTGAAATGCCGCTTCAGTTATCTGAATCGATTAAATGCCCAAAAAATAATACTAACCACAGTCAACTATAGTACAACATTGCCCAAAATATGTAATTTATCAATATTTTATTCAACGATATTTTGCCGGTTTGTCCAATAACTGACACAAAAATGCAACTTCATCCGTAATTTGGTCCGAGACCGTCTTCTCGTTTGACTTTTTACTGGGCCACTACTAAAAAGTATCGGTGGTGAAAAATAAGAGATTTCAAAAATCGATATCTGATCACTCTGAGCTTTGATGGGTGGGTTCCTCGACTCGAATCAAACATTTGTTACCCCCGAATCCAAGGACATAGTAATTTGCTAGCGTTAATTCGGATTATTCATCTGTAAGCATAGCAGGAATGTCATGGACCTTAATCTCTGATAAATGAGCGTTGATGTTACTACATAAACTCTCCTCCAGTCATTGTTAAAATGGATCAAAGCCTTCGAAGAAACATAAAAGTCTGTAAAACACTTATCATCAACAAGTACATAAGTATATACATAGATCGACTGTGTTCTTATTTTCATTATTACCAATGAGGTTTCGCACATTGAAACCAGTTTTATACATAAACATTACTGTTACAGTGGCATTAACGATTATAGCCAAATTAGTCCAAAAAGACACCAAAGTTTGAGCAAAACACGACAGTGAACATTAGGAAAAAGGTCAATTTTAAAGCATTAGGAACATATTCTGAAAATAATATTCAGACTAAAATATTTGAACTCGATTAGCGATGTTTATTGACAAATAACTGTAACAGTTTTGTTCACATAACAATGGTTTTAACACGCGAAATTTCGTTATAAGAGAGCTATCAATAACTAATTTAAGCCCTGTTTATCCATATTCCTCTTGATGGTGACATTTTACAGACGTTTTATAATTGTGCACATTTACCCCACTACGTCGCGCATTGAATCCTTTTAAATTACTTTCGCTTTTCGATATTCCACATATGTATAAAGGTGTGTGTTTTTCGTTGACTCAGTCGAATTTGTCAAAGTTTATAACAATGGCAACCTAAAAACGATACTGTTTTTCTCAGCATAGCTTTGCTATACCAAAATCATAGAGTGTAACAACATCGACAGTCAGGGCCCATACACAATAGCAGGACGAGTTGACCATGTTCCATTTGCACTCTACAAGATCATGACCACCTTGATAAAAATAGAAAGTCCGATATAACGCCCCTAATTTAGTATCTCTGTGCGGGGGGGGGGGGGGGGGGGGGGGGGTGAAAAATAATATTCAAAGATCGATATCTGATAACTCTGAGCTTTGATGGGAGAGTTCCTCGACTATATCATCGAATATTTCTACCCCCCCCCCCCCCCGAAGCCAAAGAAATAGTAATTTAGTAACGTTAATTCTGATTGTGAAGCTTTAAATTGTATTAAAATTCATGGTGTGTGTCTGATCTTAATAACTGTTCTGGTTATATATGCACTGAAGCTGATGATGTATGTGAAATTTATTAGTTTTCGATGGATAGATGACGAAATTCTTTATCGAAAATGTCTTGCATTTCTTGTCTGGATTTATGCACAACTTCGTCTAGGCTTCATCAACACACGGTGACTTTATAAGGGCCTATGCACTTTTTACTTCCGGTTGTGGATGAGATTCTTGTATACGCCCGCAGAATTTCTGCTACTCCTCGGTCTGTTTAATTTCTGGAAATCTACACTATATAGTCCGAATTTCACGCTAGTTCCCGCTGTCCAATGGGAACCGTCGATTAACATTGCGTATGAATATCCAGATACATTGCATCCATCTATTTCCAAGGCTGAAAATAAACAAATTAACACTTCCATGACTGGAGCTTCCTAAAATGTTGCGAAAACCCTGTGCCAAATGCATTCACTTATATATGCGAGTCTCCCATAGGGAGCCGCGTTTATATAAGAGAATACATTGGCCTAACAATGTTTACCTTAACATTGTAAGCCAGTGCATTCTGTTATATATGTGAGCTCTCATATGGGAGACTCGCATACACATAAGAGAATGCATTGGCACATGATGTTAATGCTGCAATAGTGTTAAGACGAATGGAGTCAATGAGTTTGCAGCAAATAGACGAACGGCACTGCGTTTACCCCCCCCCCCCCGCGGCCGATGCGTCTTATTGTCTGCGTATAGGTCTACACACGTTTTGTCTAAAATTCCCCGTATTTCCAAATGATTATTAATTTGTTTGGATCTTTTTTTGTGTGTGTGTAAATTAACGGCTGCACCGATATATATATATATGTGTGTGTATATACTTTATAGAATCGAAAACGGCTACACCGATCGAGACCAAACTTCCCATCTAAGGGTAAAAACCCACGGGAATGGTCGTCGCGCCGTTTTGGAGAAGCTCAGAGCACCCGTTCTCCACTACCAGTCACAAAAAACGGCACTGTGGAGTTAATCGCGTTAATAGTTAAAGAGCGTTCGTACCCGCAGTGTCGTTGATAAAGAGCGTATGCGTGTAATGTGATTCTTACGTCTGGGTCCACACGTGAGCGTGATTGTATCTAGACATGAGCGTGTTGTGTGGTTCTTACCACAGGGGCCCGTAACGCGCTCCGTTGTCCGCCCCCGTTTGCGCTGCCCATATACGCCGCTTCTATATACGCGCCTGCTTCACGTTAATGGTAGGATAATAGATACCATTAACGTGAAGCAGGCGCGTATATAGAGCGGTGTATACGGGCAGCGCAAAAGGGGGGCGGAGCGCGGTACAGGCCCCTGTGTTATTACGTACTTAGGGCTTCCTAGGAACGGGGGAGATTTTCATCGGGTCAGTGTTTCCGCCCGAGGTGATCTTCACCTTGAAACGGGTACCCACAAATGACATATATGTGTGTGTCCTTTATAGACTCGAACAGCTTGAGCTCAAACTTGCTACCTACGGGAGGTGTCATGGACGGGTTAAATTGTGACCCCGACCTGACCTTGACCTTGAAAATGATCAACTCAAGGTCAAATCGGGTAAAACTGGCGGATTTCGACGAATTTTACACCTAGGTGCAGCATACGTGTCTCGGAAGCTGTTGCAATTGCCTTTTCAAACAAAGCCATGAGACGAACCACGCCAGTGGCGGGCTAACCTGCTAAAAAATTAAAAAGGCACAATTACCTCATTGAAAAACAAAAAAATTAATTAAAAATTAATTAAAAAATTTAATTAAAAAAATTAAAAATTGTCATGTTTCTGACGATTGCCGCCAGTGGCGGGCTAACCTGCTAGTCTACTATATAATTTGAGAACTACGTGTGTGTGTGTATATATATATATATATATATATATATATATATATATATATATATATAGACGCTATAGAATCGAAAACGGCTGGACCGATCGAGACCAAACTTCCTATATAAGGGTAAAAACCCACGGGAATGGTCGTCTCGGCATTTTGGAGAAGCTCAGAGCACCCGTTATCCACTCTCAGTCACAAATAACGGCACTGCGGGGTTAATCGCGTTGATAGAGCGTTCGTATCCGCAGTGTCGTTGATAATGATCTTCCATATTTGGGTTCGTTAACCGGTTAACGCTCTTTATTCCCTTCGGCTTCCGCACACGGGTTTGTTTACGTTATCTGGAACTAGCTTCTGTGTGATTCGTACGTACTTAGGGCTTCCTAGGAACGGGGGACATTTTCATCGGCTCAGTTTTTCCGCCCGAGGTGATCTTCATCTTGAAACGGGTACCCACAAATGATATATATGTGTATGTCCTTTATAGACTCGAACCCATTGAGCTCAAACTTGCTACCTACGGGAAGTGTCATGGACGGGTTAAATTGTGACCCCCACCTGATCTTGACCTTGAAAATGATCAAATCGGGTCAAAGTGAAAAACAAAAAATTTAATTAAAAACATTCAAAAGGCACAATTAACTCATTGAAAAAAGAACAAAAATCGGATAAAATTGAAAAACAAAAAATTAAATTACAAAATTAAAAAAGGCACAATTAACTCATTGAAAAACAAAAAATTAAATTAAAAAATTAATTAAAAAAATTAAAAATTGTCATGTTTCTAACGATTGCCACCAGTGGCGGGCTAACCTGCTAGTCTACCATATATTTTGAGACTTCCGTATATGTGTATATCCTTTATAGACTCGACCGATTGAGCCCAAACTTGCTATCTAAGGGTAAAAAGCCACGAGAAGTGCCATCGCACCGCGTCTGAGAACGTCCGAGCACTCATTCACTCTTCGCCATGCCACCGTCGTTGGAATTGATGGGTTAATGATTAAGGAGCGTTCGTATCTGCGGTGTCGTTGTTAAAGAGCGTTCATATACACGCGTATAAATACGGCTCAATCGACCGTCTCGGAAACTGGGGATATCGAGACGAAATTTCGTACTTAGGGCTTCCAAGGACGGGGGAGATTTTCGTCGGGTCAGTTTGTCCACCTGAGGTGACATTGACCCCGAAACGGGTACCCACAAATGACTTTGGGCGATATCTCGGTCGTCAGCGGTGACATCGACGTGAAATTTGTTATGTATGGTCAACTCGGGACGGGGAATATTTTTGTCGCGTAATTTTGTCCACCCAACATAACCTTGAAACGGGAAAACGAACACGACGTCACAAATTGTTGACCTAATCTGACCTAATCACTAAAAGCTGTGAGCAGAATAATTGGGCATGCTTTCCAAAGTTCAGCCGAATTGCATCTGAAGCCATTTATTTAGATCGATCAGGTTATTGTTTTTAATTGCTTGGATATTTTAAATTGGGCTGACTTAATGTGCTGTGTGGGCAAGTCGCAAATTCTCTGCAGATTTTATGAAAATAAATAAGAATACACGCAAAGGGGGGGGGGGGGTGTACTACAACATTTGCAGGAAGGTATGCCTTTTTTTGGAATCTGGCATTTTCGGGGACCCATCACCCCCAAACCTGCAAATAAAAACAATCTTTTACTCCCAATGTTTTGAAACCCACTAAAATCGCATAAAACTCTACTGATATCACTCATATGACTGGGAATGATCTCAATTAGTTCAAATAACAGTTTAACCTGTTTGAGAAACTGTTTGAATTGAAAAAAGATGTTTTATAAATTGATGATCACCTATAAACCTAGGTCATTGTGCAGAATGTACAAAATTTCATAATTTCTAACTATTTCCTGATTAGTCTGTCAACCAGCCCATTATATCTAACATATTCCATACCATATTTAAGATTGAATTCCTTGCTCAATTTAACAAAATCAATGTTATTTTTTTTTTTTTAATTAAAACTTTTGAAAAACTAATACCATTATAACATCCGCCAAGGTACCCCGAGTCACCACACCAAATTTGGTTGAACTCGGTCCAGGGGTCTGAAAGAAAAATCCGGACAGATACTACTCGTTTATATATATAGATGGCAAGCAGTCACAGCACTATACCAGACTTGAATACTTTAGGTCTTGTGAGAGATCATCTGAGTTGAAAGACATGCAAATAATTCACTTATTGGCTTGATGAACTGTGACAGACATTTTCTACCCATTGATAGTCACATTAATCTTTAACACAGTTGCTCGCTCTTTGTTCATGCACACAATGATCTAGGCATTATTCACATCAAGACAAATTTACTTATATATGCAAACTTAGGTCATTGTATAGGATACACACAATTACATCATTTCTAACCATTTCCCGATTAGTCTGTCAACCAGCCCATTATCTAGCATTATGCCTTAACACTTTTGTTAGTCTACTGGAGCAACCTATGTTATAATAAATGACAAACAGTCACTATGCCAGACTAGGATATTTTAGGTGTTGTGAGAGTAACCGATCATATGAGTTGATAGACATGCAAATATTTCACTGATTGGCTTGATGCACTGACGAACAGTGTGATGACAGTTATATTCTAGCCATTGATAGTCGCATTAATGTTTGAGTCAGTTGCTCGCTCTTTTTCCATGCACACACTGATCTAGGCTTTAGTTACATCAAGACAAGTTTATTTATTTCAGTTTTACATTTCTCGAAGCTTCTTTCCAAAGGGTGTCGGGTAGGATTTTTTTCACCCACCGCCCCATATGCAACATTCCATAGCTTAATGTCATCTCCATTAACCTCTTCGCTGCTAAATGACGTTATGACGTCGTGTGCTGGGCTGTTGACGTTATTGCTATTTTCCAATGGGAAAATATAGCGGGAATGTCAAAAGAACCATAAAAGTGACTCAGCTGAAAGGCTATTATCGTTCACAATCGTGTAACATCATACACTGTTTGAAACGTCGAGATACAGTTATTCTGAAGCACTAATCTCTGAGTTCCAGTTATGTATGATGGCCTACTGCTAGTGTGCTGAAGTAGGTCCGTAGTACCTACGGACCATATAGCACACGGCGTGCACTTTTACGTCCGTATTAGATACGGACGCCATAGCAGCGAAGAGGTTAAGGCCCATATATGAGGCCCCAGTAACATAAATGTGTTGTTTTTGCAGTTATAAGTTCTTATATTATGTTTTAAACTGTTAAAAATGTTAAATAAGGGCACAAAAGGTCTTTAGTAAAAAAATAGCATGAGGTTGTAAAATACCTCGGGAAGGCATACCTTCTGCAATTTTTGTCTACCCCCCCCCCCCCAATGCACTCAGCTTTTTATGGGAATAAATAATCAAAATGCTATATGAATATAAGAATGAATGTAGTGGACGTGTGTGTGTTATTCTAGGATACGGCGTTGTCGTCGTTGGGGGCACACTTAGTGAGAACCGCTTCAATTTGCACAAAGACCACAGCCCCGTATCCCACCAAAACACACCCCACTACATTCATTTCTTAAAGGGGTACTGTACGCCAAATGTTGTTGTTGATTTCTATAGTCTCCGAGTCGGAGAATAAGGTAACAATTTTTCCATTATTTGAAAGTCTGTTGAGTACGAAGTCATGTTACGGATGACAAAAAATTTACCGGAATGCAAAAATACAAATTGTCGTTGTCGAGTAATTTTTGTAACGTTTTCAACCAAATGAATCAAATAAAAGTTATATTATATGCATACTAGTCCCATATAATCATTTAAGTTATTGTATCGTCGCTAGTCAGTGAGTGGCTTGAGTGTTCTCCCCGTATCATCATAATATTTTAAGCGATCGTGTGTGCGATCGGTTTAACAATCCAGTATCCCTCAATTACTGTTTTTGATTACGGTAATTCGTAATTTAATTGACGCCATTTTATGGCTCCAGTCATAAATTCAATTTATATCAAATTATTAACTTTTAAATTATTAAATTTTAAGATAGCCTATTAAAGGTACGGTTGGCCTTGGCGGTGGGTATCCTGTGAAAATATTTCCACCCGTCAAAAACCGCCACAAACGGAAAGAACATCAAAATGTAGACAGACTTTGTCCGTATACAAATAAGAAATATCGCATAAACAGTATGTTATTGTCATATGGTTGACCATTGTTATGTAAACAAAGGGATAACAAGTTACTTTTCTAATGTTTGTTTATATTATGATGGTAAACATAAAGAGCGTTCTTTGTTGGTGAATTCCTGATATGGAACGAATAAAGAGCGTTTATGCCATTTGTGTGTGATTAGTCAGTAGCATTGTGCTGTCTTCTGTAACACAACCAGGCTCTTGCTTAGGTAAAATATAGTAGGTCTTTATGATAACATGCTGTTTACGCGATGGTCGTGGTATATATGAACGAAACTGTATGCGTTTTACTGTTTTTTCTGTTTACGGTGATTAGAACAAATATGAATATTTTCGACAACTAAGGCCTCACGTGCCTTTAACCTGAGCGTTTACAGAATACATCTTCGACTCAAATTACTTATGTTTCTATATATTATCGATATTAGATCGTTGTTGTCACCGGAAATTTAATGAAAATGGCGTACAGTACCCCTTTAAATAAACTAATAAACTGATTGTAAATATATAGTTTATTGTTTATGGTTTATAATAGTATGGTTGTATTTTATATAAAAGTCTCCTGTCATGACCAAAATCACACAAAACAGAGAACACAAATAGTTTATAGTTCAAACAATTAAGAAATTAATGCAGTGTGTGTGCGTGTTATTGTGGGCACGGCGCTGTGGTCGTTGGTACACATTGTGTAAACCGCGAAGTGGTAAATGGGCTCTTAAAGACCACAGCGCCGTATCCCCAATCACACATACAGCCCATTACATTCATTTATTATATTTATATAGCTTTTTGATGATTTATTCCCATAAAAGCCGAGTGCATTCTTATTTATTTTCACAAAATTTGGGACAAAAGCTCACGTAGCACATTAAGTCAGCCAATATAAAATTGTCAAGCACTAAGCAACGATAACGCGATCGATATAAATAACTGGCTTCCGATGCAATTCGGCTGTAAAAGAACGACCAATTATGCCGCTGACCACTTTTAGTGATTAGGTCAGATTAGGTCAACATTTTGTGACGTCGTGTTCGTGTTACGGTCTGTGTTATTGTGGTATGGAACGGGTGACCCAATTGGCAGTTGATCAATCACCGAACATGATTTAGTATAAAACAGACGGGCTATGTAAATATTTAATAATAAAAATAATAATAACTCATTTATAACTGGTAAAGCCCCAGGATAACAGAACATTGTGTAAAGGGTAAATTAAATGACTGGGTTGAAACACTAATTGGGCCACTGTGAATTTATCTATGTGTGGAAACTAACCTTTCAGAACTTCGTTTGTTGAACTCGTTATGTACTCTGACTTTATAGAATCATCAAAAGTGGAAGTGTCTGCCACACCATTCTCGGTTACGATAACATGTGGATTTCTATATTTATCCTTTATCCAATTCAGAATTTTACGCAGACCCCATGGCACGGCCTTGAACCAATCGGCACCAGTGCTGAAATGATAAGTTGCCTTCAAGTTGATTACGCCACAAATACAAAAGAATCGATAAAATAATGATGCGACGTGGTAACATAGACACAGTACTTGGCACAACTATCTCGCAAAACTGAAACTTAAGGTGATGTCCATGGTGTGACCATGGTACAGTCTCTTTGAAAAGATGCCACTATTAAACTTAGCTTCTGTATTGAAGGATTCCCTCCATTTCATTGGAGAGTGCCACAGACTATGCGCGATTTCATTTGTTTATGGCATAACATATCACTTCACAGATCAGAGGTCAATGACGGGTTGACAATTTTCCCACGCATTTTCAAACTCAACTATTGTTGGAAAACTGAATACAGGCAATATATCCATAAAAAAGCCTTGTCACTGGTTCGCGATTTTCAAGATGGCCGATGGCTCCATATGGTCAGATTCCTAGCATTTTACCTAACCCACCGATAAAAGATCAAAGTTAAGAAGTAGCTGGCATCCATTTGTAAACGTTCGACAGTGCGAGTGTTTTTTTTATCAGCATTTGATGGCATAATTTCAGTTATTCTGAGTGCAACTGGAGCCATATGCTAAAATAGATGCTACTTCTTAACTTTGACCTCCGGAGACCAAATGGCGGATTCACCGTGAGTTAGTGATCTTACTTATTCATTTTACTCATCGCAATATAGAAGACACCATCGGTCATCATATTGCGTAAAATTATAGAAAAAAATAAAGAAGAAGAGATATAGTCTAGATAATGAGCACTAATTATTCAATTACCAAATAAGCACAGGAGATATGTGTGTAACTTAAATCAATACACACATGCCATTTTGTTAAGTAACATATCCCAGTTTTTAAAAGTTATTAAAGTTTTTCACCGGTCTCGCTAAGTGGGGTAAATATTTTTTACCACATAAGATAACATGGTGTATTCTCATCGGTTAATTGAAACGAGGCTACAGTAAGGTAATTCATTGTGCGACACCCGTAAGAAAGTTGTATATTTTTCCGCAATAGAATGACCGATGGTCGCACTATGTCGGTATATATATAAAAAAAAACATGAAATACTGTTAGTACCGTGTCCAGCAGAGATCGTTTGTGAAGTTTGTTTGTACGTCATTATTGCAGTTTGGTGTTAGGTCCGGTTGCTCCAGGTATTTAACATACCTCGTCGTGTAGTGATTCAGGCCAATGAAATCCGCTGCACCTGAATGTACGCAAACACACTTTAAAGGTACTCAATCCGATCAGACGGTCCCCATATCATCAACATACAACAACAACAACAACAACTACTTTTCTTCAAAATACGCTTCAGTTATCAGAATCGATTAATTGCAACAAAATAATGCTAACTACTGTCAACTATGGTATCAAATTACACAAACGTGTTATTTATCAACATTTTTTTCAACGAAATATGGACGTTTTATCACTTGAGTCTCACGAAATTGGACCGTATTACCACTTGATTTTAGAGTTGTCCATCTTCATCCGCAATTTTATCCGAGACCGTCCGTTTGACGGCGTTTTTCTGGCCACAAATAATTGCATATCTCGAGAAATAACAAACTTCAAAAATCGATAGCTGATCACTCTGAGCTTTGACGGGTGGGTTCCTCGACTGGAATCAAATATTTGTTACCCTCGAAGCAAAAGAAGTAGTAATTTGGGAGCGTTAGTTCGGATAATGCATCTTTAAAAGTGAGAAGGGACTAGAATTGTAGAAAGATCACGCTGTTTTGTGCTCCATTGTAAGTGCGATGCATTTTATCTTATATTGAACTGAGAGGTCCTATAATCTTTTTCAGTAAATATTCATATATATGTTATTTGCATAATACACGTTGCTTACTGTTTGGAGCAACAAAGCAATCAAATTTGTCGGGCACCAAAAACTCAAAGGATCACATTTGACAAAGAACGTTTACGGTTGGTTTCCTTGTATTTACGTTGGTGTACCTACCCCTTCTTTCTGTATATATTCAGATGTTTAATATATTCATTTTGAGTCGAAAAGTTAATTCAAGAGATCATGCCACAAGTAAATAACTAATTTCCACATTTTCCCCTCAAACTGGGACGAAACTATTATAATTTCAGGAATACAGCAATCGTTTTGAGTGAAATATATAGGCATATTTCAAAAACAATTTTAAGAGAAATATGTACCTAAACGCCAGCTGTGGTTGTCTGTTTTTTAAAACAGTTTTTATTTTAGTGTTCTTGTTAGGAGTTGGGAAGGGTAGAAAATCTTCATAGCGCGCACATGAATACCATTCATGCAGCCGGCATATGATCATGATGCTTGCATGCGTGTTACGAATGACGTTGATTTTGAATTAATTTGTATTCGCCTGATAAGCAAATGAAAGTGTCAATGACACTGTAGCTCAACTTGGGGAGACGTTAACAATTTAAAGCTGAGCAGTCAATATAACGATAAAGAAGGAAAGTCAAACGGTTTCAGTAAATGGATTGTATTGTATTGTAGTGTAAATGAAATTAATTTAATTTCAAACAGTTCTCCACTAAATTTGGGCAGCAGGGTGATGGATTCAAATGTGAAATCCAAGATCGCTCCAGGCGCCCATGTTTTTCAACAAATTTCGGAAGAATTTAAGAGATTCCATCTAGATGTCACACCAAAGAACAATATGAAGTTGGGATTAGGGATGTGACACGTTGGGTGTACCAAAGGATTTTAGTCATGAAATTCGGAAAATATAATTGGCTCAGATCTAGAGGTCACCCCGAAGATCCATATGAAGTTTGGTGGTGATCGGATGAGGGATGTGGCATGTAGGGTGAGCGAAAGGCAATTATTGACGGACGGACACACGAACACACGAATGAACCATCGGACGCCAACCCACGGCAATAGCTCAAACTTTACACCGTCAAGTTGAGCTAAAATGGGTAATTTAATGTAAAATTCTTCAAATGCAAGCATGACGCAGAAGATGGGTTTCCCTGAATTTCACGGACCTTTATTTTCTGCAATGTCTTGTTGACTGAAAGTTGGTAGTCTAGATTCAGCTAATCCAAAATTCTTGCTCCGGCGGCTGATGTCGACCTTCATCACTGTCGGGTAATCCCCGTTACCGAATATCGGCTGCGCGAACCAGCCTAAATGGAACTGGATTGCTCTGTCAGCAGCATACCTGTCTAGCGCGAAGGACGTCGCTGGTTCGTTCCAATCAGCGTACAGAGATATCCCCATAGATGCTGCAATAAGAAATTAAAGCTGTATACATGCATACGTGTATATTTTCCCGAAAACATCCAGATGCAACAGGGCGAGCATCGCCGGGTCACTACTAAGGAGAACGGTGTCAGGATTTGTGATTGGCCAATTTGAATTTGCATAATAAGCATAACGAACAGAACATAAACAGTGAGTTTAATGATATATATATATGACCATAGTTGCTCATCGACTCCTGCCTTTATCACATGTATACATCCAGTCTTTAGTTGAGAATTAATCGATAGGCGCGTTTTGTCGTATAACCAGATCAGGCACACCCTGAATTAAACTATTATAGTTATATTTAACTAATATAGTTGAATTTGACAGTGCTAAATCCACAATTTCCCTGTTTTTGTGGAAACTATGGGATCACGCATCCCAGTGCACAGTCAAATTGTACTCGTAGCAATATTATAGAAAATGTTCAGAATCCCGATCAAATGTGTTTTGCAACCTTTTTATGCTGGTTTATTGTAGTTAATCGTGACACAAGGGTGTCATTCTAAATGACATTAACATGATCACCCAATCGCCCCCTCATAGCAATATTTATATCGATATGTTAGTGGGCTTCCTTACCATGTGTCATCATAATTAATATATCGCACGGATTGAGACATGTTATTTCGTCACATAAACATACACCGTACCGATTTAGTATGACGCTGTCACGGTTTTTGAATCATTTTTATGAAATATTATGTTGGGTTATGGCTCTTGTACCGAATTTACAAAACGACGATATCCATTACTATAGTTGAACATAACTATAATAGTCGAATTCAGGTTGTGCCTGACCTGATAACACATACAGACCAATATTTCAGGTAGGCCAAGACGAACGTACCTGCTATTTCTGATGTAAGTTGCTTTATATTATCTACTTTTCCCTGGTATTTCAAGCGGTTGTTACGCCTAAGCACAAGTACCCCGCCATTTCGATATTTTGCACCGCGTAAAAGATTATATTTGTATTATCTATATTGCAGTTTTTCAGTTTTAAGAACTGAAGTTCTTAAACATAATGCAACATATATGGTTGACTATACGCTCAAATGTTACATACATTGTTGTAAAGTTTTGAAGTTTCGCTCAAACATCCTGTAGGTCATGACGTGAGCTTTGATGATGTTGTGGGCGACCTTATACACGGCAAATCCAGGGTCATTGATGAATGGCGGGTGAAATGGGCTGCCGTATCCTCGTAACACATGTGCCGAAGGACTGTTGAATGTGATCCACTGCTTAACCTAAGGAAACACGATGCACAGAACAAGACAAGTATTAAGGAAGCATAGTAATGCCATAACTGTATTTGGTTTCAAGTTCCGAATGGTCGTCACTTACTACCGCAAATAAGGCAACTGCTCACAAATATCAAACTGTAACCATAGTGTATAGAATGAGTCATTCCTAATTCAGTGTTATGTCAATCATTCATTTCTTTTACAGAGACACAGGCAATATATTTATGCTTCTGATAGCAAATGAGCGGCCGTTTTGACTGCCATCTTGAATTCAGAATAACACATGCATGTGTAGTAGGTGGCCACTCTGAGTGCATCTCAAACATGAATAATTACCGAGATAACTTTGTAGGGGTTACGATATTAACTACTTTGATGGAATATAGTGAAGGAATATAGTCACCCATTTCACGACGGGAGCTGCGCTGGTGCCGTACATTCTATTATATATACGAGTCTCCCATATAAAAGAGAATGCACCGGCTTAGGTCAAGGTATTTATTGTTAGAAAATGTATTCTCATATATGCAAGGTCCCTTATGAGAGACTCGCATGTATAAGAGAATGCATTGGCACAGGGTTTTCGCAAAAAATCAGGAAGCTCCAGTCATAACAGGGATAAAGCAAATTGATGTTGGAAAATATGATAGCCTCGAGTAAGCAAAGTGTATACCGGCAAATGATTAGACAACCCTGTTCGAAAAGTCACGAGAATTTAAAATCACTTCGTAAATCAAATCTGCGTTAACTAATTTACCAGCCGTTGAGGCATGCCAATATCCCATAATATGTCAAATATAGCGAATTATCGAAATATGAATACCACGAAAAAGCGAAATAGGAAAATACAGCGAATTAGCGAAATAAAAAGAATGCATCGAAATGACGAAATGGCGCGAATTATAGAAATAAGAAATTATTTTTATTAACTAAATAACGGAGATATTTGAAAAAGTGTTTTTGACGGAATAACGGAAATATTTGAAGAACTGTATTAAAGAGCGTAACCCACCCTCCCTATAGAAGAATTTGACTTATATTTCGCCAGAGTTGATCTATTGTGGTGTTGTAATTTCTCGTACAAATCGCCGTTAGTTCGTGAAGTTACGTTCTTTATAGAGTTATTACCCTTTGGCATTGTTAGGATTTTAGCTTTTCAAAGAGCCTGTGGCATGCCTCAACGGCTGGCGTGGCATGCCACATACCCTATAACACTGAGAACTTTTAACTAATAGTTTTGTATTACTACAGAGTAACATTGGTCTGTATCAGGTGAATTTATGCGGCTCAAGTCTCATTTCTTGATACGAACAGGGCTATATTAAAAGCATTTGCTTCATTCCATGTTTCTTCTTAAAACAAAGAAACAAAGGTAGCCTGTGCTTTTAAAACTCCTACAATTCCCCGCTAGTAACCTACGTGTATGTCAATCGTCTACTGTAGTTTCAAGAACTTTGCTACCAAGATCTTAACCTTTCTATACTAATTACTCATTGACAGAGTAGTGCCCACATGACATGTTCAGATAATCAGTTCAACAATACCGTTACAGGGTCATCGTTACGCTCGCCATTTGCGCTCGGTTGAATTGCCATTGTTGGCGTCTGAGGCGAACAGTTGGAAACGAACATCGATGAATATGAATATGAATCATTCTGCTCTTGTATTATCTGGTTTTCTATCTGCCGTTTGCTTTTACTACATGAACACCCTTCCAAATGAATAATAGAATGTTACGTTTTATCCTTTTATAACTGAATTGGATAATCCATTTAGTATAGAAGGGGTTAAACTCACTCGATCTCCGAATGTGGACAGGCATATCCTGGCATAGTTCCTGAAATGCTCCGAGACCGTCTCATTCTGCCAACCTCCGATATCTTGAAGCGCCTGCGGCAAATCGTATCCATATAGACCGACAAAGGGCTCAATTCCGGCGGCAATCAAGGCATTGATTAGTTTATTGTAGTGTTCTATACCGGCGTGGTTGATTGAGTCCATTCTTCCGTTCGGCAAAATCCTTGTCCATGATATCGTGAACCGATAGAAATTCAACTGCAAGTATATATTTGAAATGCTATGGTTAAATTTACTAATTATACTGTTTATGTTAAATTCAGAACTTAAATCAATAAAAGCTGCACATAGTGTTCGGAACATTGAATCTGCAAACCTTACATATTACACACTATTGACCACTTTAAGCCGGATAATAAGGAACATTTTAAGTTATTCTGAAGACAAAAAAATAATCTATTGTTTTTTATCACCATTGTTGTAGCTAAAGAAAGTCCATTTCGGACAAAAATATATCAAGGTAGTACCTAATATCGCTTACTGGTCTTGCTTTTAAGATGAACGGTGATTGTTAAAATTGTCAGAACACATTGCGCAATTTCTAATTGCATGTCACAGATAAGAAAGTAGGCCGGTGCACGGAAGAGCGAAACCTTTCCATGCCTTGGACTGAGAGCATGAATGCGTGAATGTATTTTGTATCTTCTTCTGTTGTTATTCTTCTTTATCAATAAAAACAAATATAAAATGCAACACCCGCCCAGATGTTCACTGTTTGATATCTGAACTCGAATTTGGAAACCACATTTAATTCATTTCTAACAAAACCTTTCGTGGGATTTTAGTGAAAGAACTTTAGTCACATAATACTCTATAAACATGTTGCAATAGCACATACCTTTCCATGTCCCTTATATTAATTGTAAACCGGCAAACTTCATCAGACGTGGATTGCTAGAGAAATATTCTTGAAGCGAAAGCTTCGCCCAATATTCCCACACGAACATTATATACATGTACAAACACCTCACGCAACTTCCTTCAAGTCTTCAACCGATTTACTGAAGTAGGTTTTGATCTGGAGTCGTTTTGATTTAGACATATTTTATTATCATAATATGGTAAACATACTGGGGGATTGGAGAACAAGTTCATAAAACTCAGACGAACCTCCTATCTCCCCATCTGGAGTGGTTCTTTGTACGTTAATTTTTCCATGTACCATATTCTGCAAAATTTATCTCAATGGACCTTTCCACAGCTGTCAATCAAATAACTATTAGCGGATATTTTCGACCAATCAACGACTGAGCCAGCCAATGGCTGCATTGAAAATTCTGCTGCCATCTTTCTTTTGATATCCATGCATACATTCAGTGTTAAATTGGCTATATTCAAACAATTTTTTTGTTGTCAAATCATAATATACTGAGATTTATATTTGCAGCATGATTATTATCTGTGATCATAACAATGTTTTTCAGTTAGCATGACACTTGTCATAATTTTCACATTTAATGCCAAAACGAATGTGTGTTATCTGGTTTTGATATATTAAAGAGTTCAGGGATCTGTCTGTCCGTTCTGGTCTGTTTGAATTTTTTCTTCCAGAGCCCTTGACCGATTTCAACCAAATTTGGCGTGGTGCATCGGGCTACCCCGGCAGATGTGAAAACGGCCTTATTTTTTAAAATTAAATTTTTTAAACAAATTAATTTTTTTAAATTTGTTTTTTCCAAATGTTTAAATTTTTGATCAAGAAGTTTCAATCTAAAAATCTAAAAATAAAATAAAAAATAAAATTGAAAAATTTGATTGAAAAAAAAAAAAAAATACATTTTTTTAAAGTTTCAATCTAAAAAGGAAATTAAAAACTTAGAAAAAAATAAAAACTTTAATTTAATTTTAATCAGCAAGTATGTGTTCACTTCGGTAGTCGATCTCGGGTAACAGAAATATTTATGTGGATAAAGTCTTTTTACCAGTGGGCGGTACTACCGATGTGGGAGTGGCCTCTGTGGAAAGCTCCATTTGTTTTGTACTACCCAATTAGAAATCTAGAGATGTCGTCTTGATTTGGCAGCAATACTCACACCAAGATCTTTGGCTATTCTGACGTCATCCATATAATGATTATAGCTATCACTGGCACCAACTCCATCGTGGGTTACCTTGCCTTTCGCCACAGCATCATCCCATATGCTTGGACCTTTTCCTGAATATTGGAAGGATGATACATCAAATGAATAGTTAATTGATCCTCATTCTCGAAGTAATGTTACGAAAATAGAGAGATTTAGATGATAAACCGGCAAACTTCAAACTTGGGTTGCTATAGAAATATTCGGGATCGTCCCGTTTTGCAAACATCTATTGTTTTCGGTAGGAAATTGGGGTAAAGGTATGAATAATGGTCTTAATGACTATTTAGGCCATTCCTAGTCGGTTTGGTGGGATTGGGTTTTTTCTGTTAGCCATTTTGTTTATGAGAAAGAACGGAAGTTTGGGTCGAATTTATTACTGTTTATTACTTGTGGATGATATATACATACCGATAGATAAAACAAAAACATGAGGTACAAACGTTAATAAACATAACACGAATTAGATATTATATAAATTACAACAACACTCAGTCACCGTATAACTTGTCATCTCATCCAGAAACTCGACTTCGTCTATCTCGTCTGCCAAGTACACTCTCTTGAAATGACGTCTGGATAAGTTGAACGAATGTGCGACTTCGCGGAATTCATAGACAATAGTTAACTGTTCTGAGTAGCGTACAGGTTTCTCCTCGAGTGGGATGCGGCACTGGATGCGGATGATTATTTTTACGATGCGCCAGCCGAGTGAAACTATTATTTGCATCTCACGAAACTATTCCTTGCATCTCACGAGAGGAGAAATCCTTAGGCCTACGGTACTCACAGTTGACTGTTGTGTTGATTATATTTTCTATACCATTTTGTTACAAGAAAACCATAATCAGAAATGGCAACGCCCTCAAGATCATATTATTAGCCATAAATATAAATTATAATATAAAATATATTGGTTACATGAATTCACCGCCTCAGAATTCCGTTAAAACAACTAATCCTTCGAATTATTACAAAAAACTACGGATTATTACTGCAGGTTTCTCATTCACCACACAAGAAAGCTTCTAAATGCGGATCAAAAATCGGAGGTATTGTATTCCGGCCCAGAGTACATTGTTCATACCTAAACATCGAAAGCAATTAACGCGGTCATAATGGTCACATACTGCAACTATAAGTCATCCACACACCCCACGAAAACCCGAAATGTGTTGTCCTGCGAGAAATCCCATCGCTATAGCTCAATTTGACACGGCCAGATTAGCCTTCATACAATATCCATAAACAAGATCATATATTATATACCCATGATTTTAATTATAGAATATAAAATATATTGGTTTCGCGAATGACCAACTCAGAATTCCGTTAATATAACAATAACAACCAGCACCAAATTAACGAACCGGCGGCCGACTCGAACCACAACTATCAGTGGGCTGCAGAACGAAAACTATCTATAAAAGTTGAAATATAAGACTTACAAATTATCTTTTAAATTTATTTTATTGGTAATTAACATAGCTTGTCACAAACCAAAAATCAACATTATTGACATAATAAAAGGTCAGCAGACCACAGTGTCCCCCGAAAACGTGGCAAGTTGATGCCGCTTTGTTAAAGAAATTTTTAAAAATGTTGAAATTTTCTATGTCGAAAAGGGTTAATAACTCTGCAAAAAACTAAAATTTCCATCATCTATATACATGTTGCACATCTCCAATTGTGGGTAACAATACTCTGAAGTTTCAAATATCTACGATCAAAACTGTAGGAGGAGTTGATTACACCATGAAGGTATCCTCATACTGAAAATTATAAGTCGAAAAGGGTTAATAACTCCGTCAAAAAATAATTTGTTCGTCATCTATATACATGATGCACATCTTCAATATATGGGCAACAATATTCTCAAGTTTCAAATCTCTGGGATGAAATCTGTAGGAAGAGATGATTACACAATGAAGGTACTCAAAGGTGTGACGGACGGACGAACGGACGGACGGATCAACGGACGAACGAACGGAGGGAGCCCGTTTCTATAGTCCCCCTTTTCTTTCAGAACGTCGGGGGACAACAAGCAGTCTATAGGTGGACAAAGATGGGGACGGGCATTTTAAAAATATATTAAATATAATTGAAATCAGTTAATATTTTTTTGAGATTGGTTAATATTTGTATTAGTTAGGGCTTCAAATTTAAATTGCAACGCCAAACAATTACAACCAAAAAGGGCCATACCGTACTCAAGTAAAAATGTATGGCCGGGACTCATTTGCGAACTCGTTTCAGAAACTCCACTTGTGAACTTACATACCAAAATCTTTCAAATCCGTTGATAAGTGTTCGAAATAAACCCCATACAACTTGCCGTGTGTGCTAAACGCCAAATCAAATGACAACCAAAGGGCCGTAACTCTGGTTAAAATGTACGGACGGGCATAGTTTGCGAATTTGTTTCAGATACTCCTTTTTGTGAACTCACATACCAACAATCTTTGAAATCCGTTAATACTTGTTCGAAATACGACTCGGACAACTTTTCGTATGTGCTAACCCCCCAAAATGAAAATCAAAGGGTCGTATCACAGGTGAGAAAGTCCGACCGGACCCAGTTTGCGAACTCGTATGATCTGTATAATCCAGGGGGGGGGGGGTGTTTTTTTTTCTTTTTCCGCAACTAAAAAAAAAATTCATGTTTGTTTTTTAGTGTTTTGGCAATGAGTTGGGCTTCAAAACCACTTTGGATGAGAGAAATAATGTAATTCTAACTGTAAACTGACTGCAGGCAGTTATCGTGTTGTATTTTGTTGCAAATTTTGAAATCCAAGATGGCCGCTGGCAGCCATGTTTTTTTGGCCGAATGACCTCAAAATGATTCATTCCTATTTACATGTCCATGTTAACATCCATGATAAATAGTATTAGTCTGGTCGATAAACTAAAATTTTAGGGTCAACCTAGAAAAAATTTGGACTAAGTTGGTTTCTATTCCATTTTGAAGAGGAATATATCCTCTATAACATATCCAAAATCCGCTATTTTTTTTTTTTAAATCCGCTTTGAGCATTTTCGGTAATACAAGATGGCGTCCATGATGGCAGTTGGTATAGAAAAATCCTGAATTTCGGTAGTAGGTGCGCCAACAAATACCAAATTAGTAATAAAATAAAATTCACACAAACAATCCTTAGTCGTAAACCATATCGGTAGAATGTCTGTCCAAAATGGCCGCCAAAATGGACAAAATCGAATGAAATTTACAATTTGCGGAAAAGTGAATAGCTGGTTATACAAGAACGAACAGGCCGTCGAATTATACGAGGAACAATGATTTCAGAGTATAAGTGGAGCTATTAATAATAGTATGTAAGAATTATCTCTAGTGTATCTCGCGAGAGAGCAACCGAAAGCCAGGTCTCATACAACGATTGAATGTGGACTTTTTGGGCGCCAAGAAATAGAAGAATAACGCAGTTTTATCTGTACTGTAATATATGTGTATTAATACAGTTAAATGTGATCTAATAGGGATGTACTCATTGTGTGACCTTTTATAGAAGCAGAAATATATGTAATGAAAACAGTCTCACGTATGTGACCGATAATCATTTATTTTTGAATCTACAACACACAGTCTGTCAAAATTCACGACTATAGAACAGTATGAGAGCTATTCATATGGTACTAGGTAAAATGTGTAGATACTATTGTCCGTGTCTTAAAATAGTAGTCATAGTTGCCACCGGTCAAGTGATTAAACACGAATATTTCACTTTTATCACACAAATACATGGTGGTATACCATGAACGCAATTTATCAAAATACAAAGGATTACAATAGACTATCTTCAATAAAATCTCAACATAACCCAATTTGCCTACATACTCTATGGCAGAGACTGTCTTTATACCTGGAAATTATGTGCACTTAAATGCACTAAGGCCACATATACTCAAAACGTACGACCTTTTCTGCTACCGCATCGCCGCGTTTACCCATTCTCCCTAATGTTACACATATCTGCAGCATACAAAACCATAAATATCAACATTGAGTGAATGGTAAACGCAGAACTAATAACTGTAAACGCCGATGACCTGAAATTTAGCGCAAGTATGTGGGTGGCAATGGTAACATAATTTCCGATTGAAGTAATTTGAACATAATTGTCTACTAAGAAACCGGTTTGGGAGCACCATGAAAATTAGTACTAAATAAAATGTACGATGTACAGTCTCTTCGATCTAGTGAGATAGGGTATTATTCTGTTGAAGAGATAAGTGTTTCTTGACAGTATAATCAGCATTACGACATACGTGTATGGTTTATTGTCACGGAGAGTGTTGAAAATTCTGGAAATATAACTAGTATTTACACAGATAGGGTGGGCACTTCAGTTTCTGCTTTACATTCAATAATTAATCATCATTCCAAAAGGAAACTACCACACACTGTGTGACGAAATATTACTTCGTGTGTTGCATGCCTGAAATAACTGTTTTTGGTCCGACTGTTGGATGTATTCTAATAAGAAAACCCGAACGTAAATCATTGGGTTAACGTGCGTAGCAGTGATCGATAAATCTTTCAGATAGATCTGTTTTAATTATATGTGTACCATTAAAGATATATAACAACATTCTTGTAAATTACAAATGTGTAATTTCGCTTATAGGGGGTTATCCAATATGTTGCTTTCATCGTAGCATGGATTGTAGTTGCGGCCATTTTGACAGCCATTTCATCGCCGCGATTACATTGTTTTCTGTCCTTGTCACTCTATTCGCCCCTATACTCTTTTACACAAACTGGTATATATCGGATGGACGATTAATGCGTTCTGGTGTCGCCGATCAGGGATATTGTAGAAAAACGTACTTCGCAAGGTCGAAAAATGAGCATTTTTTAAAATCTCTGTAAAAAAGTTTGCTCAAAGCGGATTTTAGCGGATTTTGGATATGTTGTAGAGGAAATATTCCTCTTCAAAATGGAATAAAAACCAACTTAGTCCAAATTTTTTCTAGGTCAAACCTTTTATCGACCAGACTATATGCACAGAAATTTATATACAGCTGTTTACAGTGAATTTCCCCCCGCAAATCTCTGTTTTAGTGTTAAAAGGGGAGGGTGGGTGTCAAAAAATGGTCGGAAAAAAAATTGGCGGTGGGGGTGGGTGGGTACAAAAAATGATTGAAAGGGAAAAAATGCCATACGTATCTGAAATTGTTTTCCGACCCCCCCCCCTTGCATAATCCATGTAAAACGCCAAATAAGCGATATTTACAGAGATTACATGCATGTGGGTATCCACCCTAAACCTCACTAATTCTTCTTGTCAATACGTTCCAGTAAACCCCATTGCTTCGAGTCCGACGCATCATTCTGTCATCTATATCTGCGAATGTCTGTCTGTCTGTCTTTCTGTCTGTATGTCTGTCTGTCTGTGTTCTATAGAAATTCACAGGGGACCATCTAGATGATGCCAAAGGGATCTACTAGGAGTAACTTTTTACGAGAAAGATAATGGTCGGGGTTAGAATTTTCTAAAGTGACGCCGTTGTTGTCAGGGGCAGAAAGGGGGAGGGCAGAGAAAAAAAGTTTGTCGCCGATTGCGACCGAACTTATATATAATCATCCCCATAATATGAGGAATCTAATGGCGTGGTTTAAATATGGCAAAAGTCGCGCCGTTCGCGTCAGGGGTGCCCGGAAGGGGGGAGGGGCAGATTTTTTTTCTCCTGTCGCCGATTGTCACGAAGCTTACATATAATCATCCCCATGATATGAAGAATCCAACGGCGTGGTTTAAATATGTCAAAAGTGGCGTCGTTTGAGTCAGGGATGAACGGAAGGGGAGAGGGGCACCAAAATTGATAAAACTAATTTTAGCGCCGATTTCCACCAAATTGATATATATTCTTCTTCATGATACAAGGAATCTAATTGTGCGATTTAACAACGCCAAATTGTTGTTTTTGGATGAGAGATTGGGAGGGGGTGTGCACTAAATTGGATAATAAGTCGCCGATTGCCACCACACTTATACAAAATCATCCCCATGGTATGAGGAGTCTAATGATGTGGCTTTTATCTGTCAAATGTGGCCTCGTTCGAGTCAGGGTTGCATTGAAAGGGACAGGGGCACCAAAATTGATGCACAATGTTTTTAGCGCCAATTTCCACCAAATTGATACAAATTCTTATCCATGATACGAGGAATCTAATCTTGATTTAAAGACGCCATAGTGGTGCTGTTTGGGTGAGAGATGGAGAGGGGAGGGATTGGCACCAAATTTGATAAAAAAATTGTTTAGTCGCAGATTATCACCAAACTTATAAACAATCATTTCCATGATATCAGGAGTGTAATCGTGTGGTTTAAGGATGCCACAAGTTGGGCCATTCGAGTCAGTGGTGTATAGAGATGAGAGGGACACAAAAAATTATATCTATATGTTTAGTGCCGATTTCCACCAGATTGATACATATTGTTCTCCGCGATACGAGGAATCTTATCGTGTGGTTTAGATACACCAAATTGGTGCCCTATGGGTGAGAGATATGGGGACCTTAAATTTGATACGAATTTGTATACTCGCCAATTTTCACCAATTTCATATATATGCATCTCTAATCTCTAATGAGTCTTAGTGTGTGCAGCTTGAGTCCGAAATAGGGACGGGAGGGTCACCAAAACTGATACAAAATATTTTTAGTACCAATTACCATCAAATTCAGACACGTTCTTCTCAAATGATACAAGAAATAAAATCGTGCTGTCTGTCTGTCTGTTTGTCTATCTGTGTGCGTTCTATATATAACTTCACGCGGTACAATCGAGATGGCACCAAGGCGTTCTAAGAGGGGTAACTTTTTACAAGGAAGATAATGGTGCGGGTTAAAATTTTCTAAAATGACGTTGTTGGTGGGAGGGGAAATTAAAAAAAATATGGTGAAATAGTTTTGTCGCTGATTTCCACCAACCGAATACATAATCACCTTCGCAATATGGCGTTGTTCGAGTCAGCGTTGCATCAACAATTAATTTAATAAATCAAATTCCAACAAATTCATACACGTTTTTCTCTAATGATATACCATGAATTAAATCACATTTGATGTCGTTTGCGTCACGGATGGCGAGCGGATATGCACTATCATTGATAAGATTGCTATTCGCCGATATCCACATATAAGTTATATACAGTCACCAGGCCATCTCCATATCATTTTAAGTAGTTGGGCGTTCACATTTCACAATTGTAATACTTCTAATGTTACCCGCCGTATATAAGGTTAATCTGGAAGTCAATACCCTACCATTAGGTCCATAAATTATGCGTGGGAAACTGACCCGAAATTGAATGGCCTGCGCTATTCCGTTGCGAGTAAGTGATTTCCTATAAAGATTGTATTAAATCTTAACCTGTTTGGACAGGCCAGTACGTGTACGGATACGATTGGTACACGTGGTTGGGTGTGGCTTTCAGATTTCCATATATACTATTTCAGCCGGGGATTGAAAGACTGGGCTCTCTCTTGTTTCTGAACGCACACTAGATACTAACGTGCAGCGTGAGAAGATGTTGTGGTATTATTCTCCGTGGCCGCCTGATGTGACTTATTTTTTAATGTTTATGATAGTTGTTAGAATTACTAGCTGACAAGCTATAGCTTACTCGACGGGTATGCCCAAATACAGGGCCCGTGATATTTAATTTGGCGTTCCAGGTTTATGGAATCGTGCTTTGACACAAACGACGAGATTTTGACACGTCGGCGCTAATGATGTTGTAAAATGTTTATGTTATAGAGCATTAAGGTACATGCTGGTATATATGGAGATGTTTAGTTTGGCATTCCAAGTTAATGGATAGCGATTTGACGTGACAGGCGTGATTTTTACACGCCGTGCCAAGGAATTTCTAAAATCTCGGTTTATAGAGTATTTGTACAAGAGCATTTGTACCATACTGGTATTGTAGGGCCTTTGAGCCAAATTAAAAGGTTAGTCGGTTATATGGGCATTTCTGTGCAATGAAACGTGTTCTACACGTATAGCGTGATTTTCACACGCTAATGTCAACCAGACTTAATTGATATTAGTTTCTAAACACAACGTATGAAGTCCTTTCCACTAGACAGTACTATGTTGACCCTTTAGTTATGCCCAAATTCAAGATCGAGTTGAACTTTATTCATCTTTCGTATCGACACAAGGCAAATATAACCCTCCACAGGAAGTCAAATTCTGGATATTAAACCATATTGATCCTTTGTCAAATGTCGCCCGCATTCAAGGTCAAATTGGAATTCATTCCAATTTTCGTACCGACACAAGGCGATTATTTGAACATAGCTATGACGATGAGATCGATCGACGTCCTCCATCGCTGGATCTGGATCCACTTGGTATTCGGAATGGAGCCAGGACGAACGGAGTTAATAGGGTGGCCACTATTAACTCCCAACACGGAATCAGAAGCTAATATTCCAGGATTATGACATTCCTCTGGTCGGAACAATTCCTGCTATCGACGATTCGGAGTATGACATTCCTGTGTTAAAAACTTATGTTTTATTGTGTTACATGTATATTCCAAATGGGATAGTTTGGAGCTCCCCTCACGGAATTATCAATTTGTTTGTCTTAGGACACAAATCTTGAAAAAGGTGATGAGAGTTATGTAATACTTCTAATGTTACCCGGCGTATATAAGGTTAATCTGGAAGTCAATACCCTACCATTAGGTCCATAAATTATGCGTGGGAAACTGACCCGAAATTGAATGGCCTGCGCTATTCCGTTGCGAGTAAGTGATTTCCTATAAAGATTGTATTAAATCTTAACCTGTTTGGACAGGCCAGTACGTGTACGGATAAGATTGGTACACGTGGTTGGGTGTGGCTTTCAGATTTCCATATATTCTATTTCAGCCGGCGATTGAAAGACTGGGCTCTCTCTTGTTTCTGAACGCACACTAGATACTAACGTGCAGCGTGAGAAGATGTTGTGGTATTATTCTCCGTGGCCGCCTGATGTGACTTATTTGTAATAATAAATCTCATCAACGTGTTCTAAGAATTGCCAACTTAATGCTAAGAACCTGGGACCAGCCCGAGAGTGGTACACAATCCCGACATATGGTGACCCACATAAGTCACTTGAACAATTATATCTTCTTAACAGTCATATTTATATGGGAATGGCAATCAAGGCATTCACACAATAAGCTAGCAAAAAGAGATAACTAGAAGAAGCATTAAACGTATATTTATCATTCTATTGAAGAGATACATATATTCGTGCAAACTGAGAGACATCGAACCGTCAGAGGATTGCATATACATAATAACAAAATTTAGTCTGTTCCATTCAATACAGTTTCCACAAAAAGGTACAATTTGTCAAGAGATATGGAATGCCTGTTCAAAAATAGTGGTCACAGTGTGCAGTAAAATATAGTTTCTTCTGATATACAAGAAAATGCAGTTAGTAGCACAAGACTTTTCAGGATCCTACCAATACTGACATCTGACAAGGGTTTTAGAACAGACTCATCGACTGACATAAAGAACTCAAAATCTCGCTCTGTGCCTGGCACATGTAGCTGATATATTTGCGCAGCAACATTTCGTTTAAACTAAGAATATTTAGCCAATATTTTGCACCATGAACAGAGGAGCACCTGGAAATTTCATTGAAACATATGTATCTTCATGGAGATATGATAGCCAGGTGTCCTCGAGATCTTAGTCCAACCCACTAGATTGATTGATACATCTCAATATGTAAAACCCAATTATCATCTTTTATCGAACTAATGTGTTAATGATGATCATGTATCATATTATAACGTCTAATGTATACGCAGTTGTAAATAAATAAATGCTTCATTATTGGTGGAACGGATTAATCGCGATAAACAGAATTACAATTGACAAGGTGAGCCACTACTTATATTCCATGACTAATAATCATGTTTTGTGATGCTATATGAATATACAATTTATGAGAAAACGTATAATACTTTAAGCAGGAGCATTCTCTATTCCCAACAAATATCCACAGCATACATTAACCTGGGCAACGCCGGGGTAACCCTTCTAGTGCATATTAAAGTTAATCAGGCTATACATAATTACCATCAGACATCGTTGCGCCCTCGATTTCATAAGCGACGGTCGAAGCACCAAATTTGAAATGTAATGGAAATGTTCCGTTGTAATGTCCGTATTTCGAGTTACCTGCGAATATAAATAAACGACATATAGTACGTTGTACGCGGATCGGGGTAGAGATGGTGGATTATTGGAGTCCTGATGGAAATTAGAAATGTTATGTTCACAAGAGCAACATTTCTCGTTACGAATTAACGAATATGAATAAAATGGCAAGATATTTTAATATTTTATATACATGAGAGGTTGAACATATTAGTTTTTTTTTTTATCCTTTTGACCAAGAACTATCGCTATCTGACCGTGAACCCCGATTAAGTATCTTTCTCTATCTAATCGTGTGCGTATTGGCTGGATATTTTAACCCATTATCTTTCGATAAATTTACACACAGGCAACAAGTGTTAGAATCTTTAGATGAGATCAATGTATTACTTACAAATCTCAGGGAGAAACATTTCATCCTCCTTCGTGAATCCGTTGTTATGGACAATGCGCTTGAAGTATCTGGCCGAATCTTTCGGTGTTCGTGGTCTAGCTGGGTTAGTGAAATCGACGTGGAACAAACCAAACTTGTCATTGAAACCTGCTAACCACTCGAGGTTATCCATCAATGACCAACCGACGTAACCCTTGACATGGCACTGATCGTGGAGTATTGCTGGAATAAGCGACGAACATGTCATGCCGTATGGCTTTCTTGTGATAAAAACATCTATCTTGAAGCATATCGTGATGCAAACGAATCCTTTATTGTCAAATTGTGGAATGAGATACGACATAATTTTCCAGCATGGCTCAAAATCCAGTATAGATCATGCCATGAATCTGCTCTGAATTCATTATACCCGGGGAATTTGGAAATTCCAAAACAAAATCGATTGACAAATTCGCATATAAATCATGCAATCTCGAACTGGGTCCTTTACCTACTATGAAATACATTACCAAGGAACATGTATTAACTAGGAATCATATCACATGCGTTTTTTTTTTCAATGTCATAAAGTTCCCAGTCAGAACACCAAAAAAATTGATTTTGTGGGGTATGGTCTCTATAGGCGTAGTCATGGTAGAGATTCATGGCATGATCTAGATCTAGATATGAGTCGGATTAGCTGGTCGCAGTGCAAAACTTGTCGACCATCACGTACTATTTCAACTTCTAAAGCTCCCCCTTAGCTACAACATGCAGCTATAGCCTGGATTCCAAAATGGGGCTTCAATTGCTTGTAATTGGCAATACTAATAATCTTCATTCTCGACCGAACTATTTCGTGAGACAGAAACCTTAACACCTCACGTCTAGCGATCGTGGGTGCATATTTCTGGTTTTAAATCATCGGGGAGTGGCGAAAAAGTGATCAAATAAAACCATTTAATGTAAAATAGACCTGGACAGAAAACACATTGTTAAAAGATACATAATCAGACTTAAAGACCCTAATTTGCGATTTGTTCGGCTGGGGGGGGGGGGGGGGTGAAATATTTGAATTGAGTCAAATCAAAGCTCAGTAATCAGATTTAGATTTTTGAAATCTGTTAGTTTTCACCACCTGGAATATTTGGCGGCCTGGCAAAAATTCCGTTGACTTCCAGAAATAGTACAGACATAAGCGGACGCCGTTGTGAGAGATCACTTAAGATCACGGCCCCATGTACGATCAGTGCATCGGTGCCGATCGCAAATTAATTTTGGATTATAAGACGATGAAAAGGATCGCCATCAACAAAAATACGGTATGTTGTGATAGTTGACATGCGGATAAATTCATGTACTTATTTACGAATCGGTAATCACATGATATTCACGCAAATAGACATCTTATATGGCACCATGCTGGAAATACTATGCGGTTACATTCGTGATAACAATTGTTGGGGAATTCCCATTTGAACTTGGAATCACCATATATGGAAGTTGTAAAACACACTCGCCCATCCAAAACTGCCAAGAAAAAAAAAACGTTTCTGCAAATGTGATATCGTATTGTTATTATTTATTGATAATAAACTAATTAGTATAACTAAATCGGCTTTTGGAGAAATTCCGTTGTTGTAACTGGATAATACGCCAGATACGGGGACCATCATATCGGATTAAATGTATCTTTAGTCGATGTCAACGTGTTTCTGGCGTATTTTTATTTTTTAAACAAACACAAGTTCCCATCAAACCTATATATGACCCGTCTTATGTGATTTAAACATGGGTGTTTGGGGACCAACGGGTTACGGGTTGACCAATTGTACTTAACTCACCTTTCAGAAGCTCGTTGATATACCCGCGAAAATATGTAACTCGTGACTTGTCCTCAAGGCAGCCTCCATCGGACACACCATTTTCTGTGATGTAGACTGGTGGGTTGCTGTAATGGTCTCTTATCCAAACAGAGAGCTTCCTCAGACCCCAAGGTACCACCTTCAACCAACTCGAATGCGAACTGTGTGCGAAAAATGAAATTATTTCCAAGATCATCAGGTTACAAGCTAAATAATTGAAATTATGCCCCTTGGCATTTGTGTAAAGAAACTCGAGTCAGCATTAAAAACTTCTGGTGAATGGTGTATATTATCTTCGGTTGATTAAAGATACTCAATCCGATTCTATGGCCCCCATATCATCAGATTCTAACAACAACAAGAAAATTGCCCAAAAATAATGCTAACAACCACAGTTAACTATATAGTATACAATTGCCCAAACCTGTTATTTATCAACATTTTGTTCAACGGAATTTTGTTCTGTTTGTCAAATATCTGAGTTTAGATTTATCCATCTTCATCCGCAATTTGGTCCGAGACCGTCTTCTCCTCCACTGTTTACTGGGCCATTAAAAAATCATCGGTGGTAAAAAATAATAGATTTCAAAAATCGACATCTGATCACTCTTGAGCTTTGATGGGTGGGTTCCCACAGAGGCCAAGGAAATAGTAATTTGCGAGCGTTAATTCGGATTATGCATCTTTAATGTGAACGAAAAACAATTCATAAGCTATGTTAAAGATACGGGCGGCATTGGCGGTGGTGCGGGCCTATGCTGTTAAAATATTCAACTCCGTCAAAAACCGCCATAAACAGAAATAATAGTAAAATATAGACAGACTTTGTTCTCATACCAATCATAAATATGGCATAAACAGTATGTTATTGTCAAATGTTTTTCCTTTGTTATGTAAACAAAAGCGAAAAAACGTTACATAACCTGGCTTTTGTTTAGATCCGGATATGGTAAACATAAAGAGCGTCATTTGTTACTATTTTCCTGATATTGAAATACTAAAGAGCGTTTATATCATTTGTGTGTGATTAACCAATAGAATTGCGCTGTGTTATGTAAACAGAAGCAAAACTTCTGTAACACGAAAGGGTCTTGTTTACGTACACCATCGTACGTCTTGACGACAATATACTATTTACGCGCTGATTATGTTTGGCATATGAACAAAACTATATATTTTAATATTCCTTTCGTTGAAGGCGATTTGAACAAATATGAATATTTCTGCAACGAACACCCCCGTGCCTTTAAATCCTCGGCCATTTGTGTGGGATTGTTAGTCAAGCGTCTACTTTCTTCAGCAAAGTTTTCTATATATACGTCAGTGTATACGTGCAACAAGGGTTAATTGTGGAAAAGCCAAATTATTTCCAGGAATTATATATGGTAAGACACCACTTCCTTTTTGAACGCCACAATATCTCAAGTTTGGCAATGAAGCGTGGGCATGTAGGGAAATAATTAGTTTATTGTAACCTGCAGCGAGATGCGCGAAGCTTACAAGTATATTATACACACGTGTATACATGAGATATCCACAAGCACGTTCGTTCTTTTGTATGAACAAGACACTAGCTAGCGGTACATCCTCGTGTCGCGTTTTTATAAAGCAATGATCATCTTATATATATGTCTTATATATGTCAGATTTTGCCTCAAATGTGCTTGCTTCAGTGAGAGTGAAAAAAAAAATCATTTCTTATCGAAATGGCCATGTGGCGATCAGAATGGTACATTGAGATGTCCCTCGACTCGCCAAATGGTCGTATAGTGGTTTGAAGCTTGAACATCTTGTTACATCCCGAGGTCCGGTTCCGAGAATCAAAATGAGTAAACACAAGTATATGTTAAGTATTCTTATGGGGATTCTATATCCCACGAACGATTTATTTTAGTCGTGTAATTTAGAAGATGTTTTCAGTTTGGTACAATAAAGAGCGTTCCTTATCCGTCTACTCCTGTTATGGTAAACATAAAGAGCATTTATCCCACTTCTACGCGAACTATTGATAACAGGTTGAATATTGCTTTGCTAATAACGCCTGTAGATTGGGATTTCATGTATTTATTTATCAATTGTATCACTCCTTCCATAATAAGGCATAAACACAATGTAGAGGTTCAAATTACTGAGCCATATCAGTTTAAACAGATCATCGACTTTTTCAACATTTCGCAAAGCTAGAATTTAAAATTTTTAAATTATAGATGTTTGCTATTTAATATTCGATTTAATATTCGAAATAAAATAAATATTAATTGATAGAAGCTTTTCCGGACAGGGGTATTCAGTTAATATAGAATATTTTATACCCACGCAACTATTTAAAATTTGTTATTTAAAGAGATAATCCATCTTTAACTGATAATAAAACATAAATGGATTAAAACAAATTCTGATCGTAGTTTTCTTAAATAGAACCATGTTTCCACTGCCAAATTGTTCTTATGCGATCAATTACATAAAACGAGTATCTCTATCAAGTAATTAGTTGGTTTCAACAAACCCGTGATCTACAGAGCGTTTACTAATTCAATATGTCCTTGTTGACGTACTTGATACTTGATACAATAACATTCTTGTAAATCATTATCTACATGGAAAGTTTTCTAATATGTTTTGTCGATAAAGCCATAGCAAATAGACGGATTGTAGGAGTATACATCATGTACATACATGGTGAAAATGACTGTATGGTCATGTGTGGGTGTACATATACACTAAATGAGACTGTACATGGTAATGGGTGAGGTGTATGGGTATACATAGAGTGGTTGCATTGTAATTTGTGTGGTGTTTTGTATATATGGAGTGACTATGGTCATGGTCGGGTTGTACGTGTATACCTTGGTGGATGTCGCTTTTCACAATAAATCAAGGATGCGTTAATCGAGAGTGAGGTCATATTAGGGATTCCTCTGTATTTTTGGCGTCTATGTACAATGGAATAAACACTAAACGCATGTCCGGACAACAGTTGAATCCGGCGAGACGATTATAGCCCGCGTGATATGGCATCTCCAGTTTCTGACAATAGTTATGGAAAAAAGCCAATTCCAAACTACCATTATATTTTATTGAATATCATATAGTGTTGTACGTGGGGGTATGATAAACACCTGAATACATTCTTGGCACCTCAGACCAGACATAACCATATTCGCATGAGGTAAAAATCTGTTTATTTATGAGAACAGTGCACCATTATCGTTGTTTTTGGTTGTGGTATAGGAGTATATCCGATTTTGTTGAGAAACTACTTTTCCCGACCACCATGCATCTACTGTATCTTCAGCAAGAACATCAAGGTTGCTGTTTTATTAGGGCATAACAACCGAAGGTGCGGTGCCATTTTCTTTCGATTGATCAATGGAATAATTCCAAACATTCGTCATTACAATGCAAGCTGTAGTTGCATAATGCTTATTTATTTTAATTATTAGTGTCAAATTAACGGCAAAAAAATCGATTTTTAATATTTTAAAATTATTTCGCCATTTAGTTCTGTATATTGAAGCATTTTTGGGCAGTACAATCAATTTGCTCCACAACAAAACCATTTCCATAATAGATCTTCCAGAAGAATGGCCTGGTATTACCAAATTACTTACCCTCACCCATCGACATTTCTACCAAAAGACAATTGGCATATTGACAATCCATCCGTGAGTCAGATTTTCTTATTTCTTATTTATCATAAAACTGCCTTAGCCATTACTCTTTACAAAACAGATAGGATTATAACTATAGACATCGACACTAAGACCATGTTGACCATCTGAATACTGCTAGTATGAATTCCACACTCTTCGCAAAAAAAATAAAAAATAAAAATTTAAAGTCTAATTTTGTTGTAGATTACTATTATATGATAACAGCACTTCAAAACTAGAGGCGTTACCGTCCCAATGGGACTAAGGATACCTCCGTATTTTTAAAACACTAAAATGTTACACATGTCAGTACACATTATGTTAAAATAATAAAATAACAGATTCCCATTGCAGGTGCACAACCCTAAACCTATTGACCGAAAATTGTAGGAATAAAAGCTCGGACAAAAGTATGCATGTTGCGAAAATGTTCTCAATCGAAAAAGGGGAATAACTCCAAAACAAAATCGAACAGACAGGTGCACAGGTTCCTATGGAACTAAATATCTGCCAAGTTTAAAAAAAAATTTCTAAGTAAAAAAAAGGAGAAAACTCCACCAAACAATGTCGGACAATCGTCATAATCGGAGGTGCACAGGTTCCCATGGTGGTTGATGTCTGCCAAGTTTCACGGAAAATGATCAAAAAACGACAGAAAAACTCCGGACAAATTTGTGTCCACGGACGGACAAGCTGATTCCAGTATACCCCCACAACTTCGTTGCGGGGGATATAATAGAACCAACTGCCCCTCGATATGTAACACTATGCTCAGTGTTAGGGGAAATTACCCACCCCTACCCCACCAAAATGTACAATTTAGACAAATACGTTAAAAACATAAAAAAATGCTATAAAATCGAATGCGACACTTCTCAGATGGCAAACATGCTGTATCGCAGTTTGGGTTTTCATCGATAATGTGGTCGAACGGTCTATTTATAAATCGACCCAACTTTTCTTTTTACGCCCTTGCTATCATTGAGTCTGTAACTATCCTGGCGATGCGTTTATTAGGCCCAGGGTATTAAGTAAGTTATTACTCGTAACAATGAGTACTAGTTCACGATCCGATTTATTTAGTAAATAGTAATAACTAATATCCACAAAGCATCATTCATCATGGTGATTATATGTATGAATTATGTGAAATTATCAGGTATGTATCCACTATGCTCTAAGATAAGCTCTCAGTCTCACACTATAGCCAATGGCAGGCTTAAATACAGGCACTTATCCATGTACTGCAACAGTTATGCTTGAAATCACTAGACATATAAACGATACTTTCTGTCTTTCTCAATCTTTGGTAATAAAATATGTCTTTAATAATAATAAATCTCCATGTAAGTTATTATTCTTTTGTCATTGGGTCGGGTCATGTATTTGTCTTATGGTGCCCATTCTGTACGTTGCAATTACCTGTATTCTAAGTTAAATAGTATTAAGAAGATCTGCGATTATATATACTTTACAGTTAGAACCCATAACACGACCCAGTAAAAGCGACCCCACAAAAGGCGACACAATAGCCGGAATTAGATAAACCGTTGACATGCTTCGTTAACAACCACGTGCTTTAAGAACAACCTTGACCAGAAGAAGCATGTCACCAGCGAAGATAGGAAATGTTCACAAATGAGTACGGATGAAATGGATGATGAATTATATTTAAAATACGGCAATATTACGAAAAACTATTGAACACGAACAGAATATGATATATTGGAAAGAGATTAAGTGATATTCGGGTGATTTATACCGGTGTTAACAAATTAGACGAGTAAACTGTAAACAATTAGACAGCAGAGTGGTAATAGCCTGGCTACGAGAATGGCCTTAACTAATGAGTTTTTAAGATAAATATAATTAGGAATAAAAGAAGCTTAATATAAGGGCCGCCGAAAAAACATAAGTTCAGCAAAACGTAGCCACGTTACACCCCCACCACCTCAAGAAGAAATTGGTCCACCTGGACCTTAACTTGGAAATATTTAACATACAACAATAATGTTAATATCACTTAGTGATGATAAATAATGACGTTTATTCTTCATGATGCATGCTGAGGTCCAACGATTTATCCTGTACTTCGTATTTTCCGATCGTGAGATTCTTGACATGTCCCACTGAGTGGTCTCCGTCAAACTCATCACTGGTACGACCTGAACTTGCTTAAATCTCTCGGTTACATAAATATATGTGTGAAAACGACTCATCGGGTCTGTTTCAGTTGATATAGCCTCTGTAATAGAGGGGTGACGGGTCCAGTAATCAACCAACTGGTAAACAGACCCGTCTGGATTTACGACCGTTTCAATTTTTTAACCCCCAGATAGCCGTCCGTAATAAACTTTCTCTTGTAATTTCCAGCATGTTCCAATGCAGCACGCCTCCCTGCTCTCATCAGCTGAGCTATATGATCTTCCATGTATTCGAACGGCGCTCCGATGAAGAAAAATCTGGAGTCTGCAGCCATCTGTCTTGTATTTGTGAGTGGGACTAGAATCCCATGAATATTATTTACGTCCTGTAGATGCATCAACAATACTCGCAGCAGGACTAGTTACTACCCCTTTCTCCTCTGTGATTATGTTCGTCTGAACATCCTTGTCACATTTTGCGAAATAGGTTTAGCAGCCTTCTCTTACTGTAGTGCCTCTCTGAATGAAATCCGACTGTGTAAGTGTTCGGGATATACTCTTCCTCGTCACCATACCAGTTTCTACACCGGTCGTTGTCTCGGTCTGTGTGCCTTGTTCATCAACTTCTGTGACATTCCCTACTGGTTACTGACTCGGCGCCTGTATAAACCCCACTGTCAGTGGCATGTCGGAGTAAAATCCGGGAAATCCATTGAAGGATCCATAAATATGGGCTCAGGTAATTGCCACTCCGAAGCTGGGAGGTTGAAAGCATCACAAAACAAATCCGGGTCGTTCTCCTTATTAATACTCCATGGATCTGAAGTTGTTTCATCAGTATGCACTATCAGTTTTCGAGTTGATTCTGGTGAATCCCTGTCCCAGACTGTCGGTCTTTTCTTGGAGTCTGGCATTCGCTTCGGACTATAGTCTGTCACACCTCTGTCCCGGACCGTCTGCTTATGGTTTCGACTGCAATCTCTCCTCCTGTCATAGAGTTCCTCGTCTGTGTGCATCCTTTTCACATGTTGTTCAAGACGGTACTTCCGGTTCAACGGAACTGCAATCGCACTCGTCGCATGACACGGTCGGCCCATTGTTGCCTCTCTGGTGACAACTTCGCAGTGACCTCGATGAAAATTCTCTGCCATAAGCGGAAGCATTTGAACCGACGATCGTCAACTATCCGTCTTGTACAGAGTGAAAAGATATTTTGAGTTCTTCGGTTTCTTTGTACAAATCACATGGTTATAATGATTGAAGATACTTCTGTACAATATTCCACGACTTTCGTTATCTAACTATCTTGGCTTCGTGTCTTGACTCTCTCACCACAGAAACCATCTTTTCACTCGCCCCAGATATATGGCTTCACTCTGCTTATATGTATAACATTTGAAGGGTGCGTGGACCTAACTGTATTCTCAGTAACGCGGTAATACCTCTTTCAATTGATATATGACTGTATATGGCACAGTATGCTTTTGACCTTTACCTACTTGTGTTGATCGCAATAAAACTACATCGCCAACGTTGAATTGCACTTTTCGTGCGCGCAGATCGTAGTTCCGTTTTTGGCGATCACTTGTCGTCTTTCCGTTCTTTTCCGTGTACCATCTCAGAACACATTGTCATGTCCTCGATGTAGTGTGGAATAATGTTCTCTTTGCCTGTGTGTTTTTCTAGGGTTACTCTCGAATACAGTATGTCAACAGGCAAATTCATTTATCGACCGAGCATCATTAAACTCGACGAGAAACATGTGCTATCATTGACTGATGAGCGATATGCGAACATCATCAGTGGGAGATATTCTTGAACCAATGTTTGAAATATTCTCGAACCAATATGTGGACAAATGACAGAGCTTCGAATGCTTCTGCTCACTTTGTAAAATTGTCTTGCACAAGTAAGATAAATATGTTCCCCCTTGTGGGACTTCGGTGGTGGACCATTTATGTCGACGGTGACTCTCTGGTGGTGCTCCAACCAGGTATGTTTCATTTCGCCATGCAAATGGGAAGAACTTTTCTGTTTATGGCATTCCTTGCATTTCTGAACAAACAAATGAGTTGTATTATAATAGCCAGTCCAATAAAATCTGCATCTGAATTGGCTTATAAGACGGTTAGTGCCGAGGTGACTACCCACCAGGTCGGAGTGAGCATCTTCAGAACTTCGCTATATGCAACAACATGGAAGGAAAAGTTGCCAAACTTCTACGTCTCATTCTTTGTCAATCCATTTTCTATGGAGTATCCCATCTTTCAAAGACAACCTATCCCACTGGGCCCAGTATGTCTTTACTTTACAGCTGAGAAACATGTTCCCGTTGACCTCTGATTGCACACGGCACTCTGCGTTGAGCTTGCTTAATAGACTGGTGTTGTCCTGTATCGATGTTGTGCTCCGCTAAATGTGTTCGCCCCATATCTTGGAGATGACTGACTGATGTTTCAGCAAAAGATCTTTTACGATATGGTTCTGTTCTTCTGTTAACGAGCCGTCAATATTTTGCATCAAAACTTGCGTGTGCTCTGGAAAATCAACACTGCTATTCCCCGGACCAACGACAGTATCTTTTTCTGGCCTCTTATGATTTGGATCATGTTGCACTGCTATGCCACTTATTTCCGCTGTCCTCACAAATTCACATTTGGCAAGCATCATGTTTGGATGTATTTCTTGGCATACTGATGGACATGCAGAATGACATGCTCTATAATAATAATTGGGTCTTTAAAATTCCGCAGGGGAGAGGGTTTGCATATGTTATCTCAGGGTCTAACGCACATGCATTGGAGTTTCCAGGTCATGGTGTGATAAGAGTATGCATGGTCTACCTGGGTGGTCAAATTCTATAATTCTAAATGTAAATTCTAATGCATCAATGTAGTGGACAAATACAGTAAACCCACTAGAATCTGATAGGTGTACACAAGTATAATTAGGCATATTCATCCAATTTTACCAACAAAAAACCCCCAAATTATACATATCCCCTGCATATCCAGTGAGATATCATTGTTTCCCATGCAAGCTAAATTACCAAACAAGTTTTTGGCAATTTGGTTATGATACATTTTTAAGCTGTTAACATCTTAGGACAGTGAACTCAATCTTCACTTTCGACATTTTGTAGACATATCCATGACAACTAGAGTTGACATATTTTGAAAATTGATACATAAAGAGGTTATTTATCAGACTGCAATAGGAAATATTATTTTATAAATTGCTGATATCTGCAAACCTAGGATGACATGCCAAAGGAGATACGCCAAATTCACCACTTCGTTGAGTTCAACGGCAGACCCAATACATACTTATTTAATGATTATTATAATATTGAAAGTACACAACATTGATTATGTAATTGCTGTCAGCAAGCAGTATGGTATTCGCACCACTATATACATGTATATGGTTGTCAAGAATATTGATAGGCAGGCTACATTTTTGTATTTGTGTGATTCTACTGAATTCAATTGCTTGTATTTTCATAACTATTATAGGAAATATTATTTTATAAATTGCTGATATCTGCAAACCTAGAATGACATGCCAAAGGAGATACGCCAAATTCACCACTTCGTTGAGTTCAACGGCAGACCCAATACATACTTATTTAATGATTATTATAATATTGAAAGTACACAACATTGATTATGTAATTGCTGTCAGCAAGCAGTATGGTATTCGCACCACTATATACATGTATATGGTTGTCAAGAATATTGATAGGCAGGCTACATTTTTGTATTTGTGTGATTCTACTGAATTCAATTGCTTGTATTTTCATAACTAAGCCGATATTTTTGTTCATTCATATCAGTTTAGGTTTGTTCATGCACGTTTAGACCATATTTATATATGGAATTTACGTTTTAAAAATAAATTAATAATACACACAATTCAATAATTTCTAAATATTTCCTAATTGATGTCGCAAGAAAATGGTCTGTCATGTAATGCACAAGTTTTGCTTTGTCGGTTTTAGCCAGAAAACCACTTGGTGTCCCAAGGGGATGAGGGACTGGAATTAACTGTCATCAATATCTCACGGCGTTTCGAGCAACTGGGACTTGACAAGCAGCTGAAAAGATACACTACATTGTTCCTGATATTGTAAATCATTCATTGGCTCGAAGTCATCATAACTATTTTGTAGCAATCTGGGTCAATCTTTTTTCAGTTTAAGTTTCGACACTCTATCGAAGACATATAAGTTGTCCTCTGAATTAAGGTGTACGAAGTAACATGCATCAATGAATTCTGCTTTTGACTCTCTCCCAAGCTGCACGGAGAACATCATCTCAACGTGGAGTGCAACAGGGACGCTCGATGAAAGAATATACAGCCTTTCTTTATCAGCCATTCCAAACTGGTTGGATTGATGCCCCACGGCCGATATGACTCTCTGATCAGCCGACTCACTTTTCCTTCCGTGTGATGAGCATGTTTCTTTATGCTGGACAATTACTGGGTTTTCCAAATCTGACACTGTCCGTCATTTCAAGTGTTGCCTATATAATTTGTTCCTCTCTAAGGATATTCGGATCCATCTCTGATATGCTCCACAAGTGCACCACTCCAGGCTCGCTCAGCAGCATCATCAATGATATCAACCTCGTCAGGGACTCCTTGGGCACCCTCCACCCCTTATTAAAGCTCGTGGGCCCTACCCAATCAATAATTTGCCACGGTCAGAGACTTTTGGTGGGCTTTGGTCATGCAAAACAACACCAAAACATCAAATTGAGGGTGAAGGAGAAGATCTCTCGATCTTTTCGACCATCCTGGGCGCTTCGCGCCCGCCTACTACCACTACTCTAGGACAACATTGAAACAAACTAGATATTTTGAATAATTCTGCACTCCGTAGCTGAATAAATGATCCGCTTGCCTGTCATACACTTATGAAATAGTCATTTACCTTTATTGCGTATTGCAATACTATCAGGCCGACATGACCCTTGAATGCCAACGTTTCGTTGTCCAATTTACTAATTAACAGCTTTTAGCAACCGTTTGAAACATTCGCTCACCACTTTACTTTGAGACACTAAAGTGATTTGTTATATTTCTTCACATACAGAACCTCTCGGAGAGAACCGGTTGACACTAAGTCGGTCTCAATTAGTATCTTGAAATATCCAGATCCCGTCATTTTGTGTGATAACATGTTGAGGTAATTCATAATCGTGTGAAATGCTCCAATTAACTCAATGTGTACTTTATATTTCATTGGATGGTCCCAGATAATTAGCAGGGCCTTCATACACACGCGGAGATCAAACGTGGTAATCGTATACTAGATCTAGCAAACTTCCACGATGGCTGCTTGACATTTATCAAGGAGTTCGTGGAATACATCTAACTCTGTGATAGGTTCTACGATCGACGGATTAGAGTCATGAGTGGTCAGCTTCTTGAGCTTGATACCAGTTGTGTGTACTAATCCCGCGAATGCAGGAATATTCTGTTTGGAAAGGCTGCTATCCTTGCGACAAAAATTACCAAGTGTGCAAACAATCAATGCTTGTTTAACAGCAAGACGAGGTGGTGCCATTTGTGGGAGACTTCCGTTTGTCATCAGTTGGAAAACTACGACGCCATATTCTATGCGCTGGTTCCGGTCGTTTGCATGTGACATTTATGGAAAATTTCGTTGGTCGTCAGTTGGCAAACGACGCCTGTTCCGGTCGTTTGCACGTGACATTTGTGTAGACTTTATTTGTCGTCAGTTGGAAAACTGCAATGCCATATTCTTTGCGCTGGTTATGGTCGTTTGCATGTGGCATTTGTGGGAGACTTCGTTTGTCGTCAGTTTAAAAACTACTACGTCATATTCTTTGCGCTGGTTCCGGTCGTTTGCACGTTGCGGACCGAGACGACCGCACTTCTTGTAACATCATGCCGGTGGATATGTTACATGTCATTGGCCCTTGCACGCCGGTCAGATTATGGTTGAAATTGTCCTAATTATGAGTGGATAATGACGTCTTGACGTATTTTCACATGCTATCGCATGTGCTGTTTCCAGTTCCATACAGTAACTAATTATCGGAAGAGGTGGTGCAATGTAACCGAGAGCAATATGTGCTTGTGCGTAGCCTATGCCCTAGCCATCGACACCATGCACATGTCATGCCCGATTGATAGCATCAGACACTCGAAACGATCAGTGTTTTCCTTATGTCTCACACAAAATGGTTTTCATGAATTTATACAATACTATTAGAATTGTAGACTCGTTCACACCAGAGCTAACGGCGATGTCGGCAAGACAACATCGTCGGAGTTCGCTCTTAATAAAGGAAACGCTCTTTAAATCATTTCTTCGAGGAAAACGCTCTTACAAACTTCGGAAATATTCTTTAAAATTTAAAACAAACGCTTTTTAAAAACACTCTTTAAAATGTTAACAATGTTAACACATAAGCGGTACCAGCAGACGATATCAGATCTTGTTAGCGCTACAATGCAGGGCCTAACATTTTAACCAGGTTTACGCTAGTAGCGCATGGCATTGAAAGGATCGGGTGTATCAATAGAATGGTTTGTTTGCAAATAATAAAATGACACTACACAATGCATATTCGTGCAGTGCCAACTCCCAATTAATCTCAACACACGTACTGCATGATCATAAAACAGTTCAGATATCATTTCGAATGTGACAGTACTCCCTTCTCTGGTCGTATAATACCACTAGTATGTGACATGTTGGAATAAGTGTATCGAAAAATCCTTTGATTTTGTTCTGCCCACTGTCGTTCATCTATTTGGCTAAAACAATTTACGACAAAAGTTTTAAAACGATCAAGGGTAATATGGCCGTCAACATGTCGGAACTCGTGAAACTGGATACCTATATCAACAGAAATGTCGATTGCTTAGCTATAATGGCATGAATGACATTCATGAATTGCCACCTAATAACGGTATCGGCTCTGGCAACAATGGCTACAACAGAATAAATATGCACCGCCTGACAGATATAGTCCAGTGCATTTATGTGAAACAAGTACCAAACCACAAACTAATTGCAACACAATGTTTCTTAGCTGGAATAAGTCTATTAACCCATAATAAACATACTCAAAATAAAAAGGATCAAGAAAGGCGAAATTGAGACTAGAGACTTGAGAAAAATAAAGGGATATCATGCTATTGTATTAGATTTCTCGCTATTTTGTGCACAAAAAAATGATTACTTTATGCATCTATGATCGAGAAGTCAAAACTATTCTTAAACAAAATGTGTTCCATTGTATGGACTTTCCCAAATTTGCCTTGTGGCACAGAACTGGTGTGGTGAAATACCATATTTTGAGGTCATACAACTCAATAAATTGATATCCATATGCCCTGTATTTCTCATAACCTATTAAGTATACTAGGTTAAATACACTGCTAGAATTGCTGAACACTTATGTGCCAACACCACATTATGGGCCTATGTATCCTTAATATTAACTATTTAAAAAAAATGCCGTTTTGGAGTGTTTTTGTTTTTGTGTAAAATCATTTGAACGTTCCTCCTAAAACACTTACTGTTGGAAAAAATAGGATCACATTGGTTATGCCAATCAAAGTTACTGGATTTCACATATTTTTTAAGAAACTGATTTGACCGTTGATAATGTGGTACTAGCCTAGTACTACTAGGTGAAATGTCAAAAGGCTATGATCTTGTTACCATCATCTAGTCATTGGAGACAAAGGTTTTATTCCAGTTTGTGTAGATTATTCTTGCATAATAGAAAGTTTATTACTTTAGTAAAGGTCCATTTAGAACTTTATGGCCATGATATATAAAACAACCCCGAAATAATGATTCGCCATCGAGTTGCAACAAAAAAGATCGTAGCTCTAAATATAAACATCTAAACAGGAAGCAGTAAGAAAAAATAAGGTTTGTAGGAGCTGGTGATAGTAAAGTAGTATGCATCAAGATCCATGTTTTCTGGAATTTTGTCAATATGGTTACCCTACCCCATTTTTCAGATATTCATATTTGGAGTCAGTTTCCAGAACAATGAGTGAAATTTAGTGACATTAATTGACATATCCAATATAAGGCTATTATTTCAACACTAAAGTGTTTTAGAAGGAAAGTTCAAATGAGTTTACACATTAAACGCACATTGATTTTACTATTGACACACAAAAACCCTTAAACATGCACAAAAAACACCCAAAATGGCATTTTTAGAAAAGAGTCAATACTTTGGATTCATAGGGCCATAAGTTGAATACTTTGGATTCATAGGGCCATAAGTTGATTTTCTGCATCATGGTTTTGGAAATTCCTTCACAGTGTGTTTAACTATTTATACATAAGTGATTAAGAGAAATACAGGCAATATGGATATCTATTTATTGAGTTGTTTGACCTCAAATACAATGGAACACACATTTTGTTTAAGAATATTTTTGTCCTCTCAACCATGGATGCATAAAGAAATCATTTTTGTGCACAACCTAGAGAGGAAATTACTAAAACAACAAGAACTCCCTTCATTTTCTTTTGTTTTTAAAATACAAGACCATAAAAAATGGATTTTAACTAATTATGAGAAATTGAGGCTCTGACATTTGCAGCAACATAACTCGAAAAATACTCAACGCATCTGAGAAAGATTTTCTGCTCTGTAATCAGGATTGTGTGTGAAATAATGGAAGGCGTTGTGAAATAAAGTTTTTTATAAACATTCTTCAAAGGCCATAAATTTAATATTGTACTAAATTTTGACAGATTTATTTCACAAAATTCATCAACTTCGCCTTTAATTAACCCTTTACCCAACAAACCGGCCAAAACCGGCCAAATAAAGCTTCAACAGCCTAAAATATCTTCGGTCTGTCTCAATAGAACCATACAAATATGGATATCATTGGAACCGGCTCCTTGACCACATTGTGATAGTTACAGTTATGCCCTGTGCCAATACATTCTCTTATATATGCGAGTCGACCATAGGTCGCCTCGCATATATAAGAGAATGCATTGGCCTATAAAAAAAAAATTAACACTTTTTATCATTTTTTCTTACATTCTTTAACAATTTTATAATTTTTAATGTGTTAAGCCAATGCATTCTCTTATATATGCGAGGCGACCTATGGCACAGGGCCCTTCTGTTGGGTAATGGGTTAATGATTCTTTTTGATTTTTAGTATGTTGTTTGTGATGAGTTAGTGTACCCACTGATAAACTTTGTGTTGCAATTAGTTTGAGGTGAAACCATAAATCCACTGGACTAGTATTTCGCGTATCTCCCTCAACTTTGGTGAAAATGTTTAAAGGCCCACTTAATTTTCGAAACCCCCAGATCACATTATATAAAACCCATGCCATATAGCCTATATTATATACCATTTGAAAGAGTCAGCTCCAAAACATTGTATTATCAACTTATCCGGTGTAATAAACTGTAAACATGTTGATAATGTTAAGGTACCGACGTGTTTTTTGTGCTTAAGTTTCCTCTATATCGTACTGCAAAGTGTATTATTTTCAATGGAAGGGGAATAACTCCATATCTTAGTTTGAATTATGTTGCATTCTGGGAGCGAGACGGGGGAAGTTTCTATGATTTCAGCTATTTTCTATTACTCTATGGGCACCTTCCGAGACACAGACGTTCCAAATGGTGATTAAATTATATTATTTTAATCCTATTGATTCATGTCATAGATTGGTATTAAAACCGTATATCAAGGCACTATAAAAAGATAATCGATGGCTCGAAAATGGGCATTTAGCAGTTGGAACTTTCATGCATGACGCAACAACAGCTGGAAATTCCAAACCGAAATTACTTTGCATGGTAGATTTATTTTCCAACCAGTATTTAGAGTGAAATTTTCAATGAAATGACCATCAGTTGACAGCTATAAAAACTCAAACACGTGGGTGTTGGTGAGAGGATCTAAAAACAAATCCATACACAGGGGTGAAAAAACTATTTCCGCCTGGGACCCATATTTTTTTCCTCTGACAAATTGGGGATCCACCCCACTTTGTCCATGATTTTTATACTTATAGCAGCGTTTTAAATGAAAGAACTCCTAACGTTTGTATGCAGACAATTGGAACATTAATGTTTACATATATCTCAGTGATAAACTATCTGAGCCAGATAACGTTATTTCTCTGTTAAGCGGGTAACCGATATCATATTAGTCAGCGAACATGACAAATATTTTACTTTGTAAATTTGTAACTAAAATTTTAATTTAAAGGTCTGACTCACTTGAATGGTTCACCGTTTGATGATTTCGAGCGAAGGTAACAATTATTTTCATAAAACTCATGGTGCCCGCGAATGTGATTGTTCTATTTTTTATATTCTGTACATCTGCATCTAGCTGACCACCGTCCCCTATCTTGATAGCAAATGGGTGCATATTTAGACCGATTATTATGCCATGTTCTATGCTGCTACAGAACACTTCTTGATTATACTTGGCTTTGGATCACTAATGGCATAAGCCATCGCACACTTATCATATGTTTCAAATCTGTTTCAATTGGGTCACTATTGAGTGGAACACATTTAGTTATATCAAACAACTGAGCTCATGTTCAATCTATATTAACAGGACATGATACAATGTTAAGTATTATATATTATTTCTATTTTTTGCAGGGGTGGGGGGGGGGGGGGGGGGGGGGTCGGAAAAAAAATTCAGGCACGTATGGCATTTTTTCCCTTTCGATCATTTTTTGTACCCACCCACCCCCACCGCCAATTTTTTTTCCGTTTACGGCAGTTTTTTCCGACCACTTTTTGACACCCACCCCCCCCCTTTTAACACTAAAACAGAGATTTGCGGGGGGAAATTCACTGTAAACAGCTGTATATGAATTTCTGTGCATACTATTTATCATGGATGTTAACATGGACATGTAAATAGGAATGAGTCATTTTGAGGTCATTCGGCCAAAAAAACATGGCTGCCAGCGGCCATCTTGGATTTCAAAATTTGCAACAAAATACAACACGATAACTGCCTGCAGTCAGTTTACCAGTTAGAATTATATTATTTCTCTCATTCAAAGTGGTTTTGAAGCGCAACTCATTGCCAAAACACTTAAAAGACAAGCAGAATTTTTTTTTAGTTGCGGAAAAAATTGTTTGTTGGTGGCTTTGACCACCCACCCACCCCGGCATACGTGCCGGATTTTTTTTTCACCCCCCCCCCTGTTTTTTGTGCAAAATAGTTCTCCAGTTATTCCCTAAATACTGATGGTATTGTCCATGTCATGGCGAACGGTCCAAGACATATACTGGAATAGACTCGACACCTAAGGCAATTTAAAACACTTCAGTGTAACAAAATACATGTATATATTGACACTCCTACCAAAAGTGTGTTATGTAAAAAACCACCAGGAAACAAATTTCAAACACCGGAACAATTTTGTTTTTCTGGGCTCAGGACCACCCACATAGCCCGGCCCTGTGTACGGAATTTATTGTAAGACCCCCTCCCCCACTGGGACATAGCACCGTTATTTTACTGATACATGGCTTTGGGGATCGTATCATGCGGGCATTTCTGTCGAGTTAAGGCACCTTTTGGTATCAAAACAGATCGATAAATAGGATATGTGAAAATCGAAATACCGATCAACACGTGTACATGGACATACCGCGTAATAAAGACTTGTCCAAATATAATCAAAAAGAAACAGTGTGAAACAATAAAGAGCGTTCGTTGTTAATATTTTCTTGATATGGTATGAATAAAGATCGTTATCTCACGCATGCGCATGCGCGAAAAATCTGAAATAACTGGAAAATTTATATCACTACGAAAAGTCTTGTCAGAATATGTAAAGTCTTGAGTATCGGTATTTATTGTATTACCGACCGATATTGTCCACATACAACAAAAATACGGATAAATAATTAGGGCCGGCGACCTGCGTCGTAATTTGCTCGAAAATGGCGGTCAGATATAATTATGTCTCGCGTCGGAGTGAGTATTCATCGTGTTCTTCACCTATATAAATAACTCAACCAAACAGATAAATCATGCGCCATGTAACAATCTTTGCTAACTTAGTTACAATGAATCCGGTGCCGAAATAAATGTGACCCCCCATTAATTGGTCTAATAGCTTGTCCTCTTTGTAAAACTATGGAAACAAATGTTAAAATTACCAGGCTTCACAACTTGCCGCCATTTTCGATCAAATTATGACGAAGGTTCATGACTTCCTGGCCCTGATAATGTTTAGATTCAATCGAGCCGTATCCGTTTAACCCTTTACCCAAAAAACCGGCCAAATAAATCTTCAAAAAAAAACAGCCTAAAATATCTTCGGTCTGTCTCAATAGAACCATACAAATATGGATATCATAGGGACCACATTGTGATAGTTACAGTTATGCCCTGTGCCATTGCATTCTCTTATATATGCGAGTCGACCATAGGTCGCCTCGCATATATAAGAGAATGCATTTTAAACACTTTTTACCATTTTTTCTTACATTCTTTAACAATTTTATAATTTTTAATGTGTTAAACCAATGCATTCTCTTATATATGCGAGGCGACCTATGGTCGACTCGCATATATAAGAGAATGCATTGGCACATGGCCATTCTGTTGGGTAAAGGGTTAACATATATAGAGAATAATCAATTGATTGAATGGTGACGTGAAATAATTCTTGAGGGGCAGTGACAGTGCAAGCACTGCACTCAAGTGTTTTACAAAATAGTCCCTGCCTCGAATTAATTATTTCACGTCACCAGTTCAACCAATAAGTGATTATTTCTGTGTATTATATTCCACTATAAACATCTGATTTACCTGAAATCAGAATAATACCGACAATGTATATAAATGACGCATACATTTCGATAGCGCGTATGAATACATGTCGCTAGTTAAAGTGACACAATTCACCAGTAACACTATAATCACTTTGAAATCAAAGTAAATCACACATATGAATTGAATAAATCCATAAAAATTGTATGTACTAACTCTGGCCATGATGGGTCTTTAGTGTCCTCTATATCTTGATCATTTTCGTAACTTGGATTGGCCGCGCCTCTGTCGTTATGCGCGATGTATTGGGTGGTGTAATGATTCAAACCAAGAAAGTCCGCGGACCCTGCAACACGAACATTATATCATATTAACCCTTTCATGACAGGGGGACTGCGCTGGTGCAGCTGTTTATATCCTGTGCCAGTGCATTCTTTTATATATGCGAGAGTCCCATAGGGAACCTCTCATATATAAGATCATGCACTGACTCACACGGTCAATGTAAATATTGTGAGGCAAATGTATTCTCTTATTTATAAAAGGGTCAATATGGGAGACTCGCATATTAAAGAGAATGCATTGGCACAGGGTTTTCGCAAAATTCAAGGAAGCTCCCGCCATGGAAGGGTTAACCATTATCGAAAATCAAACGGAAATATAAATCTTGAGTTGAGTTGTGATTGTTTTGCTGAGATTAGTCATCGTCCAAATGTGCTTTCTGTTGGAGGAACGGATGAAAATATAGATATATGGATAAAATCAATCCATCAATAAAAGGTGTATAAACGATATTAGCGACGTCTATATCATGAACGTCAAACTACAGAGTTCAGGGGTTCTCAGCTGCCGATTGTCATGTGATCTGCAGACGTTCTCGCATATCTAAATATGAATAATATTGATCCACTAAAACAAGCTGACGATGTCGTCAATCAGGTGACTGTAGGTACACTCTTAGAACAAATGTGTATAAATTCTACACAATATGTTTTAAATTTGATCTGAAATAAAATTGTGTACAAATGACGCATGACATATGTGTCAGTGGAATTTCCTCAACATTGAATATCATGTGAACATGTGAGTGTATTCATATTTAGTTATTAGATGAGATGTGCTCTATTGGAGACACATAACTCACAAAGGCTACCACAGAACAAAATGGCATCAGTTTTAAATTTATATATTATGCACTGTGTTTGTGTCAAAACTGAACAGCACATAATTGTGTAGCACACAGTTTTAAAGCTGCTGTGAGATTTTTAATATGCATGGTATGTTTCACGAGGGTTGTCTCTCTAATAGAAAATATATCATCTAAGTAAACTAAGTATAATATACTCACATATTCAATCATATTAAATCATATTCAATATTGAGAAATATATTATCGTCATGTGTCGTTTCAATGAAAATTAAAATGGACTGAAAACAAACACAGCCGATGGGCGCTGCGTTAGTGTCGATGACAACCCATGTATCCCCCTTCAGCACCTTTTCAAAACCTGTGTACCCTTCAGCACTTTTTGGTGAGAGTGATCCCTTCGACTATAATAAGGCAGCTACCTTTATTTTTCGCCTTCTCTGCCGCAGTAAACTCTGGTAGTCTTGATGTCGGTAAGCCCTGCTCTGTACATTTCTTGGCAACAAATTCCTTCATAACGGTTGGATAGTCTCCGTTATCAAATAGAGCGTTGGCAAACCAGCCCAATTTAAAGTGGATGGCTCTGTTGGCAGCGTCGATGTCATGCTGACTGCTGGTTTTAGGTTCTTTCCAATCGCAGTCCAATGTTATCCCCACGCGACCTAGAATGTTGTTAAATGCCCACATCACATAATGCTGCAAGCCCCAAATTACATTATGAGAATAAAGATAATATCGACGATGTTACTACCATTAGTTATTTTTCTGTATCAGAAATGAAAAAGGATACTTTTTGTGGCCTGTGGATTTTTGTTCAGAAAAGAAACACTGAACTCTGACAACAATCATTGGATCAAACTTCGCTTCCAACAGCCTGTGTTGTTAACACACCTAGTTTTATTTTATTGAACACCAGAATAATAAGTAAATTCCAAATTAAAGATGACAGTATTACTGTCAGACATGACAGGGTCAAAGACATGTGTGACTCACCATTTTGCTGTGTTCTGAAACCATCGTTATAAGAATGATACGCGCTCACGTGCGATTTGATTATGTTGTGGGCGACGATGTATACTCCAGCGGCTGGCTCATGGACTCGTGGAGCGAAAATACCCAGACCATACCCAAGCCAGGTCGTCACAAATGGCTCGTTGAATGTGATCCACATTTTTACCTGTATACCAACGGATAGCAAATTAACATGGGTATATGTATACTTGTATTATACCGATATGAGGCTATTACTTTGCAAAGTAATGAATTATCAGTACCATTACTTGCCATTTTTTTGCATTACAATTACCATACATTTTAAATTGAGAAGTAATGCGTTACCATTACCATGAATGCACAAATATTATATCCGTTGTATAATTCTCTTAAATTCTTGCATATAAACAGTCATGGTTTGACATATTGTTTTGTGATTTCTCCATTTTGACAGCCATCTTGAACGATGATGCACCGTTTTGGGTGTAATTATATGGCGATCCATGCACATACTTAGCATTGTTTTACATCTTCATCAAATTCAGTTATGTTCTGTTTAACAATTGGCTGTAATCCCAGAATCGATTTTGGTAAAATTTTAAAGCACATTTTTGAATTAACATTATAAAAGTTAGTTGGCAGGAACAAGATCCGTAGTAAGACATATTATGTTGTCTAAATGGTTGGATATCCGAATTTATTCATTATTAGGTCACTATTGGCCAACAATTTTAAATATCCGTGAATGATATATGTGGAATGTGTTAAAACTAATAAATGTTCGGAATTTAGGCGGCCAAGATGGCCGCCTAAATTCCGAACATTTATTAGTTTTAACAATTTAACGGTGGCCAATTTTTCTGTCAAGGGGAAGCCTGATGTATTATTAACACAACAGTGGAGAGATATTCAACTTTATTTCTTAAATTCACTACCAGCTATTAATCACACTGAATCAGTGCTTTCCTTGAATTGTTTGAATGACTGCCATCGCGGTGACGTCATAAATCCACCCAGGCGCGATATTTCTTCAAGAAATACAAAAATATACACACGGGAACACTTAAGAGCCTCTACACTACTCCTGTATATATATATTGTGTGCATACAGGTTTAAAATGTCATGACCCTGAAATTATGCACTGTTATGTTACACCACGGTCCGGTTCCTGGGTTCTATAAATACATTAAATACCTGTATTAAGTCTTTTTATACCGGTAAATATTGTTAAACTAATGTATTCCCTGTGCCCTCCCTATTGGAGACTCGCATATATAAGAGAATGCATCGGCACAGGGTTTTCTCAACATTTCAGGAAGCTCCAGTCATGGAAGGGGTATGGATTTTTCTTCAGTATGGATCAATAAAGGTAAATCCTTGTTGGTATATTCCTGATATGGTAAACATAGAGCATTATTAGTCTAACTTTTGAACAAAATGGAAACATCTGGAACATTGCTATGATTTTTGAATGTGTTATTTAGAGTATACAAACCCGTATTTTGATATTACATGCGTTTATCGACCTATCTGACCCCACCCTTCCAAATTACGTAGACGTAACGAGAACATTGGAATGAGCCACCCTATTCTGTATCTTCAAAAGATAAGGGCAATGAAAAAGAACTTAACTTTCAATTCTTTCAGACATCACATTTCATCATCGATACGTATAACCGGGGCGGTGGGGCACGGCACGGAGCTCCAGTTCCATTACAGTTAAGTGGGGCGCACGTTTTGCATCAATCCAGCCAAAAATGGCAAGAGGTTTTCAGAATTTCATTTGGATTTCTCTGGCGAAATATCTTGAATTTCACAAATCATCATCTTCATTGTTTATAGAATCCGAGCAATTATTAAGAGACGACAACAACAATTGAGAGGTTGAAATTATTATTTACTTTTTTGTCCCTTTCTGTACAAAAACTGCATAACATCATATTTGACATCTGGAAAAGTATACCCTTTTGAACGGTGTGTCCTTTATTGCTTCCCTGGATATATAACATGATCGATACACGTCAGTGAAATGCATGCATTTGCTCTCAACTGACGCCTTCATAGATGCATAATTTTATCGGAAATTTAAAATGTCCCTCTGGAGGATGTGCTACTTGCTCTTCAATGATTGCACCGCCCCTGAATATAATCTGATTGGCGAACTGCAGTGCATTGCATAATTAGGCCCTCTATGGGTGCTTTCTTTGATCGTGTTTTTTCTTGTCAATGGGTGTATGGACGAGTGCGTAAAATATGAATGAAAAGGTACTTGTTTACCCTGTCTCCGAAACGATCAAAGCACAACCTGGCATAAGCGTCGAAGTGTTGTATGATCGATTCATTCTTCCACCCGTCGTGGTCCTGAAGAGCCTGCGGGAGATCCCAGTGGTATAGAGTGACCATTGGCTTAAGTCCCTTCGCTAACATCTCGTCGATCAGTTTGTTGTAGTAGAGGATACCAGGTTCATTGATGTGATTTATGGTTCCGTCTGGTAAGACCCGAGGCCATGATATCGAGAAGCGATAATAGTCAACCTATACAATACAAACAAGTAAACACAAGACAACCAATGTCAGAAATGGTAACGCGCTCAAGATCATATATTATATACCCATGATTGTAATACTAGAATATAAAATATATTGGTTTCGCGAATGACCAACTCATAATTCCGTTAAAATAACAATAACAACCAGCACCTAATTAACGAACCGGCGGACGACTCGGCCGTCCCCGACCACAACCCCCAGTGGGCTGCAGAACGAAAAATGTCTATAAAGTTGAACTATAAGACTTACAAATTATCTTTTTAATTCTTTTATTTGTAATTGGCATAGCTTATGACAAACCAAAAATCAACATTATTGACATAATAATGTTAACGACAATAAACGAAATTGAAATACACCTTTTATCGGAATCGGTCTCCGGTCGCAGTTCGACTTTTAAACCTCCCAAAAATTCCCATTCTATAATTAAAACACCCATGCGCTTAGGCGTAACAAGGATTTCTACATTAGTATACATGCGGAGCGCGCGTAATAATATTGCCTCATTGGTTGTTTATTTTTTCAATATTTACAAGTATATTCTAACCACAGGTCACTGACACAAAATACATCACGGATCTTAAAGTACCTATATATAAGACTATATATCTACTGTTAGTGTTATGACCAATTGTGTGCCAGGGACCGGTGATCTGTGTGATGCTAACAATGAACTATGAAAAATAAACATGATTTTGGTGCACAGGAGCGGCATGGACAAATATACACCCATATTCGAATTCAAGTGGAATACTACAACTTGAAATTGTTTTGGCGGTTACTATATGTTAAATTGTTATTTTTCCCAAAGATGCCCTCTCAGATTTGACCCTAAATTTTCTATGTTAAAGGTACTCAATTCGAATTAACGCTCGGAAATTACTATTTCCCTGCATGACTTCGGGGTTAAAACATATTTGATTCGAGTCGAGGAACCCACCAAGCTCAGAGTGATCAGATATCGATGTTTGAATTCTATTATTTTAATGATTATGTGGCCCAGTAAATAGTCGACAAGAAGAATTTCTCTGACCAAATTGCGGATGAAGATGGATAACTCTAAAATCAAGTGGCTTTTTTTGTGTCAGATGTTTGACAAACCGGCAAAATTTCGTTGAACAAAATGTTGATAAATAACAGGTTTTGGACAATTTTATACTATAGTTGACTATGGTTAGCATTATTTTTGGGCAATTAATCGATTCTGATAACTGAAACGGCATTAAAAAAAATGTTGTTGTTGTTGTTGGAATCTGATGATATGGGGACCATCGAATCGGATTGAGTAGCTTTAATGTTCTGAAAAATACTTGCAATGACCACAATTCGTACGGCAAAAAAACGAAAATAACGCGAAAATCCACCATTTAACGTTGACCAGGAGTTCAACATATCACAATTCATAACAATCTTGATTATCTTTCGCTTACAAGTACGCTTTATAAGAGACGCTCATTGAAATGTTTACTGGGCTGACAAAATTCAAAACATGTGGAAAGTCGATATTTGGCCACCAAACTATCATTAATGCATGTGTTCGAACTGTTATTATATATTGGTACTGAAGGCGTACAGGTTATGGTTTTATGGATCAAAGCGGACGGCATCTTTAACAAAGTTCTTACTATATATACAATGTAATAGACGTGGGTGGTAAACTAAACTATACTTACGCCTAGCCACTTTACTATTTTGACGTCTTCTTTATATTTATGGTAGCTATCGCAGGCCACATCTCCCGTATCGTTGTTGGCGAGCTCATTTTGGTGGGCCAACGTATCCCAAATGCTCGCGCCCTTGCCTGAAATTAACACAGTCCAGATATCGTTTAATGGTTGAAAATCCAATTGGAAATTTAAATTTACGCGTGAAGGTAGTGATTCACTAGATATACTATACATAATATGTTCTGTCTTATTTGTGTATATGACCTCTTTTTTCTCGGATCGAGACAAATATACTTCAAGTCATACATAGAACGACACGAGTGTGTTAATGGGTTTGTCAGACGAGTGCCAGCGACGAAGGATATCCTTCCGCGATGGCACCAATGGCGTATCGACACTATTCATCTATGATACGCCCTGAATTCACTCGGGATTTACTTGCAAACTGTTAACAGAATAGGACAGTTTGACTGTCAGTCCCCATTTCTCGTCTCCAGTTTAAATCAAAGGGTTTTACCCCTTCTATAATACATGGATTATCACACCCAGTAAAGTATACATTATGGGATAGTCTATCATTCATGTAGAGTGGTGTTCAGGACAAATGATCAGACGACAGACATAGGAAAAGATAGTACTTGCATGTAAGTGTAGGTGGAACATGTTCAGATAATTTCAACAAACGACCTATCATCTGAACATTTCCTAACGTAACTACTCGTCAATGATTATTTAGTATATAAAGGGTTAAGGTTGAAATTTAGATGATCGCTTTGCCTTTCTATTTCACTAATTGGCTTCGATTATAGAGGCTAATGTCTCAACGAATCGTGACCGAATTTATTCGCCGCGGTCATCTCAAAATATTGCTTTTTTCACAGAAATATTAACCCTTCCATGACTGGAGTTTCCTGAAATTTGGCGAAAACCCTGTGTCGATGCATTCTCTTATATATGCGAGTCTCCCACACGGAGCATCGCATATATAATATAATGAATTGGCTTAACAATATTTACCATGACCTTGTAAGCCAGTGCATTCTCTTATATATGCGAGGCTCCCTCATGGTAATTAATACTGCACCAGTGCATCTTCTATCATGAAAGGGTTAATGAATATAGCGGATCTAGATAGACGAATCTGTACAAAGACATACCATCGGCATCCCAGCCGCCCTCTATTTGATAAGAGGAAGTAGCCACGCCCCATTCGAATCCATCAGGAAAGGTCCCAACCTCGAATTGGTCCTGGCAGTGCGCTACAACCACCATTCCGACGACGACGATGGCGACCAACACGTTTAGTTGCATGTTTTACTCCTGTGAAGAAATGCTAAGGCGATCAGATGTATGTATGCGCAATGTCCTCAAGGTTTTGACCTGCATGGCAGATTAATATGCATCTCTACGTGCGTATAGCCGGAGTAGATATTCATGACATGATCTGCCACCCCTGCATTTGATTTATTGTGGATGCGTCGCTATATCTTAATTCAAATGTCAATGTCGTGGCTTTGGTCATAGGTATAAGACATTTATGTTAGTTGACAGAAAACGATGCAGAAGTTTGTGACACAAATTCGCCATATCATTGGAATGTAGTATCCGCATTAATTGCCCAAGGTATGGACATAATTATCATACTAATTGGAATAATAACGCACATTTCATGGTGCATAACTTTCCACCAGAGGCTTTCTTCTGTGAAACAACTGAATTTTCGATTACATACCACCACGCTAACATTATAAGTTATTATGGTGGATTGACGGTAACATGTATTGACATAAACGACCCAAGCGGTCAATGTCACACATTGTTACGGCAAATCCTCCACAATATCGTATATGTTCAGCCGACAGTCCTGGTAATTCAAAGCAATTTACATTTATTCCGAAGAATGATCAGCAGAAAATGTCAAAATCAATCTCAATCTCAATCTCTCTCTCATTCTCTCTCTCTCTCTCTCTCTCTCTCTCTCTCTCTCTCTCTCTCTCTCTCTCTCTCTCTCTCTCTCTCTCTCTCTCTCTCTCTCTCTCCCACTCTCTCTCTATCTTCTCTCTATCTCTCCCCCACTCTCTCTCTCTCTCCATAACGATGATCAACGTAAATGACGTATTGACATGAAAGTGTCAATGACACTGTAGCTCAACTTGGCAAGGAGTTTATTTTTTGCTGAGCAATGAATAGAATGATAAAGAAGAAGGACAGCCAAAAAGTTACAGTAAAGGTCTTGTATTGTGTAGATGAAATTATTTTCATTTCAAACATTTCACCAATAAATCTGGGCTGCGGGATGTGCGGATGGATTCAAATCTGAATCCAAGATGGCTGTTGGTAGCCATGTTTTATAACGAATTTCAGAAATAATCGATGCGTTCAAATCTAGAGGTCATACCGAAGATCCATGTAACGATTGTATGATGGATGTGGCCTGTAGGGTCTGCCAAAAGATTTAGTCATGCAAAGAGTAAAATCCAAGATGGATGCCGGCGGCCATGTTTTTCATCGAAAATTGTTCAAATTCGATAGTTCCCATCTATAGGTGCTCCTAATCATGCCTGCACATTTTCAAAACAATTCTCCATTAAATACGGGCTGCGGGCTGAGCCTATGGATTCAAATTTGAAATCCAAGATTGCTGCTGGCGGCCATGTTTTTAACGAATTTCGGTTCGGAAACAAAACCAATGGCTCCCATCTGGGGGTCACCCCGAAGATCCATATGATGTTTGGTGACGATAAGATGAGAGATGTGACATGTAAGGTGTGCCAAGTTATTTTAATCACACAAAGAGTAAAAAATCCAAGATGATTTTCAACAAAATTTTTTATGGCTCCCACCTTGTAGTCACCCAAAAGATCCGTATGAAGTTTGCTGACAATCGGATGAGGGATATGGTCTGTATGGTGAGCCAAAGGATTTAGTCATGCAAAGAGTAAAATTCAAGATGGCTGCTGGCGGCCATGTTTTTCATAAAAAAAATCGCTAAAATTCGATAGCTCCCATCTAGAGGTGATCCTAAACATGCCTGTGAATTTTCAAAACATTTCTCCAATAATTGCAGGCTGCAGGGTAATTCGTGTGCCCATTTAGAGGTCACCCCGATGGTCCATATGAAGTTTGGTGATGACCGGATGGGGGATGCGGCCAGTATAATGGAAATTGTTGACGGGCGGACGGACACACGGATGGACGACGGTCGGCAATAGCTCATACCTGACAAAGTAAAGTTGACCTAAAAAGCAGGACAGCGAGAGGCGATGAAACGGTTGTCTTGGTTTCCCTTATGTTGACGACTCTAGGCGTAAACGTGTGATATGTTGCGCGGCTCTTTCACCAACCAAAGACGTTGTTTCTTACTGGAGACGGAACATTGACTAATGCATGTACCACAATGGGAACCTGTACAAGTCAATGTTGACCTGGTGATATATAATCGAATATTCATTTTTTTTACACAGAGAAAGGCATTTGACCGAAAGCTATGCACCATACAATAAACAGTATAATTCCCATTGGAATGTCTTTGTTGTGTAGAAATATAACAGTAGGAATCTGAACAAATCACCATACGATTTACACGAATGTTTCCTATGTTTATCCAGCAATATGTGCAGCCTCAACTGCACGACAATCGATGAACCAAGGACGCCAATAAAATACACGCGCTCGCTGCGTGTTTTTATTTTTGGAGACTGTGTTGGAATCTGAACAAAATGTTATTAACAGTTGTTTTGAAAAGTTGTTCATGTTATTAAATGTTCTATAAAAATGTACTGATATATATGTATTATTATAAGAAATGACTGGAATATCGATTGGGGTAATTGGTTTTGACCGGCTGAGTAATTAATAAAAGTTCCTGTGAATCCCTTCGTGATTCACAAACTTTGTTTAATTACCCTGCCGGTCAAAATCCAATGACCCCAATCAATCTTCCAGTCGTTCTAGGCATTGATTATATGTGTCAAGTTTAATAACAATTAACCAAGAAATGAATGAATAAAAACTTGGAAACAAATTAAATATGTCGCAATCAACTCAAAAATGGGGATAACTGCTAAAGTAACTCAGACAGAACTCATTGCCACAGTTCCACTGGTTCTCATGATAGTAATTATATGTGCCAAATTTAAAAAAACAATTGACCAGAAACTTGGCGGAAATAAAAGAGTATGCAATATTAGATATGTTTTACAAAAAAATCTAAGTTGAAAAAAGATAATGACTCCAATATGAAGTCCGACCTACGAGCCCATACGCGTGTGAGCGCAGGTTCCCATTGTGGCAAATATCCGTGACAAGTTTACAACCAAACATAGCAACTGAATTGTCCTCAACTGTTAGGTTCAAGAAAGAGATCAGTTTTAAGGAAAGATGGGATAAGCAAAGCAACATCTAATCATGGTAGACAATACTAACGGGAATTTATGGCATTAGTTTTGATCTAAGCACATACATTCCTGATAACACATAGACAAGTGAAAATGTCAAATGCCCTGTCTATTTCACATAATTTACTACCCTTTGGGATAGCCAGACACAAGTCATACATATCACAGATACTGTACGCTTATTGTGTAATTGTATTTTTATTTCATTGATGCTTTGAATCCTGCAAATTATATATGTTATACATCGAAATCTGAATAAAAATATGTAAAAACAAGTTTACAACAAAAATTGACTGGCAAGTACATATTCGGACAAAGTTGCGTTCACGGACGGGCGGACGGACAGACAGACGTATACGAAAAAAAAAGCTCCAGTATAGCCCCGCAAGGTATAATTAATTGTATAGGCTATGGTTGATTATAGTCAACCCCTCGAATTGAACGGAGACATAGAACCCATATATAAACACAAATTTGGTGATTTGTGTGTACCCATTTATACCACGATCGCCTATCTTACTATAAAATAAAGCCATATGTTTAAATTTTACATTTAATCAACACCTGTTGATTAAACGTGCCTACTGTTGATTAAACTGCGCAGAGTGGATTAAACTTTATCCATACAATTTGAACGAAAAAGTGTTTATCCATCGCATTGTAAAGATCGTGGCATAAACTTCGCAGAGTGGATTAAACTTTCTCCATACAATTTGAACGGAAAAGTGTTTATCCATCGCATTGTAAAGATCGTGGCATAAACAAAATATACGCATAGTGTTTCTGAATAACAAATTTAATCCACTCGTGGGATTGGCGATTTACACCACTCGCTGATTAAATTTGTTATTCAGAAACACTATGCGTATATTCTATATATATATATAACACTACTGCACGCAGGGCAAATCCATTAGAATAATTCTAAGACATCCAAACAATTGAATACAACAGTTGTGCTATGTCATGGTGACATTGGGCGAAAAGTCGGGTCATATTTTCAAACTTGATCTGAGTTGAGGGACATCAATCACAATGTGCCATTCTGATCGATGCATGGCCTTTTTGATAAGAAATGAGAGTTTGTTTACGCACATTGAACACTCATGCTGAGCCAGAACGTCCACCCATTCTGACTTGATGATCATTCACTAACCGCGTGTAAGATAAAGTTGCATGCCCTTTGGGCCATGTTATACCTAGAAAATATTATTGGTCTCTGGTGTGCGCTTTGCTTGCCACAATAAGACGCCGAAGATAATATATGAAATAGTCAATATTTGCGTCGATTTTGCTTCTCAGAAACATATCAATGTAATTAATTTTTCAAGATTTATTTTAGATCTCACAATTGAAGTCTTAAATGGTCGTTGCTAGTCATACATTATAGGGTCATACATATAGGGTCATACATTATAGACTTACCGCAGTTAGTTATGCTATATCATATATGTCATGGTGACCTTGTGCTTAATATGAGACGAGAGACATCTCATTGTTCCATTCCGATCGGTACATGGCCATTTTGATGAGAGGAGTTTTTTCGCCCATTAAAGCAAGGAACACTCACACTGAGGTAGTGTTTACACATAGCCGGTGAGCGATCTAAGCGGCGAACCCGTTAACCGGCGAAGGTTACTGCCGAGTGTTTACACATCGCCGGCGAAATTACGCATATATTCATGTGTCTCCTTTACTTGTTAATAGTTTTTCTTTTAGTTCTCACTGAACTGCAATATGATATTGCTGTACACCTGTAAACATCTAGCCGCTGTTGCTAGAGGTATGGTTGGGCAGTATAGTGAAGTTAAAAAATTTAGAAATGGAAATGCCGAAATTATTAATATCCAACTCAAACTTTCAGGTATTGCTATTGGTAATGTTAAAGATATTTAATCAACATTGTTTAAGGTTTGTTTGAGTTCATAGACAATCTGTGAAGTGAGTGTCGCACCAAAATCATGGTCATTGTCAGTTTTGAGATCTTTTCGTCGCACACATCTACAAATTGGTGTCTAATCATTCGGATTGGATTATATATTATATATTATATATATAAGTTTCAACATCGCGAATCAAGTGTGACACATTTTCCGTTTGCACATTATACAATAAAATATGTTTTTCATTTTACTTGGGCGTTTACCATGTCCATGTATACAGGGCCGTGGCGATGGGGGTGTCTCATCCAAACTTTAATCAAAATATTCAAAAGCTGGAAATTTCATACCTGACACGATATTAGTTGGAAATTTGACATCAACAATATGTTGAAATTGTTCTCGTAGTTTATTTTCCAACAATTTATTAGTGGGGATTGTCTTTAGACCAACATTTGCTTATTTTTGGCCAAATTATTGGACTGAAATTGCCATCAGTTGGAAATGATCCAACCTTAGAGGTGTGTCAAGTTTGGAAAATGTCCAACAATTGGAAATCTTAAGGCAAGTCTGGATGCTAAGATTTTGCAGTTTTCAGATTAAAAAAAATTCTCACACCTGGCCATAACCATGGTCGGTCGATGATATTATGTCTTGGTCCCGCCCCCGTTGTCAGTTAAACAGCTATCTAATTTAACTGAATCAAATCGGGGTTCAAGTTGCTTGACGCCAGACCACTAAACATATTAGGCTTTGGGTAATTTCCAGGTTTAGACACAGGTTCATATCTAAAGGAAATCGCTCAATACGGGGCTAGAGGATTATTGTGAGTGGAAAGATATATTAAAGCCCAACGCGGTGCGTACATGGATTTACGCGAACTTGTGAGTTTTGTGAGATTCAAGCTTTGGTGAAGTTGGAAATTCCAAAGATGAACAGTCCCACACCTCCAAACCAGGCCCCCTAGACCCGCCCCTGTGTATATATGTCCATGGCGCACTCAGATTTAGATTATTGAACTAATTGTCCATTAAGTTTGAATCCATTGAAACGTGCCATCCCATTTCTTCCATGTTAGTATTTATAATAATAGCTTATAATCAAGGTGTGTGACCACCGACGGACAGCTGATTAGAGACAATCAAAATGGCACACTGACCCATATGTACACAGGTGAAAAGCGGGCTGGTCTATCTTGATTAGACAATAATTTTGTTCGAGTTAATTGTTGAAAGGAAATCATTCATGACGGCATGACCCCAGATAAACACCTAACTTAACCGCAGAGCGAATTAGAATCCATCCGACAATCAGGTGATTGTACTAAATCATTTTATCCAAAAGTTGAAAACCGTATAGCTGAGTATCCGGATAGCCGTAATTCTTATCCGGTGAAGTATAAACACTCTATTGTTATCGTTATCGGCAAAAGCGAATAGGATCTTCGCCGGCTAATGTATAAACACCCCCCGAGCCAGTGCCTCCATCCACCCACTCTGACTTGCATACATTGGACTACCTTACTCGGTTTAAATTCGCACAGTACTATTTTTCGCTCAGTTTTGAATTCGCGCATTTTGAATGCGCGCACCATTTTTACATGCCATGGGTATTATAGTTCTTGTATTTGGAAATTTATTTAAAATATTATAAGCCAATCTCGTGCCATAATTTTTGTAACTCGTATTTGAAATACCGTGTAAAACGAAAGGAACGCTATTCTGCTTAGTTCATTATAACCTAGTCGGAGAATTTATGGCTCAAAGGCATGGTATAACGTGGATGGACTTTCCTTTAAAGATACGGTCGGCGTTGGCGGAGGGTATGTTGTTAAAATATTCACCTCCGTCAAAAACCGCCATAAACAGAAGGAATAGTAAGATATAGACAGACTTTGTTCTTATGCCAATCAGAAATATGGCATAAACAGTATGTTATTGTAAATTTTTCCCATTTGTTATGTAAACAAAAGCAAAAAACGTTACGTTTCCTGGCTTTTGTTTAGATCCGGATATGGTAAAATAGAGAGCGTTTTTGTTACTGTTTTCCTGATATGAAAATGATAAAGAGCGTTTATATCATTTGTGTGTGATTAACCAATAGAATTGCGCTGTGTTATTAAAACGGACGCACAACGGCCGTGGCACGAGCAGGCTCTTGTTTACGTACACCATCGTACGTCTTGCCGACAATATACTATTTACGCGCTGATTATATTTGGCATATGAGCGGAGCTGTATATATTTTGGTGTTCCTTTTGTTGATGGCGATTTGAACAAATATAAATATTTCTGCAACGAACGCCGCCCGTACCTTTAAATAGCCCTGACTGCAGCCACATCGAGCATGTGTGGACCTGCTTGGCAGAAGAGGTAGTTCCACCAGATACGGGACTGTATGTTATGAGCTTCGCAAACACATAACGGTCATTTTAAGGACAATAATTACACAATATATGGTTTAAATAAAGACCAGTGTCTCCCGTGGCCAGGATGGTTTACTAAAACGGACATGGCTCGTTCGAGCTTCTAAATTTTCTCCACGCCAGGTAGAAGATAAGATGAAAAATACAAGAAATATTATTATACCGACTTCATATGCTCTGAAAAATACTGTCCACGGTCACAGCCATTTTCCAGCTGTTTTCAATTCTTCACAAAGAAGTGAAACAAACGCTCTTTATTTCTACCATATCAGGAATAAACTAACACGGAACGCTTTTTCTGGTCCATGCCGTGCATATGGCTGTTGTTTATTTTTGGACCCACACACCATGTTCAAAGTTGTATTTTGTATTAATTCAATGCGTCTTTCTGGGACATACAATGTCCGTAGAAAGATAGTTCAAGTATTTATAGACCTGTTTCGATATAAAGTTATATATAAACTAAGGTGAATTAATTTCGATATTTCGTTTCGGGAAAATATAAGAACTTACGCTCGTATACGCATGACGACTGAATGAGGATTAAGTTGAATTATATGCGACTATTTTAGTGATGCATGTTTTTAGGAACAAGGAGCCTCAACAATATTGTTGGGACCGGGATCACATATCAATGCACAAATAACGAATAAGAGAGAATAGGTGAAAACTTAGATATAAATTGCCTGCATGGACTTTAAAAACTGAAACGGAAATGCGTTTAAACAACCGGTGCCGATACCAATCTGCAGCTGCAGTATGCATCCTGATATCAGTCTCCGCTACAGGATCAATTAGCCGCTAATATGGTAACATTGATTACCAGAGAAGAAACGACAGTGTACAAACACGCGGGGATCAACAAAAACTATTACTAAATCTCACCTGTGGTTGCTGTCGGCGGCGCGTTCCACAAATCACATCCCTTTGGATATTCGAGGAGATATTATTGTGCAAAAAGCAAACGTGGGGACGTACTTGATTTTATAGGTTAATTCAACATGTTGAGATAAGATACCCAGCGACATTAGGCAATGTTTGTCTTCTTTTTCTTTTTCTACTCTACGCAAACAGCCAGTCGTCTCTGGTTTGAGAGCATTCCATACCTACACATCCACACAAACAATTGCCCGTTGTTGGACGCCCTTATGTGGCTTATGATTTCTTTTTGTTATCTATTGAAGAGGGTCTGCATGGTTTAAATTGAAGCAGGGATTTGCGGTTCGTGGTATTCAAATGGCGGTCCTAACGTGTGTGGTGGGTTTATTCTGGCTCACCATCGCCGTTAGTGGAGAACAACACGATGCATTCCTGTATGGAAAGTTTCAGTCTGATTTTGCGTGGGGAGTCGGGAATTCCGCCTTTGAAACGGAGGACGCCTTTCACACCGACGGTAAGTTCTATTTTATCTAGCCCTTAATGGTGTAGGTACATGCAGGTTGAAATTATTTCATCACAAGATAAAGGTCGATGTCGCGCTATATACTAATGGCATACTCTGCACAGAGCGTTTGTGTTTCAAACTACTGAAACAGTACCCATGCATTACATACACTGGGAAATAGAAGAATGAACCAATAAACTATTCGACGGAAGCTCCAATCACTTCAGTTGTACCATTTAAGAAAACGCGATCTGGACCGTCATAAAAAGTTAGCCATAATCAACACGGATGCACATTTCTGGGAATCATTTTATTATTCCAGTCATGCTGTCAAGGAATAACTATAGCCAGTCCGAATAGGCCACCCCTATACGAAGGATATCCCATGACGAAATGAACTCATCGTCAAGAACATGTAAAGTATTATAGGAGAAATGCAATTGTTCTTTGGTCGTCTAGCAATGTATGGAATACGCCACATAACAGTAGAAGTCGTGCTCTTTGGTATTGATTTGGCACAAGTAGCGATACCATAAGAACTAACGAAAAACTTTACTATTATAATCTAAAACTATATTATTATGCATGACTATATGCGTTTTGCTGAAATACCCACAACATGATATATTTGCCATATACAGGTATGTGCCATGAAAGACATATTATGGACTTGTTCGGGTGCGTGAAACTGATAAGTTAGTACTCATGCAGGTGCTATGCCAACTGTGGGAATGTACCACTCTACTAACATCACAGAAAATCTCAAAGAAAGTCACCATACCACCATATCATCGTCTGAACTACGCATAATTGTAAATATTTACAACAATCGGCGATAAACTAACGCAAATAGTCATTGCATTTAAATAATATATAAGAATGACGATGTGTGTTGTAAATTTTGGTTAATATTCGTAAAAATGACTACTTTGAGCAAGATTATTCTCCATTTCTGATCGCACTACCTGAGTGTTTCACATCACTTTAAATCCAATTGTCAATTAAAAAAGATCAATCTCTCTCTATTAGTACCAGTCCACAAATGCCTATTTCGATATTCACCCATGCTCTTTGCATAAATAGACAGAACACAACGCGCATCTTAATCGAGACTCTTTTATTGACTGAGTTGCGGATGGCGTAATTATATAAGTTTGCGCCGTCCGCAACGAGTTCGATAACAGATTCGAAATTATGATGCAAGTTGTGTTCTGTATTTATTCTACACCGTTCAGTCAGATAAGTTCAATCCACGAGTGTCACCTTCATTGTTACTATGGCTACCTTTATTGTGATTTAAGTCCGACAGATAACCAGTAATTATGGGGGATCACCGGAAGCGGATGATCGACGTAATGTATGTCATCTTTCTTGGCTACAACGTCAACAGGAATAGTTCCGGTTTGTATTCCACTTGAGGTATACACTAATATGTATTCAATGGCTCGGATTCCGTTGAATACACGTGCGTCACGTCAATGGGTGTGGAATAATATACTTTATTTCAGGCAGAAGTTGTAACTCCGTACCAATTAAATTTTGAATAACTTGTATGTGGTCTTTAGTATGATCTAAAATTTGTGCACCGATCCCGTATTTCGTGTTTATATAATATTTTGTGCTAAAACAATATGTGTAAACCAATTTAAAAACAACGGGGCAATGCCAACAAACCTTTTCTCTCACAAATTTGTTTACTTTGTATCCCATTCCGGTAGCAAATTTTGTGAACTGCGTTGTTTCCCCCTATTTGGAGATTATTCTGCAGTGGAAGAAAGTATTGAACAAAATGTATTTCTTTAAAAGCTAATTGCACGAGGTTGCATCGTCGGAGATAAGGGTTGGTAATCCGATTCATTTTTAGATTAACTTGACGAAGTCAAGTTTGAACTATTGTCATGGTTTGGCGTCCGTCGTCGTAAATTTGTTACAAAACATGGCCGCCAGCAGCCATCTTGGATTTCGAATTTGATTGCATCGGCACACCCTGCAGCCCACATATATAAAACATGGCCGCCGGTAGCCACCTTGGCCTTTACTCTTTGCACGACTAAATCCTTGGACACACATAGACCACACTGCTCATCCGATCATCACAAGACTTCTAAGGACCGTCAGGGTGACATCCCTCATCTAATCGCCACCAAACTCCATATGGATCTTTTGTGTGATGACTAGTTGGGAGCTATCAAATATTTTATAATTTCGTTGATAAACATGCCATCAGCGGCCATCTTTGATTTTACTCTTTGCATGACTAAATCCTTTGGCACACCCTACATATAACATCCCCATTCGTTCGACGCCAAACTTCATATTGATAATATGGATGACCACTAAATGGGAGCTATCAATTCTTTTTTAATTTCATTGGAAACATGGCAGCTAGCAGCCATTTTGGATTTTACTTTATATATAGCTATCGATGTTGAGATCTAGTATTACTTAGACATTTAAACTCTCCGTATTCCTAATCGTTCCATTGACTGTAACACATGAAAATAGCCCCATCCAAGTTGAGCTACAGTGTAATTGGTACTTTTATTTCTGGTCTAGTTGGTCGGTTCTCTAGCTTTCCATGACTGGAGCTTCCTGAAAATTTGCGAAAACCTTGTGCGAATGCATTCTCTTATATATACGAGTCTCCTATAGGGAGCCTCGCACATTTAAGAGAATATATTGGCCCAACAATATAGACATTGTAAGCCAGTGCATTCTCTTTTATATGCGAGGTTCCTACGATAAAATTAATTCACCTTTTGTGTGATATTTCATCTACCAATTCAAACTGACTTTATTGCTGAAATTGGTCGGTTTATAATTTTTTTTTTTATAAATGTTAATTTAAATATATTAAATCAACTGTACACAATTTATAATTTTGTTGATAAATTTTAATTTAAATACACTGAAATTCGTAAATTTAAATTAATATAATTGATAATGAATAAAAATACACGATTTATCCCACCAGGTTATTATTGTTACTAATAACAAGACATGCATGTTTGCCTTAATTACTACCTTTTATTAATCAATAAAGCAACAGGTAGTCGAAAACGTGTCCTACAGCATTCTTGTTATTGGTGAAACCCCTTTTTGGTACCACCAAAGCTCCAAATAATTGTTGAATCAGGAGCATCTACCACCAATAAACTCACGTTCATCAAACAGAGTTTTGGACGTTTTGTCTCAAGGCATGGAACCACACACGTCTACATTTGGACTGGAACGTGTGACATAACTAAACTGATAGCCGCGGATACCACACAAGCATGGGCCAAAATACAGTATATCAATTACCTCGCCAATACCAAGAGCTATACAGAGAAATTAGCAGACACCGATACTGTAGATTGACAATCCTCGAGACACCAGCGTATTCAATCCCAGACTGGAACAATTACCAATACGACAAGCAGATAAGAAAACACCGAGGGAACCCGGCAACATATCCACCAGCTGTACAACCTCCAGTACCAGGAAACCAGAAAAACCAGCAGACTGAACAAATCAGACAGCTATAAACAACGAGATCAATGCAGTCAACCAATCCCATCATCAAAATTCACCGGAATTCTCATCCGACCTGCGCACGTACAAGAAGCACGTAACAGGACGCGCACGGCGAAACATCAGGACTGAGGCAGGTACAATTACAAGCTGCACATAAATGATGGCATCCACCCTAACGAATTGCTCAGTGAAGTCTGGCTCGGAAAACTTCGGAACCAGATACTCAACGACTGCTGGTAGTAAACAAAGTAAAAGAAAAGTGGGTTCGTATAGGCTGAACCATGCTATAACCCACACCAGACCAAAACACATCAGACCACACCATCATCATGGGCACTCAGGAGAAAGGGTATGCATGGACTGAACCATGCTACACCCTACACCCCCAATACCAACTGTCACTGCAGAGAAAGGGTAGGCATGGGCTGACCCATGCTACACTCTATACAACCCAAATCCAAAAACACCAGGATCTACATAACCAAAATAAAACAAATGCGGGTCGGTATGGGCTGAACCACACTATACCCCTAACAGATAGTCACAAAAGGAGATATAGGAACGAAACAACGACAAAACATCTATCCCTCCTCCTTATCATCGCTGCCATCGAACAAAACCCTGGACAAAAAAAAGCGAAGAAAAAAGCTCCCACACAGCAAAAGGAAAAATAGGTATACCCTTGCGGAGTATTGAAGGAGCAGTCAACGTAGGAGTATGCTGCGATAGCTGTGATGTCTGGCGTCACTACTCATGCGTCGACCTAGATTCAGCAGAAGTCCACTCACTAGAAGAAAGACCCAGAAAAGAATGGAAATGTGACAGCGTCAACATCGAGAGCTTCACATTCCATAGCCATGAAACTACTACCAAACACTAAGCCATCTAGACTGCTCTATCCGAAGTATGAACTCGATCTTCGACCCGACCCATACTAGCAGTCCAAAAGCAGACACAACTCAAGACTCAGGACCAAGATCGAACAGATTAGCATCCCAAAACTACCTTTAACACACCAAGGAAAGACAATCTCAGATTGCTATTTGTTAATTGTAGAAGCCTAGTCAGCAACAAAGTGGAACTGGAGATAGCAACCACCTATATAAAGCCTGATATTATCATCGGTACAGAGTCATGGCTGAAAGGAAAGAATCCAGGTAAAGAACCAGCCCAAAATGCCATCAAGTCAGATGGAAGACTATACTGGCTATAGGAGCGACCGAGATACTACGGGTGGAGGAGTCGTCATTGCCATTCATCAGGAAGCAGTTGCAATAGAGAAGACGGAATATATCACCAACTGCGAATTTGAGTGGATGAAACTGTCAATACAAGGAGGCAAGGATATACACATAGGAAGTTTCTACATGACACATCGGTCCAAAACAGACGTAGAAAATATAGAAAATTCCACCAAAGCACTGATGAAAAAGACTGACTCCAGTTTCATCCTGGGAGGAGATTTTAATTGTCCAGACATCGACTGAAATACAACGACTGTACGGCCAGGGGCACAAGACGAGAGATACAGAATGACCTCATCAACATGTGTGCGAAATTAGGACTAAAACAAGTACAGGAGGACCCAACCAGGGAAGTAAATCTACTGGACCTAATCATAACAAATAATCCATCATTAATAAAATCCACCACTACAATACCTGGCATATCAGACCACAATATGATGATTGTTGACTGTTCTTCAAACTCCATCCTACAATAAACCGGTACAGAGAACTAAATACCTATTTCACAAGGCAAATTGGACTGACATAGTTGCAGATTTGGAGAAGATAGCGGTGCAAATAGAAGATTTTCCCACTGATACCAACATCGATACCATGTGGAACTTCTTTCGTGATTCCATCAAAGAAGTTGTGGAAAATAGAGTGCGAAAAAAGCACCACGATACCGACGCAAACAACTGCCATGGATAAACAGAAAACTCAAACTGCTTCTAATGAAAAAAGCAAGATTACACAGGAAAGCTAAAGAAACAGGAATTTGGAGAGAGTATAAATACCAGAAAAATGCAGAAGGGAGATGAGGAAAGCAGAACAAGAAAAAACGAACACCATAATAAAGAAGGGGAAGGAAAAGAAAACATCAAAACATTTTTGGAGCTACATGAAGGCCAGGAAACAAGACAGAACAGGTACGCCGCCGCTAAAACAGGAACATCAATCACAAACGACGCAAAAGAGAAAGCGGAGCTATTAAATAGGCAATTTCAGTCGGTATTCACCATAGACACTAATGAAGACCTACCATCCATACCACAGAACAGTGTAAATATCAAGCAACTGGAAATTACAGAAGAAGGAATAAAGAAACTACTGGATGATATTAAACCATCAAAGGCACCAGGACCAGACAACATCCCAAACAAAGTGCTCAAAATACTGGCCAACGTACTGGCGAAAACTATCACCACCATATTCAATACATCTATAGAGAAGGGCGCCCTTCCAGAAGACTGGCTGAACGCAAACATAACACCAGTATATAAGAAAGGAGACTGATAGAAACCACGGATTTAGATCTGGCCACTCATGTGTAACCCAGCTTGTAAACACCACACAATATCTACTATCGTCTTTCGACTCGGAGAAGCAAACATATAGGGCAATCCTCGACTTTTCCAAAGCCTTTGTCTATTATACAAACTGAAGTCCTACAGAATCACCTGACCAATACACAGCTGGTTGACAAGCTTTCTAACAAAAAGGCATATGAGAGTAGTGTTGGAAGGAGAAACATCCAGAAGTGTTCCAGCGGAATCGGGAGTACCACAAGGCTCAGAACTAGGACCTCTACTATTCCTCTGCCACATTAACGACCTTCCACAAGCAGTCAAATTAGAATTAAGACTCTTTGCTGATGAATGCATCCTATACCGCCAGATAAATGGCCACCAAGACCACATCCAACTACAACAGGATCTGACATCACTAGAAGAATGGGCGAAAATCTGGGGGATGAGATTTAATGCCGGAAAATGCTCCATAATGTCCACGAAGAACAAGGGCAAGAACATAACATCGTTCATATACCAGCTTGACCATCAAATTATGCAAACAGTAAAACAAAGCGTTTACCTTTGACTGACTATCACAGACGACCTAAAGTGGACAACGCACACACCTAAGATCACCGGAAGAGCCAATAGCTCCTTAGGCTTCCTACGCAGAAACTTACAAATAGCGTACAATAAATCCAGAGAGACCGCATATAGAGCTATTGTGAGAACATCACTAGAATGTGGAGCTGAGATATGGGACCCTGCCGCAGTAGGAGAAATAGAGAAGGTAGAGAAAGTACAGAGAAGAGCGGCTAGATTCATCACCAACAACTATAGAGACAGGGAAAAAGGCGCAGTAACCAGGATGATAGATGGCCTAAGGTTGGACTCACTGGAGACCCGTAGAAAGATCAAGAGAATAGAATTCTTCGGCAAGGTGGTTGAGGGGAAACTCCCAGCCATACACACACATGATTTACTAAAGGATAAGAAAGGAAGGAAAATACGAGCAAAACAGTTTCCAGACCATACAAGTGACAACATAATTTCGAGCCAAGAGTGTATCAACTCACGACCGTTCGAACCAATAAGAGCCAACACGGAACAATATAAACATTCATTCTTCGTAAGAACGATCAGGGACTGGAACAGTATAGAAGAATACGCATGCTCGTGGAATACATCAGGAGAAACATCAGAGTAGTAGCGACGACGCGACAACAGCCGAGAGACTCCTGCTCCGGAAAATTACAGATACAGATACATATTCACTTTCCACTTTTTTACAATGAACATTACTGGATCTATACGTTTTGTTTTTTAGGAAAAAGCGAGAGCATATTGGACAGCTATGTGCACAAGATGCCGCACTGGCCAACCATGTCTCCATGGTTCAGCGATGGCTTCACCGATAGCTACCACAGATATCAGGATGACATCGAACAACTGAAACTGATGAAGGTAAGTTTAAGCTACTGCGCTATCGATACACTGCCACTTAATGTATATTAAAAAATGAAGATGTTTCGACATAATGAGCCAAATTCTTCAAACTATCCGATACATGGCAATCTAGTGTCCAACTCAAATGTCGCCAAAATGGATATGTTAAAATTTTTGTTTCGTTTATATTGTATGTGTTTCAAACGGAAGCGTACAAATATAGTAATGTCGGTCTGGTTATAGAAATAAAAATGCCAAAATTTAGCCGAGTCGCAATGGTGGAATAAAGTTTTGTATTTTTATACTGCATCTATAGACTTTTATACTCTGTCTCAATTGAATTGACGATCGTTCACAGTAGGTATAGTCACTTGAGTCAATTCAAGTTGGCAAGTTATATGCCATTTGAAAACAACCGACCTACATGTATATTGTCCAAGATTACTAGCAATTCCCGTGCACACGCTGTTTAAATTCATAGCTAATATAATGCGCACACTTGTATTAACAGGTACAGTTTTATCATTTCTCAATCGCTTGGACGCGGATCATGCCGGACGGAACAAACGCCACATACAACCAAAAGGGCATAGATCACTACGATGCGCTGATAAATGGTCTAAAACAGGCAGGGATAGAACCTATTGTTAGCCTATACCACTTCGACCACCCACAAATCCTCGAAGACGACGGTGGTTGGGGCAATATGACGATGATCAACAACTTTGAAGAGTACGCACAAGTTTGCTTTCATGCATTCGGCGATAGAGTAAGTAGACGCATACATTATATCAACTTGCGACAGTTGTTTGACAGTGTGTCATTGGAAATGAAATGGAAATGTGTATATTTATAAGTTATTGGAAAATCTATTAGATAAAATAACGTTTAGTATACATGTTTGTATATAGTGTCTTCTGTTTGAATCTACTTGAAGTTGTCTCTCGCGTGTGGCTGAAATTCGTTTCTCTCAGAACAGAAGGCTGTCGTCGGACCATGCAGTGACATGGCTATAGAGGGTTGCCGTCAACTGTTTTGACGTTCCCATCCCGGACACTCCATAAGGTTGGGAACTTTCCAACTGATGGCTATTTCAGTCCAAAGGTTTGACAAAAAATAGGAACATATGCGACTGTTGGTCTCAGTAAAAACAACAAATTACCCACTAACTTAACTACTGGTTTGAAAATCAAAGTATATGAGTACAATTTTAACCTATCTTTGGTGTGGAATTTCAAGCGTATGCTATGTTAGGCAATACATTTCCAATTATTGAAAACTATGACCCCCAAACACCTCATGTCGCCCACTCTTAGTTTAGAGGCGTAGCTTTGTTTCTGTGTGATTTAATTTTAGAGAAACAAACTGGCATGCCTATCGACGTTGACAAATTTATGTTCCACCTAAAGAAGCATATCGTGTTTCAAGATAAGTACATGCAGATGAATATGAGCATCTGAATGTGTGTTCACAGGTGAGATACTGGATAACAATGAACGAACCAGCGTTATTAGCCAACTTCGGGTATGGAGACGGTATGATGCCACCCGGACGTGTTGGTAGCGGTACCGATGTTTACAAAGTTGCTCACAATATGATCATGGCACATGCGCGAGTTTACAGAATGTATGCACGGGAGTTTAAAACACATCAACACGGTAAGTCTACCTCTTACAACAGAACGGGTCAGGTTACTACGAATCGGGCGACTGGTTCAATTTGGGTAAGGGCCAGTCTAATGCAAAACCACTGTCAAAGTTTCTATTTTATAAAAGTAAAAGTACATTTTACAAACACATTTTTGTCACAAAGTTGATATTATTGCTTAGTGAATTGACATCACTATCTATCTATCATCTGTCATTGTTTATGCGATTATTGTGTCTGTTTGTTTGCGCGCAATCAATGACTCTTGTTGAATATACTGGTTCCTGGTCCAACACTGCACAAATCTGAAAATATAAGTAACCTGACCACTCCAGTCCCATTACAATATTTGTTGAAATATGAAACAATATAAATGAACAATCTCCATATTAAACACAACTTTGGTCTGGCGCATCCTGTTAACGAAGCTATATATTCACGAGTGTATTTAGGGAAAGGGGCGATAGAGTAATAATTTTAGAGGGAGATCGGGAGAACTGTAACATGTGGATTTTGCTGCTGATCTCAAAACCACAATTTTCATATGAAGGCCCCTGTGGCGGTTTGGTGCCTTACAATTGTATTATCATATACGGTCCGGCCAGTTCCCGTAATACGTTTAACACTTTATATACTAAATGGATTCCTCCAATCAGCAATCAGTTATTAAAGTATACATTTGAACAGTCTATTATTCATGGGGGGGGGGGGGGCTTTCGTGAAAACTAATCAGGCGACAGACAACATCGGCCGAATTCTGATCCCTGGTCTAGACCAGGGTTTCATGTAAACTATAGTCTAGACCAGTCCGAAACCACGGTGATCGCCATGTGTTACCCAGCTTCGAGGCGAGTAAGCTGGGATTATTGGTCAGCACTGGTCCGTATTCTCGTCTTTTTGAAACTCAGGTTTACGTAAACCATGGTTTGCCTTCTTATTGTCATTCAAGTCTGTGTCGGTCTGTTCATAATTCGAACCATGTGGTAACGTACAAGTTCTGGTAACAGAAACATGTATTTTTTGGAAGCATTTATCTTTATGTTAACCAAATAGGAATTCTGTTTTATTGATATGTCGTGTAGAAGTAAAATTATAATTATATATGAACTGGACACAATGTAATATAATCGATAATTATGTGTGTTATAGGTAATAGTCTACAACTGAGACCTAGTACCCCCCCTGGTCTGAGATTTTTGTATAAACCGAGACTTGAACCTGAGACGAGAATACCCTTTTCTGTTTTCGCAGTAACGATGCAGATTGGTAATTTGATTGTCAATCATGCGTTCGTTTATCTGGCTTTACAGTGGAGTTTTATTTATAACATCCTTGCCGTGTTTGAAAGCATATTACCGCTAGATGTTTCCAAAGTCCAAGAAGGTCCGTCACACAGAGTAAAATCAATGGAATACACCCGTTGTACCATTCCCCTAAATGTTATGAAAATTCGGATATAATATTTTCCTATTTTCTTCTCAGTCCAGCAAGGGCAATAATTCTGAGTGCTGGAAAATTGCAAGCATCCATTTTGCAAGAACTAATATAAACCTTTGGGCTTTGAGGTGTCTTTTATGTAATTCCGTGGCTAAATCCCCAGATAGCATCTAACACTGTGTCCTATTTAAAGTTGATTGCCCCATGCTTGAGTGAATGACCTGCATATCAACATGTGTATTAATCGAGCTGGTCTTTAAGGCAATAGCGCTTGCAACATATGGATGATTACAAATTTCCGGCGCAAACTAGCATTCTGTTAACTGTCTTCAAACAGTATTGCTCTCTATTAAATACTAATTCGAGCGTTGCTCTAGTTCAAGTCATGTACTTTTTATGGCAGTTAATCATTTTCATGTTTATACTTGCGGAGACGCTGTTCCAAAAATTTCCCTTCTAAAAATATGATTACACAAGTCACCTTTTTGACATTTGTATTGTTATATATTTACACACTAAGTGTTGTCATCACTAAATCCAGCATTCTGATTGGTCGGCGCCCACGTGGCTAGTTGCAGTTATTTCTCGGTGAATGCGCATCGCCTGATAACACCAAGCTAATAACACCATCGATACGTCATTAGGTTTGGAAAGACGAACGCGTAATGCTTTGGGCGCATTTTGAATCGCGCAGGATTGACTTAATACATCATCGGGTTTCAACATGAAGAGAAATTGTTCCTATTAACTTTTGCCAAGGTTGCTATTGGGTATTTTGGGCTGATCTTGTCACGATACACTTTTCGATTTAAATATATTTACAAAAGTGGCTTTTTCACTAAATGTATATAAATATAAGGATTAACTGTCATGTGGACTATTTTTATGGAGATGTAACGGTGAGGTAAGTGGACATAACTTGTATGTAAAACACTTCGGGTTTTACACAAGTTATGTCCACTTACCTCACCGTTACATCTCCATAAAACAGTCCACATGACAGTTAATCCTTATATAATATGCTTGATGTGGTCTGCAGATTGCATATATTCCTTCAGGTGGTGCACTAACTGAACAATTATGTAGTTTTCTGTGTAGGTCTGACTTTCCACCTCCTGACATAGCTCTGACGTGGAAACCCATTAAGATTAAATATACTTCTAGATGACAAAACTGAATTGAATTGGTGGTCTGACTACGATCTTCGATATTGTGTAAACATCATATTGATAAAACTACAAGCATTTCCACTTGAGCTCAAACCTTGATATCTCTAGTAAAAAGTGCCAACTCACTGTAGTATTTGAAAGAATTCCACACGCTTGCTATATATAAACAGTAGATGCGTTATCAGGTTTATTCACCTGTTATGCTCCTGTCTGTCACAATGATAACACTGGTTATGTGCCCTTTTCAACGTGGTGGATTTTACGGGGCGAGGCCGACGACTGGCTGTGACCGACTGGTGGTCGTAGAACACACCGCGAATTAACATAAGAGAATAACGGATAATAGTGGGTTTAGATTGAAAACTTCTAACTTCGTCCGTCAAGAAATATCAGCCCATAAAATCCGTCACCGTATGACGAGAGATCGTGGCAAATAATAGAACTATAGTCTGTTGATAATTAAAACATCCACAATAATCAGGTTCAGCCACACGTACGTGTAATTTGTGTTAAAGGCCCACTTAATTTTCGAATCACCAGATCACATTATATACAACATATTCCATATTATATACCATTTAAAAGAGGAAGCTCCAAAACATTGTATTATCAACTTATCCGGTGTAATCAACTGTGAACATGTTGTTTTTGTCGAGGCACTGAGGTGTCTTCTGTGATTAATTTTGACCCAGACTGTACTATACAGTCTATTATTCTCAATGGAAGTGGAATAACTATATCTCTTAGTTTGAATTCTGATGCATTCTGGGTTGACAAGGGGGGAGTCTTGGGATGAATATGAGAATCTCTATCATTTGGTGGACACTCCAAGGCCACAGCTGTTCTGTATTCCGATGGAATATATATATTTTTGGTTGCTCTTCCAAATGGTATATAAAATGGGATATGTTGTGTATAATGTAATCTGGTCATTCGAAAATTAACTGGGTCTTTAAACGTGTGTTACTGTGGTATTGCAATATGGCGATGGACATGGCGTAAAAGTCAGATGGTTTTTCGGCGCCAAACCTGCAATTTTATTGATATCGGCCAAAGTCTAATAATAGTCTGGTGTGAAGGACAAGCGGTAACAATGCGACCAGCGATACGCTTAATTGGCTTCAATCAAATTAAGATCTTTCCGTGCAGGCAAATCTCTGCCAACACAGCGTTGATATATCATTGCATTCGGTGATCTGAAGGTTGGATTATTCATCTTTGCTACAAATTTCGTACGCTACACGTTGTGTACACTAAATTTCTAAACGGTGTGACCGTGTACGTCCAGGCGAAATGATCACGCGAATCAGGTGACATCCGTTGGCAATGACAACACATACAATACACGTATGGGAAACTAAACCTGGTAATTATCTACTGAACGAAATTCGTCATCGTCATGAAAACGACCCCACGATGAGCGGATGGGCAAACTGTGCTGCATTGTCTCCGATAGTTAGTGGCAATGCTTCGGAGTAAATAATATTGTTTCTGACGCTTCCCATGAAACCAATGGTCTATACTAATAGTAATAATATTGCTGGTTTGTGTAAAAGGGTGGAGGCAGAGGAACAATAAGTGATAAGCATCTTCCTCTTCAAATATTTCCGAGCGACAGACGATTCTGTCCCCTGACCCAAAAGTATTATTTTTTATTAATATATATAATATCAGTTCAGATATCAGGTACACCGTCTTCAGATATTTAAATATAGTTATGACCTTGTTGTATATTATGCACGGTTATTTTCTAGGTCAAGTCGGAATTACGATGATATCAGACTACCCTGTCCCACAGACAGACGGAGATCTTGCTGCTGTCGAACGATACATGGAATTCACCGTTGCATGGTTTGCGGATCCAATTCTAAAGGGAGACTACCCGCAGATCATGGAAGAAACAATAAGAAATAACACTGTGCCGCCAGGAATGAACCAGCCCCGACTACCGGCATTTACAAACTCCGACAAGCTACTCATAAACGGTATGTTCTCCAAGACCAGCGATTTTTGCACACTTTCAAATGAAACATATAACACAATACATGTACATACATATATTCAGATATTAAGAAAGAGGATTGGACAACAAGCTAATAGTAGCTTTTTAGAAGTCCTCTCCTTATGGAAGAAATGTTGCCTCAGGTGAAGGAAATTTCATCTGAGGTAAAACAGACGGGATATTGTTATGTTTAATTGTGATTTAATTACATATAAGGGATCGAGATATGGTATATTATGGTAGTATGGGAGAGAGAGAGAGGCCGAGAGAGAGAGAGAGAGGGAGAGAGAGAGAGGGGAGAGAGAGAGAGGGAGGAAGAGAGAGAGAGAGAGAGAGAGAGAGAGAGAGAGGGGAGAGAGAGGGAGGGAGAGAGAGAGAGAAAGAGAGATTAGTATGGAGTATTCATATTATTATCGATGTTATACGTATATGAACCGAGGAGCTAACTTAAATCAACAGCATCGGCACACGGTATATTGTTTAACACATATTTTAAAACATTCTTCTTACTGGCTCTTTCACATTTATATGTTAAACCCACGTACTTATCAGTTATTGTGATGTTCAATGAAATATGTCATAGTCAAACGCTGATATATTCAGAGAGGCCCAGCTTAAATATGCAGCGCGATGATTCGCTTGATGTTGGATCCTACTTCACCCTTAAAGGTACTCAATCCGATTCGATGGTCACCATATCATCAGATTCCAAAAACAACAACATTTCTTGAAATGCCGCTTCAGTTATCAGAATCGATTAATTGCCCAAAATAATGATAACCACAGTCAACTATAGTATAAAATTGCTCAAAACCTGTGCCGGTTTGTCAAATATCTGACACAAAAAAGCCACTTGATTTTAGATTTATCCATCTTCATCCACAATTTGGTCAGAGAAATTCTTTTCGTCGACTGTTTACTGGGTCACTTAAAATAAAAATAATAGAATTCAAACATCGATATCTGATCATTCTGAGCTTTGATGGGTGGGTTCCTCGACTCGAATTAAATATATTTTACCCCCGAAGCCAAGGAAATAGTAACTTGCGAGCGTTAATTCGGATTGAGTTCATTTAAAGATATATTATGGACTTGTTCATGTGCGTTAAACTGTTAAGTTAGTATTCAGGCAGTATGCCAACTGGAGGAATGTAGCATTATACTAGATCGCCGAAAATCTCAAGCAGATCGACCGTACCACTCCATAGAACACATCAGAACTACGCTCAATTTTAAATATTTATTTCTCAATTCGGGGCGCAACTATCTGCGATAAAGTAACGAAAACGATTTCGCCATCAATAGTTACTGAATTTAATTTATATATAACTAGCAGGTGACCCGACTTCGTCCTGGCTTTGACCTTGGATTGAACATTTTGAAGGTCAAGGTCAGGTCGGGGTAACGATTTGACCTGTCCAAAACACTCCCCCGACAAGAGTATCCCCATGAATTAATTCTGCCTTTTTAATCAAGAGAAATGATGGTACCCGTCCCGTGATGGTACCCGTCCCTAAAAGAGGTACGTTTTTGGGCGGAAAAACTTAGCTAGCCCTAAGTACGTAAGAATCACACAACACGCTCATGTCTGGATACAGTCACGCTCACGTGTGGACCCAGACGTAAGAACCACATTACACACATACGCTCTTTATCAACGACACTGCCGATACGAACGCTCTTTAACTATCAATGCGATTAAACGCACCTTGCCAATGGCGGTAATTTTTGTGACTGGTGTGGAGAATGGGTGCTCTGAGCTTCTCCAAAACGGCAGTAAACACTGCCCGTGGGTTTTTAACCTTAGATTGGAAGTTTGAGTTAAATCCGCCCGGCAGTTTTCCCGGCCATAGCTAACAAACAAACAACAAACAGAAGTTCCAAAATATATATTAGACCAGCAGGTTAGCCCGCCACTGGCGTGGTTCGTCTCATGGCTTTGTTCGAAAAAGCAATTGCAACAGCTTCCGAAACACGTATGCTGCACCTAGGTGTAAAATTTCGTCGAAATCCGCCAGTTTTACCCGATTTGACCTTGAATTGATCAGTAGGCTTCAATATTCGCCACGGCAATTGACTGCCGTGGGCCACGGACTGCCGTAACAGTTGATAACATGTTCACATTCGGCGGATCGGGCACTGCGGTCAGTCAAAAAACATAACGCGCACGCTATAACTCCGGTATCACTAACGTACGCGGCATCGGAAGGGTCAGGTTAACTTCCGCCTGGATCCACGTGGCGTGACGTAATTCACAACCACGTGTATTTACCTCGAAAGTGTTAAAATTGCGCGACCGCGACACACACAATGGCCCGATAATGGGCACGCATTCCCTGGAATTTCCCAGAAGATATTCATGGGGAGGTCAAGTGACCAATTTTGAAATTTGCTGGTCGCATTCGTCTGTAGGTCTGAGGAATTCTCGGCTAGATATTGTTACCAACATGACATATTTAAATTAATCCCGCCGTTCACCCCATTACCAACGCGACGTAATTTTGGTACTATGTGTTGCGTTCTAAAAATAGGTCGATTGCAGTGGATTCGTAGAGATGACGAAATATGAGTGCGACAGAGAATATTGTTTGATCGAAAGCATTTGAATTAATACGTCACAAGACTCGCCTTGATGCTGGCTAATAGATATTTGTTCCTGCTAGGTGTTGGGAATGTGAATTAAAATGTCCCCGTTCCTAGGAAGCCCTAAGTACGTAAGAATCACACAGAAGCGAGTTCCAGATAACGTAAACAAAGCCGTATGCGAAAGCCGAAGGGAATAAAGAGCGTTAACCGGTTAACGAACCCAAATATGGAAGATCTTTATCAACGACACTGCGGATAAGAACGCTCTTTAACTGTCAACGCTATTAAACCCGCAGTGCCGTTTTGGTGACTGAGAGTGGATAACGGGTGCTCTGAGCTTCTCCAAAACGCCGCGACGACCATTCCCGTGGTTTTTACCCTTAGTTGGGAAGTTTGAGCCCAATCGGTGCAGCCGTTTTTGAGTCTATAGAGGACAAATATATATATATATACGGAAGTCTCAAGTTATATAGTAGATAATGGCGGTGTGTGTTGTCAGTTTGGATTTAAGATTTGTAAAAATAACTACTTTGAGCAAGATTATTTTCCATTTCTATTGGATCACCAACATATCCTCGCGGAAATACGCACATAATCGCCCCATAATGTGAAATATGTAAATAATGTTATTATTTGATTCTGAAATAAGCAGATAATGGAGTCATATCCGTTATTTCGTTTTATGGCGCGGGCCACAATGAAAACACAGTTAAATAGCGTACACCTGAAAAGTTGTGAGTTGGCTTATTTGCGTCATTGTCCGCACATAATCTGCTTATAATTGCCTCATTATGAGTCGACAATGTGACTAAAATGCTCCCATTTTCAGCACATTATCGACTCAAAAGGAGACGATTCTAAGCAGATTATCTACCTAAACCAAGTTCTATTATTGGCAGGTAAAGTGCTTGACATCGGGAGAAGAGGCTGGGATCACACTACCCGAGTGTTTAACATCACTTTAATATATAATCTATTCACAAATCATGTCATTACATGTATATACAATTTTGTCAAAATCATATATATATATATAAGTTGATTGAGGGTATACATAAATATTGTTTAAACCAAATATGCAGCGCGATTATCCCCATGCAGAACGCCACCGATATATACAAATGCAGATGTTGACTTGGTAACTTAAACAGTGTTTGAACAAACACAACTCTCCACTTTCAGGTTCATCCGATTTCATCGCTGTGCGCAATCGATGGACACCCGTAGTTTATGCAGCGTATTCGTCGTCAGATTCTGGAGACAGTTTCCATAGGGACATGGGAGTCAAAGCAGAAATGTGAGCACAACGATATTGTACATGCAAAATCATGAAGGAATCATGCATTCATAATCTAATACTAAATGTGTTTAAAATTAATCTTAATGTTGCTTTGGGAATTGTAAATTGCCAATTAGAATATTGGAGAGACATTATTCCTGAAATAAAACATTAGGACACATATTTGAAGTGTGGCATACTATTATAATAGTCACGTGTTCTCCCTTATAGTGTCAATTATAACGACAAATACCTTTCTCTTCAAAACAATGGTTAACAAATTCAGCAATCAGTATTTAATCATACATAGTTGAAGCACCAATTGGTATGACTCGTCTATATACCAAAATGTTGTGTTTGATAATTTTGAGTTTGATAAGTTTGCTAATTGAACTTAGTTTCACTGTTTCTGCATCTGTCCTCTAGCCTTTACGGGACTCAATATAATGCCAACAAATGCCAACCACATGGCTGTGTACGGGGCTTGGACTCGCAGGTCCATTCAAAATACAAAACCTGATCGCAATGAACATGCGTATATGATATAAATAAACTCACCCGGTGTACTTATCTGGCACTCTCGTCTGTTAACAAAACACTTGTAAGAAATAACTTCCATACATAACCACTCAAGGCACATGGCACCACCATGGTTCAATTTCATTCATTTGTGTTCTTTGTAAAATATATTATGACACACACACTGTGTGACATGACAATGCAGTATCATGAGGTAATGCATATGCATTAATTGCATGCATTATAAGTCTGTTCCATTGAACTGAAGTGGTTCTTGGTACATGTGTACGCCCACTGTTTGATCACAATGCAACGAGGGAAATTGTGTTGGTGAATCTCATTTTTCAACAGGTGCAAAGGCTGCGATACTCTTTGGAAAATTCTAACCCAATTGGTGTAAATAAAAAATCCCAGTGTTGCATATTTGGTTGCAACTGTAGATTTTGAGTCTGACACCCCACCCCACAACGAAGACTGGGGCACAAGAAGGTTGTACTTCAGCTATGAATATCTTTAAATCTTAACGCTGATGTCTCTAATTGAATAATTGGTCAATCAGTGAGTGTAGCGCGAATACAATGCCAAGGCTTATATATGGTAAGTATGTGTTATAACCCACTTGGGTATGTGTACATGAAATAAAGACCAATGCGCGTTTAGCGCCGCGGTCTGTATTTCTTGTGCAGATACCCAAGCGGGTTATGACATATTTATAAACCGATTCACACCCAAGGCAAACATAATTGAGCCACATTCTATGCGACGATTACCTATCAATTACAATTCAATCAAAAGTTAATTGAATGGTTTGCGGTGTTACATTTCCCTTTGAACGATTAGTCAAATGCTCGTTGACAATCGGATCACTTGCGTCAGCATTATTTATCAGCGTTGATAAACCATTTTCTCTCCGAATTTGAAAACGTTTTTATACTGATGACGTGTTTCTAGATAAAAAAGATTCTCCCTTGTGATAATAAACTGTTTCGGCCGTTAAGGTTATTTTTCGTCTTTTTGTCATAATGGAATTATCGTTCAGAATACAGGAGTCAATGAATGTTCCGACAGTGTTCGGACTCCGCATGAAACTATTCCACATTGCATGTGTGATGAAATATAACCGGCATTCATGACAAAAGACTTGACCAAACCTGCATATATTGCCTGCATTTTCGGCGTACATGCATGTATATGTGAACAGTTTGTAGAATGTTCTCAATGGTATCATTCCAAAGATCATTACGTGATTATTGTGGATTATACATTCCAAACATGTTTGGATTTCGTTCAGATTACTTCCAATCACCCCATCACCCCACCCTCCCGACAAACCAAAACATATTCAATCGAAAGTGTTGGGGCCCCCACCGATGCAGCCCACCCCTATATGAGCGCTACTGATGGTATGATTCGTGTTTTACTTCTCGAACAACTTGAATGTTATCACGTGACATTGGTATTTCCATTGTGGAATCATCGATTGCGTGAAATAGTACCTGACGCGTACCGCTCAGTTGACCTGAGTACGACTTTTGACAGGGTTCGCTTGATCCTCACTGAGTACGCAGGATTTACTTGATGTGGACATGTACTTGATGCAATGGGGCCTTTTAGCAACGATGTCTCTGTCAGTTCCTTTGAAGCCACGCTTTATCCTAAACATCACTATTCGATTACACACACAAATTCGACTTAAAGTTATAGGATGCTTAAAAGATACCATGCAGACTTTGTCCATACGTTTTTTTCAAATTCAAACTTATGTCTGTACATAGCTCATGTGCCCCATCGTCTCAAGTCAACATTTATACATTTATGTATATGCATGTCGCTATGACAGTATTCCTGTGTGAATGACGCGGGTGTATCGAATAAATAGATAGTCTGTATATAGTAATGGGCACATCCACTCTGTTTTGGGTGGATGTGCCTTCAATGAATGCATTAATATTACATATACTATTATATAATTGTGTACCTGTTAAATGTGCTTTCGTCATGTATTTGTATTTAAATTTGTATATCTCACATACCATGTTTATTGGTTTATTGAGATTAAAGAATTGAAAAAAATTGAAACTTCCCGAGTGACTGGTGCTATCATTATGGCGTATTGTTAGAATTTCACACCTTCCGCTCCGATCTCATTTCAGCTTACTGTCCAATTAATGTCAATCTCTGTGTGATATTTAGCTCAACTCTATATTTTGGCCCCGTCGAAATACACATTCATACAATAAATATTGTTCATGAATTGGAGCAATTTGATTGGCCGAGTGGTGTGAACCGGTTTATAATCACGATATACCGTTTTGCAGAGCAGGCGACGAGATATTTACAGTCAATAAAGGTCGTCACCGGAACTCAATGGATAACTTACATTGGTCGAGGGCTAATTGACGTGTTATTAATATTTTTCAAAATACCGAATGAATTTTTTCTTTTCGCTACTTTATTATTATTAAAACACTGGCCATTTTAAAACTTATATCCACATTATATACCGTGCGGTCAATACAAACCATGCGCCACAACCCCTCTTATACGACCCCATATACACCCATAACATGCACCACAATACGTTTTGCTCACATGTGCATCGTGTTGTTGAATAAACGTTACTTTATACCCTGGTATTGAGTACGCAAAGCTACCGACAGTAATAACTCAGATTTTGGCAAACCAACATGCATGCAGCTGGTTCCATAAATATATTGTCTGAGACTAAAGCATCACTTACGTATAAATAAAACTGTAGGATATGACATGAATTGTCGTGTTACGAAATGACTCATGATCGGATACGAGTTGACCAATGCGGAAACATTTGCTCGAAAATGTCGGCATGATGTTTCACAAATGCCAGGCGTGCCTGATATACTGTCGCCATTTATGGCGGATACGAACTGTTGAGTGTTCGAAATGACTCATTGCCGTTCAGTTACCGTATGTGATATCCTATATATATATTACCAGGAAAGTAACTGACCCTTCCGCACTAAGACAAGGATTGGTCTGGTGGCAGAAGAGGTATCCAGGAACCCCACTATATGTAGTAGACAACGGAATGAAAATGCTAGGGGGCGATTCGAGGGATCAAGCAAGGATTGACCACTACCGATCAAGTATAGACTCCGTACTTAAAGGTAGTATAATATCATGTTCTCAGATTTGAAGCAGAAAACTGTCTCACTAATATGAATGGCACATGCACCAGTGGTACATGTACATGACTCTATAATTAGCCAGGATCATACACACGTACATGTAACTTGTACCTTGTGTTATAATTGCCAACAAAAGTCACCTGACCATGACGCCTACACGTACACGGTGATATCGTTCAGTAGTATGATGTCAACGTCTATCTTTACGAAACGTGTAGCGAAGAGGAATAATCCAATAGTTTGCTTATCGAATGACCGGTCAGCACTGTGCAGTCAGAGATTTAAATTTATTTTAATTTGGTTGAAGCCAGTTGTAGTTTCTTGAACTCGCATGTCGTGGTTGAAACATAACGAAAACCAACATGCAAGTTACATTCACCATGGTTCTTATAGGTTACACTGGTGTAAATAGGGTACGGAGTGACATCTTGCGGATGCGGGAGGAATATATAGGAGAGAATAAAATAGACACTAGGCCCTGATTGGTCAATAGCCTTGTGTGCTTTTTGCATAAAAAAATCATCACACCTCTTTCCCATATATAGGTAAAATAGCCATTGGCACAGGAATTAACCCTTTGTAGTGAAGTTTGAATTTTTTGGTGTGGTCTAAAATATGATAGCATTTTTTTATGCGGTTCTGACACTAGTTACGAAAACACAAGATTTAAAGGCGAATTCCCTGCTAGACAGACATGATTTTTTTGCGTAAAAAGTTTCCCCAAATGTCAATTTTTCAGATTTAAAGGAAATTTTGGACCCAACATTTATATTGCCAACAGTACACGCTAAAACGTTAGCACTGAGGCCTACGGAAAACATATACACCAGTGTAACCTATATAAGTTATAAGTTATAAATTATCAATAAAACAATTGAGTTGTCTCGCTTTCTCTATATCCGACTATTATCTACACGTTTCACTAGACGCTGGTCGATATGAAAACGTGTAGGATTGGCGCGGGAAAATCACATGACATTTCCTGCTAAGTGCATATCCATAACAATACCACAGTAACACACGTTACAAGTTACACGTACGAGTGCCTAACCTCGCTATTATGTGGAATTCTAATAGTTTTATGTTGTGTTTTATCGAACGATTGACACGTTGACGTTTAGATTGAACATTTACAAATTGGCGAAAAGAATCTGGTATAAAACAAAAGTTGGAGTGGGTAAATATTCTATTATCGAAATGGTAAATACAGTCTTGGTGTTTACAAACATCCTGATAGAAAAGACGTAGGTATGAATGCAGGTAGTGTTGCGGTTGAATGAGTGCTAATTATGCTATGGTTGGAATTTTGGCGAAAAACCTTTGCCAATGCATATATATAGGGAGCCTGGGAGCCTCGCATATATAACATGAATACATTGACAACATTGACAATAACAATATTTACATTGAGCTTGTAATCCAATGCATTCTCTTATATATGGGAGACTAGCACACATAAGATAATGCACTGGCACAGATCTCTGATGCTGCACCAGCGCAGCTCCCGTAACGAAAGGGTTAAAGGGACAAATGTCACTTTTAAAAAGATCACAAAAAGAAAGATAGAGCTCACTAGCACAGAACGTACACGTGCGACTTTACCAACAGTTTACTGTGAACATTCCAGATGAGCACATCCATACATACCATTACATACCGTTCGTTACACTGTGTGGAACAAGTCGCCTTTTTTGCAAATTCCATGTGGGCAAGTTTTTGGGTGATGTGGGCACTCACTAAGCATTGGTAATTGCAACAACGGGGATATTGCCGTACGTTTGCGATTTGAAGTGTTATTTTTAATTCATCATGCACCCTACCATAAAATGACACTCTTTGAAATATACATATATGTGTAATTCAAATCAAACATTGACACAGTTAATCGGACTGATCGTAACGTATATACACGTACAAGCGAAATTTCAGGGCAATCGGATAGAAAAAAACAAACAAACAAAAAAAACACACAAACAAACGTGTTTGCTACAAAAAAAATAGATTGTCGAATAAGATATTATTAGTTATAATTCGTCACATGTGTCCGTAAGTCTATAACATCACTATGTTATGATATGTGCCCGTGTGAAGATATATACGTTTAAAGTTATTGTCATACACGTGAGCTACTGGATTTAATAATTTGAAAATGATCATTTTAGTATATGCTTAATCTTCTTAATAACTTTAGAAAACTTAAAAAATATTTCAATATTATCTCGCCTGGCTGAGAATTGTAGTTAATTATATGTTACTATTCCGGGAGGTTCTCAACTGTAAATAGTTTATATACGTGTTCGCATGTTCCATATATAATTTGGCTGAGAATAAAGCATTCATTACTAACCAAATTTATTCCCTGGAAAATGGTTAACAAAATTATATTTATTTTGAAGCATCACATCTAGACGGTTGCAACATCCAGGGTTTCTTAGCCTGGTATTTTCTGGAATCCCCTAGACCCATGGCAGGAGGCTACACATCGGGTCTTGTATCTGTAGACAGCAACAAAATGAGACATCCAAAAGCCTCCACGAGGTACCTAGCAACAATTATACACCAGAATGGGTTCGTCGAGGGATACAGCGGACCACCCGGGATCACCCCGGGGTTGATAACAGACAAGGATGATTTCTACTTCGGACATTTCCCGCAGGATTTCATGTGGGGTGCGGCGACTTCCAATTTCCAGGTTGAAGGAGGATGGAATGATGACGGTTTGTACCCATAAGCTAATATGGATGTCAGTTGGTGGTAACATGTCCAACAATTGGGCGATTGGGCAGTTTTTATTTTAGATTCCGCATCTAACTAATAAGCACAATAGAGTAAACATCATGGCTGGTCAGAAAAGACGAAAACTCGAGAAGGGATGACCAATTCCAACGCTTATATGACAGATAAGGCAGAGAACGAAAAGTTACTTTAACTATTTTCGGACTTATAATTATAAGGAATTGGAAGTTTGGTATTTGATTTCTAAATTGATGTAATAAATGTCATACCGTTTATGTTGCATGCGATTCGAAACATTAACTTAAAATGAAATAATGATATTGTTTTCCCAACAGGAAAAGGCCCAAGCGTCTTTGATAACTCAGCTCACTACGACACTATATTCAAAGCGACTGGAGACGAGTCGGCTGAAAGCTACCGGTATTACCAGAGGGACGTCGAGATGTTACAGAAATTGAAAGTACGCATCTGCAGTCGTTGTCATAACGTCTATACATATACAGAAATGCACACCGTGTGCATTTCTGCCTCGATCGACTCGAAATTGAAACGTCAAATGCTTTCGTTTCATTATCTTTAACGTTATAAAGAAACACATTTTTCTGATAGTGTTTTAAAAAAACTCAGCAGTGGCAAATCACTCTCTGTCCCACTCTCCCTTTCACTCTCCCTTTCACTCTCCCTTTCACTCTCAACTCATTCATATTTTCTGTATTGTTTTGTTTCCTCTGACATCATGTTCGTTTTCCCTCAAACTTCTCTTCAACCTATATATATACATGTAGCTGTTCTCTTAAACTCGGCCTCTTGCCATTCGTTCATTCTACAATAGAGTATAGATGCTTTTCTTCTTTCAGGAGATAACTCTGAGGTGACCCGCTTGTTGTTAGATCATCTTCACCCTTTTAGAAATTAAATCATGTTCTAAATAGTAAATTAATGTCAATGTGTTGACTGATGTACATTTATTGAAGGTCGAATAAATACTGTTTAAACCAGATTGAAACCCGCTTCGAATATTTTATTGCGATAATAATCGGACATTGGGACCTGAGCTATTCCCGGATTACGAGAAAATTGTCAATCAATAGTTTACGCCTGAATCCAGAAATGATCGCGATTACAGAAAGTTACGTCACGAGCATGATGCTGCTGTCAGTATTCTATTCCAAGACTTTTATCAAGGGAATGAGATAAATGTAATTTAATTTTAATTTTAGTTAATGCGCTCATAGACGATGTAGTGGTGTATGAATGGGTTTGAATTATATGCATGTCGAAAACTCGACGGTGCATATCCCAATAAAAAATAATCTCATCGTTCTACACATTCACCCAACTTTCTTTGATCCAGGTCGGCCATTACCGATTCTCGATTTCCTGGTCACGTGTGATGCCACGTGGTACAAACGACTCTGTGAATAATATCGGGGTTCAATACTACCACCACTTGATTGACGCCATTGTCGCTGCCAACATAACGCCAGTGGTCACACTCGTGCACGGAGATTGGCCGCAGGTTTTGGAGAACATAGGCGGGTGGCGAAATGAAAAGATTATCGATCATTTTCTCGATTTCGCCAGATTATGCTTCACTGAATATGGTCATAAAGTAAGTATCGACACGATTTTAGGTCGTCCTTCCGTCCCGATCCATACACATGTACATACACACGTTGAATTGTATTTACATCCATATAATATGAGGTTTTAACATTTCCTTTTTTCCATGACCGATAAATTCACGATCTTAATTACTGATTACCTGTTTACTTTTCACACATACGGTTACATTCTTACACGTACTTCTGTTTTATTCGATAATATATGATATATGACATCTTCGTAACTCAAAATCAAACGATTAACCTATGTCGGGTGAAATTCTCCCATTGCATAATATGTATTTATTATCATGCTATATATATTCTTTTCTTTAAATATATATGTAGTTCTCAATATTCATATGAATTCGTGAGAATAAATCATCATCAAATAATCTCGGATTTGCGTGAAATAAAACACACCAGGTTTTAAATATCAATCTGCTAATCCCCGGAGATTGCAGGCAGGGTTTGACGTATAGTAATGTTTCATCACCCCCGTGTACGTGGTATCGCCAAACCCGAGGGTATCACCAAACCCGAGAATTGCGGTTTTGATAAATGAACATATCTTCCCTCAGATGAAGCTATATATCTCCCAGTTAAATGGTGATATCCACTATTCAATACATAATTTCGCAAAGCAGAATGTTCCCTCAATGGGTAGCGACCATAGCTTGCTCTCTCCCCGATAAATTTAATAGCAGCACTTATAATCAGGCTTCTGCGGTGTATACATATTTTATTCCAATCCTAATAACATATATGAACATTTAATAACAGTTTTGACAGTAATAATATACTCGTACAGAAGGACTGATTGGAAAGGGGATTACGCAACAAGCCAAAGGGCTTTTGTTAAGTTTGCTCCCATTTTGTTCCGCGCCCACTCTTCATTAAGGCTTCTCTCCGCCAATAGGTTAAATGGTGGACGACGTTCAACCAACCATACAACACAGCATACTACGGATATACCACGGCTTCGTTTTCACCCGGCGTAACCAATGGAGATGTGAATGCTTACATAGTCAGCCACAACTTGCTACTGGCTCATGCAAAGGCGTATCATCTGTACAACAACCAATTCAAACCATCCCAGCATGGTATGTTGTACATGAGTTTAAATGGTTACTGTATACTGTAGTCATAAATTCATTTTTCATTATAATTACCATGTTGTTTGCATCGTTCATAGAGCACATGAGTGTATTTGGCACTAATCCATGGCTCAAAGTCATTAATGTGTTGCATATATTCTGTTGAGTACAAAAGGAGATGGTCCCATAAATTACCGGATTTAGGGTACAGTACCCCTTTAATTCATTATTTGATTGATATCTAATTTCGTCGGACATAGCTATGAAGTACATTTCGTCGGACATTGCTGTGAAAGTACATGTACTTTAATCTGTAAATAGTTATCCGATCTCACAACTCTGAAGACATTTGTAAACTGGATTCAAGTTTGACAGCAACCACTGATGGATGATTTCATAAGTTTAATTTAGATCTGGCTTACAATAAATTATCGCACGGGCTTATAATAGTCCTATTGTTCATTTGTCAAACTGTTAGATTTTTTACTATCTATTTTCCATCTGTATATTTGTTCAGATAAACAAACGGCAGTCGGAGGAATCCCTTTATACTCATCTTTATGTATGTTAAGATAATGGGTTCAAAACACATCATAATGCTTGTTTTGGAACTTATTAGATGGAATTAATTGAAAGATATTAACTATATACGTACTCAGTCGATAAAAGGGCCTAATATATACTGTTAATCGACTCAATGACTCACGGTTACCGAAACGCTTATAGGAAAGATTAAAGAGATAGTGTACTCAAACGTTGTTGTTGGTTTCTATAGTCTCTTCTTCGTAGAATAGTGTAACCAGGTTTCCATTATTTGAAAGTCTGTTGATTACGAAGTAATGTTACGGATGGCAGATTAGCCGGAATGCGAAAAATAGAACAATCGTCGTCGAGTAATTTTTGTTTAGTTTTCAAGCAAATGTAACAAATAAGTGTTATATTATATACATACTCTAGTCAAGATACTCATTTAGGTCAGTGTATAGTCACTAGTCAGCGAGTGGATTGAGTTCAAGCCCCATATCAACATATATTGTTTTACTCGCGACCATGTGTACCACTTGCTTACCAATCCACATTCCGTCAATTACTTTGAGTACGTCTTGTACATGTAAATTCGAAATTTAATTTATGGATCGAGCCATAAATTAAATTTATATCAAATTATTAACTTTAATTTTAAGATAACATGTTAACCTGAAAGTTTACAGAAGACATCTTCGACTCAAATTACTTATATTTCAATATATTATCGTTATTATATCGTTGTTATTACCGGGAATTTATTGAAATTGACATACAATCTCCCTTTAAAGTGGCACTGTGGTGATCAATTCCCCCACCCTCACAGAAATCTTAGTTTCTCGCAGCTGGAACTTTAACTATTTCTACACAAAATTGATTCTCCCACCAAGTTAAAAAAAAGTGTACATCTGAATGGTCTATTATTGGTTTGGAGAGATGCCCAGGTAATGTATGCAGACGACAAATAATACAATGCAGAAGGTCCTATTTATTGAAGGAAATGTTCCAGTAATACGTACAACTATGGTCGTTTGTTGAACTTATTATCTAAACAAGGGGAACTACTCGTCAGTGAGTATTTATTACAGAAAGGGTTAAACAACTTGATGCCACTGAACTTGTTTCATAGTAAACTAAATATCTTCTCTGAACGATAGGCGGTGCTTAAATTCAAATGGGCTACTACTTCACTGCAAGGTCAGAAATAGATTATATGTTTTCAAGCAGAACAAATATTTCTGAGAACTAAATACATCGAACTCCAGTTAAATACCAACGAAAAAGAACGCAAAAGGAAAACTGTTTACTTTTATCTGGTACAATCTATATGTAGTTTAGGTCCGTTTTATACGTCGCGCCAGACACGGGTTGTGCCAGACCAATTTGTATCAAAATGACATTAGTCCACGAAAGTTCGACTAAATCGTCGGAAGTTCTCTGGCACGACCCGACGTGATACACAACTGGTGCCGACGTGCAAAACCCCATTTGGAACCCCTTTAGAGAACACCATGCGCATTTTGTTGCAGGGACGATAGCATTATTTGAAATCCTCGATTATGGCACGTGCTGGCTAACTCGACGTAAACCAAACACACTTTAGACTTGCCAGAGACGCGGTAATGTCTAGTCAGCGCGACCCGTGTTTGGCGCTGCGTATAAAACTGGCACATATTCATTTTGGTAGCAAATATGTTTGTCTTAAAATACAGGAAGTGTTGTTTTGAAAGATGTGTTCCAAATTGCACAATCGCATCATGGCAGATAAAATAAGCCAATGCTTGCACCAGTTAGGTGCTGTAGCTATTCAATGAATCCAATAGATTAAAGATGTAAATTACTTCATGGAAGATTTAAAAAAAAGTACATGTCCATCAATGCTGAAACGAGCTATTGCCTACATATCTACGTCACGATGTCTTTACAGGTCAGGTCGGAATCGTCCTGAGCGAGGAATGGCCTGAACCACGTGACCCTTTGAATCTGGACGACCAAGACGCCGCCATGCGTAGAATGCAATTCAAATTCGGAATGTACGCAGACCCAATATTCCTGAACGGACAATATCCGGATGTAGTTTTGGAAAGAGTCGCCGAGAGGAGCATACACTTCAATATTACATACGACAGGCTGCCACGACTAACTTCAGCAGAAAGCGCTCTAATATATAGTGAGTCCACCTCTATTGTATATATTATTTCAAGAGGCGTAGGAAGCCTTTGGTGGTTTAATCACCTGCATGGGCAAATAGCCCGATTTATCTGCCTGATTTTTGCCATATGCGCTTGTAAGACAATATTTAGAAATTTCTACGATAACTTGTTTCCATTCAAAATATTACACATGTATGTCATAACTCTCGTTAGATATGATGCTTAACAATACTGACACTCGTCCGGTCATAGTCTGCTTTGGGACCGACAATTGTCAATTATTAAAACCAGGAGTCTTTGTGTATTCGAACGAGGGGGCGTAATTCGGTACGAACAAACCATTTTTCACAGAGACGTTTGGCTTTGGTAAATAACAGACTTTTTCAGAAAATTATCAGACTAACTTAATTGATAGATTCGCGAAGCCTGATATAATGCTACTATTATGTTTAAAACACACGGATTACATGAAATGGAAACGTCCATGTATGCGCATACGAAAAGGCAACATATACATTCATAGATAACAGTCTATCAGGGTTACCATGTAAGGTTACAAGTTCATTTCGAAGATACAGTGTAACTGTCTACCATGGTTGCCATGTATTGTCTGGTTGCTAACATTAACACCATGATGGCTACATTATCTATATGCGGCATTATATTGTTATTGTCATGGTAGAGAACTATCTGTCCGTGTAGATGAACTTGTTTATGAGGACAATTCCCGACGAATGAATCTTTATTTTTGTAGATTCGAGTGATTTCCTAGGTTTTAACTTCTACACGGCCAACCTCGTTTCTCCTTCTCGAACTGTGTACCAATATGCTCACTACGACGACGACCAAAACATAGAACTGACCTTTGACTCAGATTGGACACCGTACGTACTCAGGATTCATCGGCGATGAACTATCTTCTTTAAAATAACGTTGGTATTAAAGATATCAACCGTGTCTCAACTCTGAAAGAACAACACAGTTTGTCGAACAAATTTTAATTTTACGCACGACACTTATTAACTATCGTATATTATTGTAATACATTAATTTGACTACCATTTTGACAGCGATTGTTATGCAAATGCATTATGGTTTGATCCAGAATTGGTTTAGTTAAACATATCTTATTGCCAAAATATTACATAAACCAACGAAGGTATTGTTGCTCAGTCGCTAATACTAACTTCTCCAAGTTCCCAAACAATCTAACCATAATTAGAGTTGCATAACGTTGGGTTAATTCGATTATTTTCTTTCATAACCTGGTAATATATATGACTTGTTATATCGACGGGCTTGCTTTTCAAAAGCTATCTCAAGTTGATGTCCTTTATCTCTTGAAATTCTCAGATAATAAATACTCAATAATAACCGAGATTTGTGCACGACATTTCTGTATTCGTATCCACGAAAAAACAAACGATAAGCATGTTTTGTGATTAAAATCTGCAAAACAGCATATATTAATCTAGAATAGTAACATTCGTTGTGGCAAAAGTTTTTGTCCTTAGAAAAGGTGAAAGAAACACATTTTATATACTGTCTATACAAATTCTGTTGACTGTTATCGCCACCTCCAAATTATGTTGTACCTCAGAATCTATATATAAGAGGTTAAACGAAGCAACCTCATCATTAAGGAGGCTTTCTCGCTGACTAAATAATATTACAACAAAAAAACAGAATTTTTAAAAGTGGGACTGTACACTAAAGCCGGCCATTTATGTGACCATCTCATATTATACTCAACATAACATATGCAGCCATGGATCAGTAAAAAAAACACTCGTTTGTTCTATGAACGATGTAAACAACATAGTACTTATATTTAATTTATGACTCGAGTCATTAACTCATTTTAATTATAATTACCACGTTGTTTACTCATTCATAGAGCACATGAGTGTATATTCCAGTAATCCATGGCTCTAATTCATTCATTTGTTGTATATATTCGTTTAAGTAAAATAGGAGATGGTTCCATAAATGGCCATATTAAAGATCATAGATGATACCAATTTACCATTTGTTTCGTCGGCAACAGTACTGGCTTCCAAACAAAGTTTTCGACTCCATGGGCATTGAGGAAAATGTTAAACTGGATCAAATACAGATACAACAATCCAAAAGTTCTGATCTTGGAGAATGGGGTGTCCGACAGGGCGGAAGGGTTGTTTGATGGAAGCAGAGTCGAAGCGATAAAGTACTACACCAATGAAATGCTCAAAGGTTAGTTAGCTTTTTTTCTAAAAAAACTAGACTGTACACACACCCGTAAATGCACCATTAAAATGTGATCACTGTAGGTTCCAATCAGGTGCGGTGTTCCAGAAAGCAGGACGGTCTGGCATAACATGTAAACGGTTCATCGCGTGGGTCATTCAAGCACTTCATTTCATGGTCATGGAATTTTCAATTAAAATTTTTCAGAAATGAAGCTACATCTTCAGACTGATTCATTGAAACGACAGCATAAAAACTAGTGCGCGTATATAAACGACAGCATATAAACTAGTGCACGTATATAAACGACAGCATATAAACTAGTGCACGTATATAAACGACAGTATATAAACTAGTGCTCGTATATAAACGACAGCATATAAACTAGTGCACGTATATAAACGACAGCATATAAACTAGTGCTCGTATATAAACGACAGCATATAAACTAGTGCACGTATATAAACGGCAGCATATAAACTAGTGCACGTATATAAACGACAGCATATAAACTAGTGCACGTATATAAACGACAGCATATAAACTAGTGCTAGTATATAAACGACAGCATATAAACTAGTACGCGTATATAAACGACAGCATATAAACTAGTGCTCGTATATAAACGACAGTATATAAACTAGTACGCGTATACTGGTTTACTGTTTGGGGAATGGTACCTTGTTTTTGCATTGTGACACCTCTCCCGCTCTCCAAGACAAATCAAATCGTGACAAAAAGAATATATTTGAACCAATTCATCTACTAAATAACAAATTCAACTACAGTTCAATATATTTTTTAGATATAAATTAATTTCTATGACACCTAGTATTGACTCACGAACGATCTCCCTTTTGCAAAATAACAATACATTGTACAAAAATATGTCCGGTTCGATATTTATAAATGCAAATCAATTAGTTGTTTCAACTCTTGGACTTCCATGGGAATTTCGCGAGAAAAGTAGTCACCTTTGCATTGTCTCAAAACACAATTTACCGCGATCAAAGTTGTCCCAATTAAAAATATTCCGGGCCACAATTAAAAAAAATAAAATAAAACCAACAACAACAACAACAACAACATTTTTATAAAACCCAATTCCAAGACTAAATAACTATACAGATACAACTGAAGATGTGGTATATTATTATCTATAAAGGCATAATAAAGTGGTTTATTTCCGTCGTAATTCGCGGTAAATCTCTTAGCTGATCTGCAGTTTTTCTTGGTTGAGGGTGCTAACAAGATATAATGCATTCACGCGGATTTCTGTGAGAAAAAAAATAGCCCCTAAAACTATCCCACGAATGTCAAATGAAATTTTAAATAAAACAGATGTCCTAGATTAATATATATCATTTTATACTATGTTGACAATTGTCCAGAGGGACATTCTGTTATTGAATAAAATGAGCTTGGTATCAGGTGGACTGCAGATGAGATTGATTAAGGAGGACATGTGGATCCGCTAATTGGGTACACTGTCACCGGAAGGAATCAACACGCAAACAAATCACCGACACAGATGAAAACGTCATGGACATGTGACTATAATTAGACGTAATCGGACATTAACGTAAACATGACTTTTCATACATGTATCTACGAAATAACGAACTCTTCAATGTGTAACATGTCCATATTATATCTCTGGCTGAAGAAGTCAATGAGGCCGAAAATTACCAACATAATGTGTTGTCATTTTATTATTATTAATTTTTTTCAGGGCACGTATGCCGGGGTGGGTGGGTGGTCGATAGGACTAACAAACAATCCATGACTAATAGTATGCACAGAAATTCATATACAGCTGTTTACAGTCAATTTCCCCCGGCAAATCTCTGTTTTAGTGTTAAAAGGGGGGGGGTGGGGGTCCAAAAATGGTCGGAAAAAACTGCCGAAAACGGAAAAAATTTGGACGCGGGGGTGGGTGGGTCCCAAGAAGGGTCGAAAGTCAAAAATCAGCATACGTGCCTGCAAATTTTTTCCGACTCCCCTTGTGGAATCTGCAAAAACTTGCTGAGAAGAGATAGACCATCATTAAAGTTACACTTCGCGTATGAGATGCACTGTATAACGACTTACTCCTTATATTTCAGCCATTGATCATGACAGATGCAACGTGATTGGCTACACGGCTTGGTCTTTGATGGACCTCTACGAGTTTGGCCGAGGGTACGATGCGCCGTTCGGTTTATATCAGGCATGTGTTATGATCAAGTGCTCATCTAAATACAAATGAATTTGTTTGCAATTTTTGTCGACGTTGGTCATAAAACTGAATAGTTTATTTGCTTTTTGTATTCTATTATAGTGATGTTTTTGTTTGTAACATATGTTCAGCATATGTGGTAGCAGATTGATTTTGGGAAAATAATTAAATTCGCGAAGAAATAGATTACTCAATGTTACATGAAAGAAAGAATCTTCGAATATAACGTTGAAGAAAACATTTGGCACAAACCATGCATATGATCAAATTAAAGGAAACGAATTATGACGCAATAAACTAGACTACATAATTAATAAAAAATGTATGGAAGTAGTACTTTTGAAAATGTTTTGACCACAATCATATGGAAGGGTATATCCTTATGAAATTGTGTTTGATTTCCTGGCTTTTATCCATCTTGCAAAATTAATGGAAATTTGACACCGCTATATGGTTCAATACCGATGCCAACCACCCATGATCGATGTATATCCACTGGTAACGTATGTTATGATAGGGACAAATACAGACACCATGTTTCATCGATACCATCAAGGTACAACATATATGTACCCGAAATAGTAATGATGCAAATATTACACATTTAGCCTCAGCAGATCTGTCGAGTTTATATAAACGGACAATGTTGGACGATACTGTTGACATCGAATTTTCTCGATTTTCATTAAATGCACAGTTTTTCTGAGAATGAACCTACCATGAATTACAATATAAACATGAATTAACGTAACTAACGTTACGGTGAATTATAATGTACACCGCTTTTGAAATTTGCCGTCCGATGGCTGTGCATTTATAGTGTGCTATAACAGATGAGCGACACACTGTGACTGCGCTTCAAACGCCATCGTTTGTCACGTGGACATTAAGATTTTGACACAATCCCACAAAATTAGAACAGAACTGTCATACATTATAGCTTTATCCTTAACTATAATTATCGATTCATTAAAGGTGGACTTTGAAAGCCCGAACAAGACACGGACTCCAAAAGCATCGGCGCGTTACTATGCGGAAGTCATCACCGAGAACGGATTTAGTCGTGGGTTGTCACGGGAAGGTTCCCAGCCGCTCGGCGAGAAACTTTATCCTTGGGACGAGTTCTATTGGGACACCTTTCCAGACGATTTTGTTTGGAGCACAGCAACCAGCGCTTATCAAATTGAAGGAGGCTGGGATGAAGATGGTAAGGGTGGTAGATATGTGTCATGCGGATCCAGTGATATCTCATTCATACAGGAACCACCTGATCATATACGGAAGCACGATGTCACATAAATGTCAAGTAATTGATGATCTATTGAAATATTTCTGGTCACGAACGTGGGGGAGTGTATTTGTTTGAAGGTTTATAACTTAGAATGTTATAAATACGCCTTGTAGACCAAAAACCCATTGCGTCTGAAATTTACAACCACCGTAGATTCAGACATGACATTTTTATCAAAGTTTTGGGTAAGGCACCCCCAAATCCATTATCGCTACGTCAATGTTCCATTGGTCGTATATCCGATTAGATTTAAAAACCTCAAAAAAAGTAAGTTCCCTGTGAAATTTCTGGGATAAATTCAGATGTGGTAATAAGAACTCGATGAACCTTTGGAAAGAAATCACTTATATGTTACAAACATATCTTATAACTAATGATATACAGTAATGCACTAAGTAATCGACTCCATAACCACAGCAGAATTATGGGTAACTTTTCAGGATTTAGTCGGAAATATGGCTTGTTGCCATTAATCGGAAAGCTAATTGTGCTGTGGTTTTACTTAGTCGATTACTTAGGGCATTACTCTATATGAGGTGATTGGCTATACAAGCTTGAATGAACACCAATTTAATGGGAAGAGTCGACGTTCCAAAGATCACAGAATCGCTGTGTTCACTAAGAGGGAACACGCTCGCGTGTGCTAGACATTTGGTCATGCTCAAATCTCAAAATTGTCAGTTAACGACAGGTGGACATTGGTGACTGAACATATATGCGAGCATTCTTTCATCATTCAAGGCCTATCTAATCGTTTCCAAAACTCTATTTAATTAACAACGAGATACAATTTGTCAACTGTTTCAAGTATCTCGGGCACATGCTTCACAATACTCTTTCAGATGACGACGATATTAAATGGCAGTATCGCTCGATATTTATTTGATGAAACGTTTTAATTAGAAAATTTTCCAAATGCTTCCCCAATGTTAAAAAAAGTCTTGTTTGAAGATATGTTTCACCTATGTATTGTTTTCACTTATAGTCTAGTTTCAACAACGCAGCAATATATAAACAGACCAATTGTTTGGTATAACAATGCTTATCGGATGCTAATGTGGTATTAAAGGATGTATGTGAATGATTGAGTTGTCGTTTCAAATGTTGAGAATAAAGTGTGTGTACGGCTTCAGAGATAATCACGACAATGACAAATTCAATACTATCTTGTATATGTTCATCTGATATACAAAATATACATATACAAATCACAACTATTCAGATGTTGGTATGAATTGTTGTATATTTAACACCCGAATGCAAATTATATGTCGTAAACTTATATATGGACAATTTTGTCTGAAATAAATAAATCCATCAAAATAAAAAAGTGGACTACGCCACAAAACGATATGGCATTCCTCATCTACTGCAAGAGGAATTGGCAAACAATAGAAGTATGGAATCCAGTTGCTACTCACTTATACTGTAAGCAATGTGACTCTAAATGTTGTCGTGGCACGTTGTTGCATACATGACTAAGCTGTACTTGTCATGAGTCTTTAAATGAATTTCCACCCTCATAGCGGTTTTGTGACTTTTCAGATAAGCACTACCTCTCAGGCTACACAACATTGCTCACACGAGTATGCAAGTATTCAGCAGGTGGACATTGACTGGCTCACTTCATCAATCCTATAATACTGAATATTCTTGAGATACAGCGTAATATGTCAGGAGGAACTTACACATATTTTGATATGTGTTTTTTAGCTAGCCGTTGCAAGTGAATATGCGACTGTTTGTAAAATACAATGCAGACAATTGCAACCCAGTGCAGCCACATATACTATAATCCACCCCATATAGTATACATTTCACATCGCAGGTAAAGGACTGAGTATATGGGACACGGTGGCGAACGCAGGTAAAGTGGTCAATGGTGCGACGGGAAAGATAGCTTGCGATAGTTACCATCGATATATGGAGGACATACAACTTATGAAAGACTTAGGAGTGAGTAACAACACACGTCATTGATTGATTGCTTGTTTAAGGTCGTTTCCGCCGTAAGTCCGTATCACAACTAGATTATGCTATGAATCCCGCTTCATGCAGAAAGTGTTCAAAATTATTGTTTTGCAGCGAAGACAACTCTTACCCCTAAAATAAAATTCATCGAGTACATGCAAGTGTCAGTGTTAATGCTGTAAACTGTTCAGAAATTGGTACAAATTACCATTTTTTCACTAAATATTTCTAATTTAAATCTTGGAACACCTTCTGATATTGCTATGTATAATTTCCCATAATCACTATTTACACTTATTTCAATATATTCCCAAAAAGCCCACTCGGCATCATGGGCATATGGCGTTCTGAGTGTGAATGATACAATTCATGAAGGGTGGGATTAAGGTTACGCCTACATCGCATTTTCACAGAAATATTATTGTCATTCTATTCCATTCCATTAGGGAACGTTTTTATATGTAAAACTCAAAATCCAAGTAATTTTTCGCAATTTCACAATATTTATCGCATTTTATTCGAACTAGGTTATAAATTTGTCCAGTGTTGTATCTCATGTCGTTTTATAGACCAAGTCTTCTCGGTCCACAACAGCGATGCTGTTTTGGACTAAGCCCGGTTCCGTTACTCTTCTATAACAGGTTTTCATTGAAAAGACGTACTTCATTTATACACGTGAACACATGAACGTGATTAATTATCTAACATGTCTGCGATTAATCTGTCTTCAAAATCATATATAATTTACCGCGTGATAGGAAAAGGTAAAGTGGTGATACGATCGTTTAATATATTGTTTACATAAATTTTCTGATAGGGCAACAAATCGAAATTCTCTGTCTTTGTTTACTTATAAATCTCGTTGCTATGACATTCAGCGAACCTCTGATATGCGCATGTTTGATATCATCATGCTTGGGGAAAGGCTGCCCTCTATGTTCATATACACAAAGCGTACATTTGACCTAATGTCTAGACACACATGCAACATAACTCCCCCCCCCATGATTCTGAGCGTAAAGTCTGTAAAAGAAGAGTAACGGGACGGGGCGAACGCTGTTGAGGACTGAGGAGACTTGGTCTAGTCGTTTTATGATTATTTCTAATTACTATAAACAATATATTGTTGAGTTAATAACCGCAGTAATTGTTTTATGTGCATATATTTGAAAATGCACTGGCACATGATCTTCCATGCTGCACCAAAGCTGCTCCCGTCATGAAAGGGTTAAATATTCGATAGAGTGTTGCGGGAGATCGTGTCCTATGGTAGTTGAACTATAATCTGTTGACAAACTTGATATAACACCGAGTGTGAATTATTACCTTGTTAAAAGCCCATTTAATTATCGAGTCATCGATTTTTTTATAGTGCCTTGATATACGGTTTTAATAACAATCTATAGACATAAAATATGATTAAAATACTATAATTCACCACCATTTGGAATGGCTCAGAACGTGCCCATAGTGTAATATAAAACATAGAAATCATAGAAACATTTCCCCGTCTTGCTCCCAGAATGCAATATAATTCAAACTAAGATGTAGAGTTATTCCCCATCCATTGAAAATAATACACGTTGCTGTACAATCCTGATGAAACATAAGCACAAAAACAACATGTTTACAGTTTTTTTTTACACCGGATAAGTTGATAATACAATGTTTTGGAGCTTCCTCTTTCAAATGGTATATACAATGGCATATATTTTATATAATGTGATATGGGGGTTCGAAAATTAAGTGGGTCTTTAAGCCCTTTCTATACTAAATAGATTCTCCTATTTAGTTATAAAAGAATATATTGGGACGGTATTCATTTGGAGAGGTGTTCAGGTAGTAAAAGCAGATGGCAGACAGAAAAACAAATCATAAAAGAGCAGAATGAGTCATATTCATCGGTGGGAAATGTTCAGATAATAAGTTCAACAAACGACCTATATATGGTCGTTTGTTGAACTTTTAATCTGAACATGTCATAAGGGAACTACTATGAGTATTTAGTATAAGAAGGGTTAATATAGACTATAATATGGCACGATACTGACGACTAAAGTATGTCCAATGAGACCAAATTGTTCTTTATAATGGTTTGTTTTAAACATATTTATTACCATTACGTATATTACAATGCAAACTGGCATTGAGTACAAACGTGAATTGAACGAACGGTTATTTGTTGGTATACTTTTGTTTATTCAAAAGTTTATTAACATGGACTCATACATGCACATGTACTTGTTTCCAGGTCAGTCATTATCGATTTTCAATCGCCTGGCCCAGAGTGCTTCCGAATGGGAAATACACCGGAAATAATTCAGTGAACGAACCAGGAGTTGCATACTACAATCGACTCATAGACGCACTGCTGGCCAATAACATCAAACCAATGGTGACACTCTACCACTGGGATTTACCACAAGCGCTACAGGATGAGTATGGGGGTTGGCTCAGTGAAACTACAACGGACTGGTTCGCCAGCTACTCCCGGTTGTGTTTCGAACGATTCGGAGATAGAGTGAGTTCAACTGCATGCATCAGTGGGTATTTTAATGCAATGATGAGTGGCACACAGGCACTATTTCAACTGGAAGAATGTGGCAAACAACTAAATTGTTGAAAATTCCAACCAATTCTATCGTATCATTTCGGAAAATAGAACGTTTGAAGAATATAATCCATATATACAATGCATATATTGAGAACCCATTTGCATATCTCAAATGTTTGTTGCCCATGCATTGTGATATAAAATGTATGAATATGACCACCTATTGAGCAATTTTATTTCCTACTCCCACCCAATAACTACTCCACGTCACTCACTAGTCAACTGAAAGTTTTTGGAAATTAAATTCTTTCACGTCAATATATTTCTAGTTTTCGCCTGAAGCACGGAGAATAGTGTCATCAATAGCCTGTGCCATACGATTGATTGTGATTGCGAATATTTTTCATTTTTCTTTTGCCAATACTTGGGGCCAATACTATTAAATCATCTACAAATGTAATTTACCAGACGGTAACATTGCGAGTACTATACATGTATAATCGGCAATATTACACATCGGGTGGGTTTTCTTATGATGAGATTCTTATTAGTAATACTTTATCCTAGCATGATAACAATAAAAGCAGTGAATATAAACCACTCACTTTCAATTTACCATCTTGTCATTTACACGTATACAGCAGATTGATAGTATTGACACCAGGTTAGCTAAAATGTGCGACTAAAGTTGCATCAACTTGGACAGGGTATCTTTAACGACTTGCAGACGATATGAAAATATAACAGCCAATGTTGATACGATATTTCAAGCTCCATGTAGAGTTCAGTCCCCTACGAATTGTCCATATTCATTTGAAAATTGTCTAGATCAAGCCAGAATGAATTGTAACTGACAAAACACTTCAATAAAATAAAAGATACACATGCTGGCAGTGTCCAGACATAGCGCAACAAGGGGACTGAACTCTATTTTGCAGATCGATTAAGTATGTCGAATAAGTTCAAGTTGACGTGCTCATATTCATCAGCCAGAAAGATCATATTTTATAGGTGAAATTCTGGATTACATTAAACGAGCCATGGATAGTTGCGTTTCTGGGACACGGCTCGGGTGCTTTCCCCCCAAACATCAAGGGACCAGGTGATAAGGCGTATATAGCAGCGCACAACCTGATACGGGCTCATGGCAAAGCATATCGAATTTTCAACAACGAATTCAGATGGACAAATGGTTAGTTTATTCAGCATAATATACGTAATATTCGATACCAATGGAAATATTCCCAACATAATGGGTCGATCTCATCCCTATACCAATAGTGATCCATGATTTCAGTAAAAACAATTGACATTCGATGTTCTATAACATAATATATAAGAAGTTTCATGCTCAACCATAGATCATGCTATGAATATCTTCTTTGACTAACGCCCGCAGAGATCATATTCCACCGGTACAAAACATGGGAACCTTCTGAAGTATTGACAAGGAACCTTTTATAAAGTCGAAAAAATAACGCAGGGAATATATTTCTTAGTTATTACCAGTTCCTTGATAATGTACTTCACTGTAGGTGAAGGTCCCAACTCGACATTTCACGATTTAAGTGACTTTGTGAGCGATGAATACATGAATCGATACAAACACATTGTGTATATAACACATATATATTTTACATATACATGTACTGTCTCATTCTCAATCATTCGAATGTACCGATGATTTGTTCTTTTAAATATAAGATGTGTGATGCGATGATAAACTCACACAGGCCAATGTAAACACATCCATTGTATCTATATAGGTTCAATTGGGATAACTCTGAATATCGGCCATTCCTCGCCCAAGAACCCTCTGGATCCAGACGATGTCGAAGCAGCCGAGAGAGGTTTCTCCTTTTCATTTGGGTGGTTCGCTGATCCCATATTCGGTTCCGGAGACTATCCACGGCGCATGCGCGAAAGAGTAGACGAGAATAGCCGTTTACAAGGGTTCAACCAATCGCGTCTTCCACACTTTACCAATGACGAAGTCAACATGATTAAAGGTACACAAATTCAGCCTATATGAGGTTTTGCATAATCTGTGTAGTATAAGTTATTTAGAATATTTTGTTTATAATGTCGTTTCCATCTATACATATGCGATAAAGGAATACCGTTATGGACAATGCTGATGTGCGAAAAAGACCAACATTCTTGGCGTCAAAATTGGCGAACGCTCGCACAATAATATAAAAAACAAAACAACGAACTTAACCCTTTACCCAACAGAACGGCCCTGTGCCAATGCATTCTATTATATATGCGAGTCGACCATAGGTCGCCTCGCATATATAAGAGAATGCATTGGATTAACACATTAAAAATTATAAAATTGTTAAAGAATGTAAGAAAAAATGGTAAAAAGTGTTAAAAAAGATTTTTTTAGGCCAATGCATTCTCTTATATATGCGAGGCGACCTATGGTCGACTGGCATATATAAGAGAATGCATTGGCACAGGGCATAACTGTAACTATCACAGCGTGGTCAAGGAGCCGGTTCCAATGATATCCATATTTGTATGGTTCTATTGAGACAGACCGAAGATATTTTAGGCTGTTGAATCTTTATTTGGCCGGTTTGTTGGGTAAAGGGTTAAACCAGCCTTTATAGGTCTGGACTATCTTTGCATTTACACTGACACAATGCTGTTCTTTTTAGGATCTAGTGATTTCATCGGCCTGAATTTCTACTCCGGTAATATGGTTACGCCTAATTTCTGGACAGATTTAAAAAATCCCAGCTACGACAACGATCAAGCTGTACAAAGTCACGGTGATCCAAACTGGGTTCAGTTAGTATAATTAATACATGTTCATATTACATCTGGGGTCAGTTAGTATACCTAGTACATGTTCACATTATAACTGGGTTCAGTTAGTATACGTAATATATGTTCATATTACATTTGGGGTCAGTTAGTATACCTAGTACATGTCCACATTATAACTGGGTTCAGTTAGTATACGTAATACATGTTCATATTATATCTGGGATCAGTTAGTATACCTAGTACATATCCACATTATAACTGGGTTCAGTTAGTATACTTAATACATGTTCATATTATATCTGGGATCAGTTAGTATACTAGCCTGGTACATATCCACATTATAACTGGGTTCAGTTAGCATACTTAATACATGTTCATATTACATCTGGGGTCAGTTAGTATACCTAGTACATGTCCACATTATAACTGGGTTCAGTTAGTATACTTAATACATGTTCATATTACATCTGGGGTCAGTTAGCATACCTAGTACATGTCCACATTATAACTGGGTTCAGTTAGTATACGTAATACATGTTCATATTACATCTGGGGTCAGTTAGTATACCTAGTACATGTCCACATTATAACTGGGTTCAGTTAGTATACGTAATACATGTTCATATTATATCTGGGATCAGTTAGTATACCTAGTACATATTCACATTATAACTGGGTTCAGTTAGTATACTTAATACATGTTCATATTATATCTGGGATCAGTTAGTATACCTAGTACATATCCACATTATAACTGGGTTCAGTTAGCATACTTAATACATGTTCATATTACATCTGGGGTCAGTTAGTATACCTAGTACATGTCCACATTATAACTGGGTTCAGTTAGTATACTTAATACATGTTCATATTACATCTGGGGTCAGTTAGTATACCTAGTACATGTCCACAATATAACTGGGTTCAGTTAGTATACGTAATACATGTTCATATTACATCTGGGGTCAGTTAGTATACCTAGTACATGTCCACATTATAACTGGGTTCAGTTAGTATACGTAATACATGTTCATATTATATCTGGGATCAGTTAGTATACCTAGTACATGTTCACATTATAACTGGGTTCAGTTAGTATACTTAATACATGTTCATATTATATCTGGGATCAGTTAGTATACCTAGTACATGTCCACATTATAACTGGGTTCAGTTAGTATACGTAATACATGTTCATATTATATCTGGGATCAGTTAGTATACCTAGTACATCTCCACATTATAACTGGGTTCAGTTAGTATACTTAATACATGTTCATATTACATCTGGGGTCAGTTAGTATACCTAGTACATGTCCACATTATAACTGGGTTCAGTTAGTATACGTAATACATGTTCATATTATATCTGGGATCAGTTAGTATACCTAGTACATATCCACATTATAACTGGGTTCAGTTAGTATACTTAATACATGTCCATATTACATCTGGGGTCAGTTAGTATACCTAGTACATGTTCATATTATAACTGGGTTCAGTTAGTATACTTAATACATGTTCATATTATATCTGGGATCAGTTAGTATACCTAGTACATGTTCACATTATAACTGGGTTCAGTTAGTATACTTAATACATGTTCATATTACATCTGGGGTCAGTTAGTATACCTAGTACATGTCCACATTATAACTGGGTTCAGTTAGTATACTTAATACATGTTCATATTATATCTGGGATCAGTTAGTATACCTAGTACATATCCACATTATAACTGGGTTCATTTAGCATACTTAATACATGTTCATATTATATCTGGGATCAGTTAGTATACCTAGTACATGTCCACATTATAACTGGGTTCAGTTAGTATACTTAATACATGTTCATATTATATCTGGGATCAGTTAGTATACCTAGTACATATCCACATTATAACTGGGTTCAGTTAGTATACCTAGTACATGTTCACATTATAACTGGGTTCAGTTAGTATACTTAATACATGTTCATATTATATCTGGGATCAGTTAGTATACCTAGTACATGTTCACATTATAACTGGGTTCAGTTAGTATACTTAGTACATGTTCGTATTATGGTATACGTGCGCCCTTGTGAAGTTTACGCGAGCGCCAATGCTTTTCAGAATACAAATAATGACTGTCGTAAAATTATTTCATGCGCACTGATAACAGAACTGAGGGTAGAGGGTGTTTGTACCACTGAACCAAACTGAATTCTTAGATCTCAGGGCCTGAAACCTACGTCATTATTTTCTCGAAAATAGCGGCAATATATCTCGCCTGGAAATTTAAACATTCGTTTTTTCCTATATTTAAAAAAAGAGATTCGCATATTTTAGACTAATGAGCTATCTCAACAACTCATCTCGGATTCTGCAACTACCGGATATCGAACACAGAGACGTGGTGACAGGGTGGTTGGGGGGGGGGGGGAGGGGTGTATCACGCCCCAACTTTGGTCAAATTTTTCAAATATTGGAAATTTCATACCTGACACAACATTAGTTGGAAATTTCACACCAACAGTAGGTTGAAAATGTTCTTGTAGTTTGATTTTCAAACAATTTATTTGGGGGAATTTATTGTTTTTGGATCAATATTTGCATATTTTCATTAAAAATATTGGACTGAAATGGTCATCAGTTGGAAATTTTTCCAACCTTAGGGGGTGTCAGATTGGAAACTTCCAACACTTGGAAAGATTGTGTCCTGGTCCCTCCCCCGTGGCCAGTCAAAACTGCTAGTTAATTTAAGAAAACAATATTGTCCTACATTTGGGCAAAATTGTCATTGGAATTGTCATCAGTTGGAAATTTTCCAGGGGTGTCGGGGTGTCAGGTTTGAAATTTCCAACTCTATGAATGCTTGAGGCTAGTCTACATGATCATCAGTTGGAAAATTTCCAAACTAAGGGAGAGTATGAGGTTTGAAATTTCCAACACTAGGAAAGCTTGATGTCAGTCTAGATGCTAGGATTTTGAGTTTAGTTTTCAAAATGTTTTCACACAACAATGGTCGGTCCGGTATGTCCTGGTCTATTGTCCGTAGTCGTGTGCATTTGTCTGGAGTTAGACCACTTATCATACCGGATAGATAGAACCATGATTTATAAATAGGCTAGTAGGCTTGTGAACACTTAGCTGCAAGTAGGGAATGGAATTATGCAAAACCTTGTCTCTGGTATGATTCAGGGGGGGGGGGGGGTGCAGTTGGAATTACCAAGGTGGACACACCCCAACGGAGCTATCTGGCACATCCCTGAATTCGAACATATTTGTTTTAGTGAGATTTTGGAGTAGTTTCATGCCTCGAAAAATGGTGACGTTAAATCACTTAATACTTATTAGGCCTATATATTCTCAATAGTCATATTTATAAGTGGATTGGATTCATAATGAGCGAGCAAATATTGATACATAGCTCACTATCTGTCTGCTTTGGTTTAGTTATTTATATATACGTGAAAAGTACGATGAATACTAACTTCGATCAGAGACATATTGCCGCCATTTTCGAGCAAATTATGACATAGGTTTCCGCCCATGGATCTGTACAATTTCTTTGCATTCTCCCTTGGGTTAAAATTTGCCAATTGACAAACGCAAGCTCTCCATGTTATTGGAAAATTCCAACTAACATGTAACTCCTCTATAGATGGAAATGGTCCAAATGAGGAGATTTTATTCCAAACATTGACCGAATGCATGAAACGATGTGACGTTTGGTTTTACCCTACTTTTTATAGGTACACTAAATGTTGGTTGAAAAGTTAATCTGTCGGAGCATCCTGAATCTAGTTTCTAGTTTGAAAATTCCAACAACTTCAGGCATGATATTTCCAATTATTTAAAATGTGAATCAGAATTTGACCAGTGCTCCACCTACATGTTTTATCGCTCGGAATCAGGATAACACCGCGATTGCCCTGTGTCAATTAGTCCAATTGTGTTTGTTTGTTCTTTTTTTTTAAATTTACTTTCAATTAACAAGAACGTGGTTTATATGAGACAATAATTTCATAGTTGCGACTCGCCTCCTCCCCGTCCTTAATTCCTATATAATAGATTATACAGAGAGTAATCAATTGGTTCAGAGAATTACGTTATATAATTATCGAGAGGCGAGAGACGTCGGTAAGAAACGAGCGCGCATTAGCGCACGAGTTTCTTACCTAAACGTCTCTCGCCTCAAGTGAATTATTTAACGTAATTCTCGGAACTAATTGATTACTCTATTTATTACACTTCTGCATCAATTTGGGTCGCCAAATATGATTAAACACCCAGAATTAATGCATAAAAGTCCCGATGCGGAGAAAGATCAACCATCGAAAATTCAGTCTAATGACGTCATGAGAAATGACATAATTCACTAGTGACATTACCAATTTTAATTAATGGCGTTTTCAATGGAAATCGCACAAAGGAGTGTAATAATAGTCATTCTCAATCAGACATATACATAATTATATGATAAATGTTAGTGCATGCCACTGTATTATAAAATGTTCCTGAAGTGTATATACATGTACACCGAAGGAATGGTGCATATTACTATTTACATAGTGAACCGTTGCTGTCAGATTTGAAAAATCGATAAATGGTAAATAGAGCGGATTCATTTTACTGTACGAATTTACTTAACAGCTTTTACAAATATATATATATTATAGGTCTGGATCGTCATGGTTGCAAGTGACGCCATTTTATCTTCGCGAGGTCCTTAACGTCATCAAACGTCGCTATGGAAACCCTATTTTGTATGTGACGGAAAACGGAATCTCCGATAACAACGGGACTTTAGAGGATTATCATAGGATACACTACTATCGTACATACGTCAACGAGATGCTTAAAGGTATGCAACAACAACAGCAACAACAACAACAACAACGACAACTAATTTACTACAACAACACTAACAAACAAACAGAAGATACAAAAGAACAACAACACACAAAAAAAGAACAACACTGGCAACAGGAACAACTAAACAACAACTATATGTTTTCACCTACTGCAACAGATCCCCAGATCCCCAGATTCTGTCCGACAAAATGACACCAAAAACTGCTTGTCAACAATTTGTTCTAGGTTCAATGCCCCAACAACCAGACCAGACTGATGGTGTAATTGTCAGAAACAACTTCTACATTCAACAAGATAATCCCTTTTTGGCAAGCCTGAGTTTAGTGTGCCTGTCTTTTGCAGAATGAGGTCCCCAGTGGGTGAATAGCGTAGCGGTCTAGCATTACTAAATTGACCATCTGAAGACATCTTTCTGCTTAGGCCTCATCTTCTCTGGAAAGTTTCTTTATTATCAAATTTCTATAGAAATTTCTTCACATATATCATATTTACTTTTTAGTTTATTTTCTCTATTCACAAAATTGGCAGATGCCACATTGCATAATCGAGGTTCCCAATGGGTGTACATCACAATATTCACCATTTGGGAACTTCAAGCTGAGTCCATGTCTCCCATAGCAGATGAGGCCATGTAGAATGAGCTCCACATAGGGTGAATTTGGTTATGCTAGCCCGCTATGTGGGATAGCATCACTAAATTCACCCTCTGGGGGACTCATTCTGCAAATGACAGCCACACTAAATTCAGGCTTGCTTTCTGGAAATATTAGACTAAAACATTTATTTCATGAGCCAGAATCCAGCTGCAAAATCCAAATAAAACAATATATGTTAATCATTTTGACAAACTTGCATGAATATTTAATACCTATTTAAATCGTGTATACTCAAGCATGCAAGTTGTCTCCGTTATATACATGGTACGATATACATGTATATAACGTTATGTTTATGCAAAATATGACAAAGGGGATGTCAGACCTGTTAACTTGAAGACTGTGTTCGCAACACCACACCGGCCCATGGAGTAGGTAGATAAAAACCAGCGTGATGGGTCGACTGGTAACCGAAATGAGTGAACCCACGGCTATCTACAAGTATACGAAAATGGTTAGGATAGTAGAATGGTGGATTATTCACCAGCTATGTAATTGTTTAAACACGCGATGACAGTATAAGGCATATATATGTATCTATTAATTATACAGAGTATTTACACACATGGATGTAGTTAAAGGTTATAGTCGCCCACTGGACGATTAGTTACACACAATTATTGTACATTGAGTCGCCAGTATAGGGTATATCACGCCTTCGAAAAATTATTCTTTCAGCAATAAAACTCGACGATTGCAATGTTAGAGGTTACACAGCCTGGTCACTCATGGACAATTTCGAATGGATGAGTGGCTACGAAGAAATGTTTGGTCTGGTTCATGTCGACTTCAACGACCCAAACAGAACGCGGACCCCGAAAATGTCTGCCAGATGGTACGCCCAATTAATAGCTGACCACGGATTCAAGAAAGGCTATACAGGAACTAATGGCATTGGCACATTTGTGCAAAGAGAATTTGGGCCAATATACGGAAAGTTCCCGAACGGGTTCAAGTGGTCTGTTGCTTCAATTGGCTTCGATCTTAAAATGGGAGGTTAGTAATATAATTACATGGTTAAATGTAGATATTGTCATGATATTCTGACCTGTTCTGACTGGGGTTCTGACTGAACTTTATAACTTTGAATAGACAACTCAGGGAACATATTTCTTTGTAAATACTTGTTCCTCAATGATCTATTTGTCATGCAGCAGGCACGGTACCAACTCGATATTGCATGATTTATGTGACGTTGTTTCTGATCCGATTTGGAAATAAACATTGAATTGATTCAATGTCCGGGAAAAAATGTAAGCGATGCAAAGTCTACTAAATCATAACAGTCGTCTAATCATGAAATTTCGAGCTGGGACATCCACCTACTGAGAATTATATTATTAAGGAACATGTATTTATTAATTATGCAATATATTACCTGTGCTGTTTTTTCAATATTATAAAGTTCTCCGTCAAAGCATAAAAAAGCTCACAGGTTATGAACTGATGGATTACGATCTCCACGGGCGTTAGAAAGAGTAGATATTCATGACATAATCTAGGTTAAATGGGAATTCATATGTTAACGTCATTTTGTGTGAAAGTGGGAATTATATGTTCGTTTACAAGAAGTATCATTCGTATTTTAAAAGTAGCTTACTGGTACATGTATAGCAAAACTAAGCGCTTTTTTCTTTCTATACTACATGTAAGTCTGAATTCCGGTACTTATGGCGTACAGAGTCAAAGATGCGGAGGTGGCTACGCCAACTGCAATTGGGTCCCCAACAAGACTATACGTCATTGCGCTCCCACTCACAGCATGAATCCTATGCATTGGTAGGAAATGTTCACACCTTTTATTATCTGAACATTTCCTAAGGGATAACTACTTGTCAATGCGTAATTATTATAGAATGCCCACGAGCGTTCACAATAACCTATAGTGCCGTGTTAACTATTTAATAACTGAATACTTACCATTGAGTAGTTACTTGATTGGCATCAATTAATCTAAAGGAATGTTCAGCTAATAAGTTCAACAAGCAGACTTGGGTTTTTGAACGCTGCTTAGAACTGAATATCGCTGCAACTCAACCTATATATTGTTAATCTACCTATCGTCTGCTTAGAGTATATCTGAACGTCCAATAACGAACATAATTATTGCAACGTAATTTTGCACTTTTTATTGCGAATTTGTAAACCCTCCCATAAATCTCGTTTACAGATATGATGTGCACGTTATTGGAAACTTATTTCAGGTCGAGGGACCACTATCTGGGATACATTCATTCACAACATTGACGGGAAAACCCCGGAAATACAGCGAATTTACAGTGAAATCACCGCCGCAAAAACCATAGGGGTGAGCATTGCGATAGTGTAATTCTACACATGAATTAAAACTGATATATATGATATTTAATAATGTAATTACCCCCCCCCCGTAGCTCAGCCGATAAGGTGCATGTTGCATTAAGCCGTCAAAAGCCGCCCAGTGCTGGCGACTGGTTCTAATTCCCATGAATACATGTAGGTGCGGATTTGTGATCCACGCAATGTGAGGGTCTGAAACGACGATACAACTTAATAAACAACCTTCTAATTTAGCCATTGTTATAAATGTTTTTTGTTGTTTTTGTTTTTGTTTACATATTATGTTCGTCACAGTATAGGCAACCAGGGTCGTGTCTAGAGGGTCTCCGATTAATCCAGCACAAGACAGAAAATTTCAATGCTCATGCCATAAAATTTCATAACTTGTTTCACAACATTGAAATCGAAAAGTAGACATTCGATTTTTTGTCTAAACATAAGAAATTTCGCACTATAAAAAACATTTTCAGCTGCAGGTTTGAAATATCCAACTGATGTATAATTTTGACTAGTGTTTGAAACTATGACCCTCTGTCCCCTTCTATAGCACGCCTCACCCTGGACACAACCTCGCTGATTATACCATTACAGGTCACCTCGTATAATTTCCGGATCGATTGGAGCCGTATCATGCCGGACGGTTTAAAGACATCACTAAACCAAGACGGTTTAAAGTATTACAGCGACATTATCAATGCGACTGTACAGGCGGGACTCACTCCTGTTGTGACCCTCTTCGACTACGATTTCCCCCAAGATTTGGAGGACATTGGTGGCTGGACAAATTCAGCTATGGTGGGGTACTTCAGCGATTATGCCGAAGCATGTTACGAAGCTTTTGGAGAAAAGGTATGGCTAAGATCACAGCCTAATGTTTGTGCTGTACCTATCACGGGTCAGCTGGTCCTTATTTTAGTAACTTTAATTTAGACATATTTTAGTGCCATGTTTTTTATAAGTTTATTAACTGGAGTGAGGTACATAATACTGTCACTTAGAATAGCCCTGCTCCCTCAAAACGACTCCGGGTAATATTTACACATTAAGAGAAGAACTATTTTACCAGAGCTCCAATTAAATGACAAGAAACAATTTAGCATTCAACTGAGGTTAATGGACCTCCAGGAGTGTAACAATGCCACTCTCCAAGAGGAACATGTTAGCTAGCACTTTCGAGAAGTAAAAATATGTCTTCCCGAAAGTGCTAAAAAAATTAATTTGTTTTTCTATTTTTAGCACTTTCGGGAAGACATATTTTTACTTCTCGAAAGTGCTAGCTAATATGTACCTCTTGAAGAGTGGCATTGTAACACTCCTGGATGCGCTTTAACCTCAGTTGAATGCTAAATTGTTTCTATGCAATTAATAGTTTTCTATTACCATTTTCGAGGGCTGTTGATTGGTGAAATAGTGTGGTGCTAGTTTAAATACCTCTTTAGCAATTGTAAAATGTTTACCTAATAGAGGGAACCGAGCAGAGGTAATTAGTCATGTTTTAGTCGGTTGGTTTTTTAATACATATATACATTAACCCTTTACCCAACAGAACGGCCCTGTGCCAATGCATTCTCTTATATATGCGAGTCGACCATAGGTCGCCTCGCATATATAAGAGAATGCATTGGCTTAACACATTAAAAATTATAAAATTGTTAAAGAATGTAAGACAAAATGGTAAAAAGTGTTTTAGGCCAATGCATTCTCTTATATATGCGAGGCGACCTATGGTCGACTCGCATATATAAGAGAATGCATTGGCACAGGGCATAACTGTAACTATCACAATGTGGTCAAGGAGCCGGTTCCAATGATATCCATATGTGTATGGTTCTATTGAGACAGACCGAAGATATTTTAGGCTGTTGAAGCTTTATTTGGCCGGTTTTGGCCGGTTTGTTGGGTAAAGGGTTAAGCACCAATATACTGAAAAACCAACCGACTAAACTATGACTGTAAGTTAAAGCTGGAAATAAGACCACTGCAAGACATGTATAAAATGTGTCACAAAACAAGAACAAATCAACATTTTAAAAATTACAGAATATTTATATTTACCTACCAAATATTTTAACCAATAGAGCTGTATGAGCTACTGAGAGCCAACTGAGAGCCAACTGAGAGCCAACTGAGAGCCAACTTAGCTTACATTGAATGTAAGCTAAAAATCACCATATACATAAACATCCCACATAATTTGTTTAAAAAGTGTATATAAGTAACGCAATGTATACCTTTATATCTAAACCTCATATGTTATTGTCTTACAACCAAGACTAGGTTTTATATTTATGTTAACCCTAATAAATAAAGGAGGGACGTCCAGCAAAAAAGAATATAGATGGGTAAATACCCCACCTAGTATTGTTAGAGTGGCACTCATGGAGCCCTGAGATACTGCAAGCCCGGAGAGGCAACCTAGTGTTTTGAGTACTCCGTTCATCAATTGTTTCCAGGTGAAGGTATGGATTACATTCAGTGAGCCTATGCAGTTTGTTCTCCGTGGTTACAGCAAAGGGAGCTTCGCTCCAGGTATCAAGAACGAGACATATCCGTATGCGGTCGCCCACAACATCATCAAAGCTCACACGAAGGCGTACAGATTGTACTACAGCAAATACAGATGGCAAGGAGGTACATTTACTTGCATGTGGCTTTATGAACTTGATATCCAAAATATAGCCTTCCAGAAGTTAAAGGTCCACTTAATTTTCGAATCACCAGATCACATTATATACAACATATTCCATATTATATACTATTTTAATGAGGAAACTCCAACACATTGTATTATCAACTGATTTGTTGAATAAACTGAGTACATATTGTTTTTGTCGAGTTACCCAGGTGTGCTCTGTACTTAATGTTGATCCGGACTGCACTGTAAAGTATATTATTCTCAATAGAAGGGGAATAACTCTATCTCTTAGTTTGAATTCCGATGCATTCTGGGTTGACAACGGGGAAAGTCTTGGAATTAATTTGAGAATCTCTATAACTTGGTGGACACTCCTTGCCCACAGCTGTTCCGTATTCTGGAGGAATATATATATTGTTGGTTCCTCTTCCAAATGGTTTATAATATGGACTATGTTGTGTATAATGTTATATGGGCATTCGAAAATTAAGTCGACCATTAAATATCCCATAGCCAACAACATAATAAGAGATGGGGCTAGATAAGAGGGCATTGTTGGGATGGGGTGTCCACTATATAATTTCAGAATTGCCAAATGCATCACCTGCAAGACAAAACTTGCGGACCCGAGGAAATTCATTTGCAGATTTTGCACCCCTTTCTGTCACAATTGTCCAAATAATATCCCAAACTTTCAAGCTGGTAAGCTGCTTGTTATATTTAGACAATTTACACAAAATACCCTGCTATAATTGAACATATTCACCATATCAGCCAACAATTCGGGCTGATAGAAGGAATATATTCGAGTCGTGGTCTAAAACGTTATATTTTACAATCAATGTTGCTTGTAAAATTCAACTTTCAAATATAAAATTATTTTCGGTTTGATATTTCCAACTGCTGTTGTTTTATAAAGATGCATAATCCGAATTAACGCTCCTAAATTACTATTTCTTTGGCTTCGGGGGTAAAATATATTTTATTCGAGTCGAGGCACTCACCCATCAAAGCTCAGAGCGATCAGATATCGATTTTTGAAATTTGTTGTTTCTCGAAATGTGTACTTAATTGTGGTCCAGAACAAAGTCTTCAAACCGACGGTTTCGGACAAAATTGCGGATGAAGATGGATAACTTTAAAATGAAGTGGTAAATTGACAAAATTTTGTGATACTCAAGTGATAATACGGCTATATTTCGTTGAACAACATGTTGATAAATATCACGTTTAGGGAAATTTTTATACCATAGTGGACAGTGCTGTAATTAATTGATTCTGATAACTAATGCGTATTTTAAAGACATGTTGTTGTTGGTGATATGGGAACCGTCTGATCGAATTGAGTATCTTTAAGCATGAAATTCTCAACTATTGAGAACTTTGACCAATGTTGGAGGGGGTGTTCGTCTAGCAACAGGTTTTCTCACCACAACGAATGTCGAACATGAAACCATGCATTACAGGAATAAATGATTTTGGGAATAATGTTCATAACTAATTTTCTTTACAACTTTATACTTAACATTAATAAATATACGTGTACATGCACCATTCATTCAGGTAATGTCGGAATAAATCTGGATGCCCGGTGGGATTACAGCGATTACACTGGCATAACTATCGTCTTGAAATCTTCGGTGGAAATGTTCGCCAATCCTCTTTTCGGAGATGGAGACTACCCACAGGAGATGAGTGTGAATTCAACGAACCAACATACATTCACGATCAGTCTGAACTCCTCATATCTACAACATTTTACGAAAGAGGAGATAGCTGAAAACAAAGGTTTGCATAATAGAAACAGGTTTAAAGGAACCCGAGGCAATCGTAGTGGGTAAATGTGCAAAAAAAGTATGTAAAGCATCACACAAAATTGAGAAATAGATAGACTTTGTTCTCACGTGTATATGTAAATTATTGATAACTCTCGAATATCGAAATTTCGCAATGAAACCATTTATAAACAAAACTGTTACAGTGATTTGTCAACAAACATCGCTAATCGCGACATTATCGCGTATTAAGTTCAAATATTTTACTCTAAACATGATTTTAGGAATATTTTTCAATCCTTTGATTGTTTCCAATATTGTTAAATGTCAAGTTTTGATTAAACGGTAATGTTCACATAACATTGGTTTCAATATGCAATATCTCGTTATTTCAGATGTATTAATAACTAGCAGGGTTACCCGGCGTTTCCCAGGTTAAAGTGATGCGAAACCCTCTGCATGCTGTGGATATTTGGTGGGAATAGTGGATACTCTTGCCCAAAGTGTTACACGTATTCTCATTAATTGTATATGCAAATAGCTATCATAAAACATGATTCTTAAACATGGAATATAAGTAGTGGCTCACCTTGTCGATTGTAATTTTGTTTATCGCGATTAATCCGTTCCACCAATAAAGAAGTATTTATTCATTTACAACTGCGTATACGTCAGACGTTATGACATGAAACATGAACATCATAAACATATTAGTTCGCAAAAATAAAAGGCGACAATTAGGTTTTACATATATAAAGATGTATCAAGCAATCTAGTGGATTAGACTAAGATTTTGAGGGCACCTGGCTATCATATCTCCATGAAGATACAGACGTTTTAAATGAATGTCCAGGTGCTCCTCTGTTCATGACGCTATATATTGGAGAAATATTCATAGTTTGAAAGAAATGTTGCTATGCACGTATATCAGCTACATGTGCCAGACACAGAGCTAGATTTTGAGTGGTTTATTGTAATTTTTGTGTGGAAACCATTGAATGGAACAGACTCAATTTTGTTATACTATATACATGATCCATTCTAATATGCAATCCTCTGACGGTTCGAGGTATCCCAATTTGCAAGAATATGTGTATATCTTAAATAAAATGATAAATATACGTTTAAAGACATATTATGTACTAGTTCGGGTGCGTAAAACTGATAAGTTAGTACCCAAGTGATATGCCAACTGGAGGAATATAGCATTCTACTAATATCACCGAAAATATCAAGAAAATCGACCATACCACTCCACAGAAAACATCGTTTGACACTACGCTAAATTGTAAATATTTACTACTCGAATCGGGACGCTTCTATCGGCGATAAACTAACGTAAACGATTACGCCATCGGCAGTCACTGCATTTAATTAATATATAAGAATGACGGTGTGTTGTCAATTTATATATAATATTTGTTAAAATAACTACTTTGAACAAGATTATTCTCCATTTCTATTTGATCACCCTACCGGAGTGTTTCACACAACTTTAATGCTGTGTTCTATGTATCAGGATTGTGCGCTCATTATACGTTTTTAACACGCATAATTTGATTCCTCGTATCATTTGAGAAGAAAGTGTAGTAATTTGATGGTAATTGGCACTAACCATATCTTTTTATTAGTTTTGGTGATCCTCCTGTCCTATTTTAGACTGAAGCGGTGCCACTTTTGTCATCATTAAACCACACACTTAGACTCATTATGGAAATGCATATATTCAACTGGTGAAAATTGGCGAGTATACAAATTCGTATCAAATTTAGGGCCCACATACCAATTTGGCGTATCTGAACCACACGATTAGATTCCTCGTATCACGGAGAAGAATATGTATCAATCTGGTGGAAATCGGCGCTAAATATACTGTTTATCTTTTTTTGTCAACTTCTATGCATTCCTGACTCGAATGGCCTCACTCGTGACATCCTTAAACCACACAATTATACTCCTGATATCATGGAGATGATTATTTATAAGTTTGGCTAATTGGCGACTGAACACATTTTGATCAAATGTAGTGCCAACCCCATCCCACACCAAACAGCACCAATATGGAGTCTGTAAATCACACGATTAGACTCGTCGTATGATGGATAAGAATGTGTATCACTTTGGTGGAAATTGGCGCTAAAAATATTGCGTATCAAGTTTGGTGCCCTCTGCCTTTCAGTGCACCCCTGACTCGATCGAACGGCGCCACATATTTAAACCACACCATTAGACTCCTCATAGCATGGGGATGATATTGTATAATCTGCGACTGAATCCATTCTTATAAAATTTAGTGCCCCCCCCCCCCACAATCTTTCATCCAAACGACAGCAATTTGGTGTCTTTAAATCACATAATAAGATTCCTTGTATCATGGAGAAGAATATATATCAATTTGTTGGAAATGGGCGCTAAAATTAGTTTTGTCAATTTTGGTTCCCCTGTCCCCTTCCGTGCATCCCTGACACGAACGTCGCCACTTTTGGCATATATAATCCACACCATTAGATGCCTCATATCATGGGAATTATCTCATATATATTTTGAAGACCTCTGTTTGTCTGTATGTCTGTCTGTCTGTATGTCATTGATACAAATCTACGATTCTCGACCGATCGGGACGAAACTTGGTACGTGTGTGTAGTTTGACCAGGCGGTGGACGTTGTCGTATTGGCGAGCCCGTGCGGTGCCCGTGCAGCGCATGCGCAGACGAGATCTCGGAAACGGGTGGAGCTATCGACTTGAAATTTGCTATGTGAATGTATCTTGCCCCGGATACGAATTTTATCGGGTCGCCGAGCCCGTGCGACGCCAGCTTCGCACATGCGCAGACGAGATCTCGGAAACGGGTGGAGCTATATCGGCTTGAAATTTTGTATGTGAATGTATCTTGCCCCGGATACGAATTTTATCGGGTCGCCGAGCCCGTGCGACGCCAGCTTCGCGCATGCGCAGACCAGATCTCGGAAACGGGTGGAGCTATCGACTTGAAATTTGGTTTTTGAATAGCCCGGATGAATAGCCCGGACAACGTCGGGCTCATCGGCTAGTCTCATATATATTTTGAAGACCTCTGTCTGTCTGTCTGTATGTATGTCTGTATGTATGTCATTTATACAAATCTACCATTCTCGACCGATCGGGACGAAACTTGGTACGTGTGTGTAGTTTGACCAGGCGGTCGTCAACGTCTTTTGGCGAGCCCGTGCGGCGCCCGCTTTGCGCATGCGTAGACGAGATCTCAGAAACGGGTGGAGCTATCGACTTGAAATTTGCTATGTGAATGTATCTTGCCCCGGATACGAATTTTATCGGGTCGCCGAGCCCGTGCGACGCCAACTTCGCGCATGCGCAGACGAGATCTAGGAAACGGGTGGAGCTATCGACTTGAAATTTGCTATGTGAATGTATCTTGCTCCGGATACGAATTTCATCGGGTCGCCGAGCCCGTGCGACGCCAGCTTCGCGCATGCGCAGACCAGATCTCGGAAACGGGTGAAGCTATCGACTTGAAATTTTGTATGTGAATGTATATTGCCTCGGATACGAATTTTATCGGGTCGCCGAGCCCGTGCGACACCAGCTTCGCGCATGCGCAGACCAGATCTCGGAAATGGGTAGAGCTATCGACTTGAAATTTGGTTTTTGAATAGCCCGGACAACGTCGGGCTCATCGGCTAGTCTATTATATATTTTGGGAAATATGTGTGTGTGTGTGTGTCTGTCTGTCTGTGTGTTCGCGATGGACTCGAAAACGGCCGAGCCGATTTCGATGAAACTTCGTATGTGGGGGTACTTTCGGCCGTGGAGTGGCATGGGCTATTAATTTGCCCGTGCGACGTGACCGTGAACTTGAAATCGGGTCATTTCAAGGTCAAACGCCAGAGTATCACGGGATTTCGATGAAAATTAGTGTCTGGGGATACTTTCGTATGGGGTGTGTCGTAAGCCTATTCGTTTGCCCGTGCGACGTGACCTTGAAATCGGGTCAATTCAAGGTCAATCGCGAATTTTGATGGGATTTCGACGAAATTTGATACGTAGGGTTACTTTTGTCCACTGAGTGTTTTGGACGGATTAAATCGTGACCCCGACCTGACCTTGACCTTCAAAATGATCAATTCGAGGTCAAATCGGGTAAAACCGGATGGATTTCGACGGGTACTTTTGTCGGGTACTTTTGTCCGGCAGTGTTTTGGACGGGTCAAATCGTGACCTTCAAAATGGACAATTCAAGGTCAAATCGCGCAATTCGCAGAAAAGCAGAGGGGAAACAGCCCGGACGAAGTCGGGTCCACCTGCTAGTTATATATAAGTTTCATGGCAATCGGCGACACAAAATATTTCTGCCCCTCCCCATTTAGATGGCCCCTCGTCGTTAAAGTTAGTTTAATCAATTTTGGTGCCCCTCTCCCCTTCCGCGCATCACTGACTCCAACGGCGCCACCTTTGACATATTTAAGCCACACTATTAGATTTATTATATCATGGGGAAGATTATATATAAGTTTCGTGGCAATCGGAGACAAAAAATATTTCTGCCCCTCCCCTTTTCTGCCCCTGATAACCGCGGCGTCACTTTAGAACATTCTAACCTACACCATTATCTTTCTTGTAAATAGTTACCCATAATAGACCCCTTTGGTGCCATCTAGATGGCCCCTCGGCGCTAAAATTAGTTTCATCAAACTTGGTGCCCCTCTCCCCTTCCGTGTATCCCTGACTCGAATGGCGCCACGTTTGACATATTTAAACAACACTATTAGATTCCTTATATCATGGGAATGATTATATATAAGTTTCGTGGCAATCGGCGACAAAAAATATTTATCCCGCAGGGTCGTAACACAACACTGACAGGTTTGCCTGATATTGACTACCTTAATGAATTATGAATGAAAAAGGTAGTCGCGAAATTATTGGTAGGGTGTTCACTGCTCAGTTATCCACTTCTTGCTTCAAGTCTTCCTTTTTTGGCCAACAATGCGCCATGGCCGCAACAAGCAAGCTAGTATGAGTCCGTGGGAACCCGTTAATCTGAACCCGGATCTGAAACGAGACACTAGACCACCTGGTTAGTGATGTCTGCCGGTCAGTGGCAATCGAATGCCATAGGATAAAAACAAGAAAAGAAAGGGAGGGTGGGAGGGTGAATTTCAAACTAAAACATACTTTCCCCAATTTTCGAATCTCGCGAAAAGACCTTGGCCCTGTAACGACTTGGTTAAGTGCCTTCGACGATATAGTTCCGCTCTCCCGATTTACTGAGTATGATGAGCACCATGGTTATATAATACCTTGATGCTACTGCGGGTTTGTGGTAACATTGCCAATAAATTACCAAGCAGATGTTGCCTTATTAAATCTTCTTAATGATCGTATAATACTGCATGTTAATCCTACCAATGGAATTTGTGTATCGATCCGCGTGTTCCATCGAATCAATATTTAGCGACTGACAGAATCGGGCACGTGATCTTGTTTTGGTTCTAAATTCTTAGCTTTTGTAAACAAACTCCCAATGTGTCTCTTCTAGCTGTCAGGTCTTAGCGACCCGTCGGGATAGATGCCGTCGCTATGCGACTCTCGTTTTCTGCCCTCCCATTTTCTGCCCCTGACAACAACGGCGTCATTTTAGAACATTTTAACCCGCACCATTTTCTTTCTCGTAAAAAGTCACCCCTTGTAGATCGCTTTGCTGCCATCTAGATGGTTCCCTGTTAATTTCTATATAACACAGACAGACAGACAGACATTCGCAAATATTGATATATATGACAATAAGAACCAAGTCGGTCTATTTATACATGTACTTGTTGATGGTAGTTGTTTCTCAGACGTTTATAAAATTTATGTTATTTCAAATAAACCCACATGTAAGGCCTTGTGTACCTTTAAACAGAGAACTTTAAACTTGGAACGTCAGTCACTGCAAGCTATATAACTATATCACATTAAACCCATGATATATCATTAAAAAAGCCATTATACATATTTACTTATTCATAGCTAGTGATGAATAGGTGCGTGCTACATATCACTTGGCCGCGCGCCAACAAAATAACCGCGTCTTTACATTGATTGAGGCGGATAAATACTATTTCGAAATGCCTCGCTGACACCAACGCCAGACAATGAAAAATGATTCTTTTGTTCATTAAATTTAAATTATTTTCCATCTTCGATGCACTAACGAAAATAGACACAGAAATAGGCACTACACATGTAGATGAGGAACTATATGCTATGTCCCAAGCCCCAAAAACGCGCAATTGTCGTACACGGTTGTGAAGCCACTGAAGCATATAATGAGTGTCGTGCAAAATGGAAGACATTGTTGTTATCATGGTTAAATTTCTAACACCAGTGCCCAAGTTCTGTAAGTTATAATTTGGCAAAAACACGTTGAAAACAACCAATTTTAACATTTCAAGTATGGACGGATGTCCAAATTTGTGTGAACAAAGATGGCGTCCGAATTTCCAATGCAGCGATCAGTAGACACGGCCGATGATTGGTAGAATATATCAGACAATATATCAGATTGACATCCATGTGGTGATAAATTTGGCCTGTTTCAGCACAAACCATCTGTACTATAGAGTAGCATGCCTATGATTGTGATTTACCTTGGCGTAAACGACTCAATGTTTTACATGCGCTAGTTTAGTTTAAACATACAAAAACAAATTATTGACAAAGATATACTAGTATTATGCATAATTGATAAAGGGATTGGGTGTGAGCGGCACATATTTGGCACGTGGTCACAGTTTGAATGAGTGCGTCAGTAATTATCTAGATGGATTGCAAGTGGCGGTGAATGCATGACATTGAATAATATCTACCCACCGACAAGAGGCACCCATTTATGCTAATTTAATTTAGTTACGTTTTCTGTCACCGTGATCATTCGAAAGATGCCCGATGTACGTGTCTCGCAACAATATAAGAATGCAGCAGAGATGACAAATGTAAATAAAAACAAACAAAAAAGGTGTGAGGCACAATGACGCGTATTTACCACGATGAGTAAGGGATATATACATGTATCACTTTCGTAAACTAAGGTAGTATGTTGTTAAGTTTGTGGGATTGGGGTGGAGTGTAAATCAATGAGTCCAGAGCATAGGCCCCTGGGGGAAATACAAGATATACCAATACATACTAGACCAGTGACAAAGTCTGATTATGGGAAAAATACACCTTATCACTCGTGGCTATATATATATAAAAGAGTAGCATATTTCCGTCTATCTGTTCGGAGTTTTCTCCCAAACCCCTAGACCTATTTCAACCAATTTTGGTATGGTGACTTAGGGTAACCTGGTGGAGGTTATAACGGCGTTAGTTTTTCAAAATTTTGATTAAAAAAAAATTAACTAAATAAATAAGAAACACACAAATTAAAATAAGCTCATTGTGGGCCTATTTCAGAATCAAATAACTGTGAATATTTATGTACAATATGAACCTATTTGCAGATCAGATGTACGCACTTTATATATGTGTTTTCCCTGTGGGCCGCGCCATCCAGATGAATAACGGGTATAGATCCACTAGTGTCTTGACTTATTTCAGAATCAAATAAGTCGAATATGGACCTATGTGAAAATTTAGGTTCATGTGTGCGCGAAGCGCCCTCGGGACAGTAAGTCCCCGCCCCGACGCTGAATAAAGGCTAGTACTATAGTAGTATAGGTTGGTATATTTGGTATTTTCCCCACAGGGACCTGTGGTCCACAGTGGACAATATGTTATATATAGTGTGATGACATATTTGTCTTTCTCTTGTTCCCTGCAGGAGCTGCCGACTTCCTTGGCCTCAGCGTCTACCCAAGTAGATTAGTATACGGTGACCAGGAGGACTACCTACCATATAATGATGCACTGTACGTTAATTCGGATTAAATTATTCCATAATATTCACGGTGATGTGGTTACAAAATAATACGGTGATACTGTACAAATTCGCTCTAATTATTGGCACTTCTTTACCCCTAGTTAAAGGTACTCAATCCGATTCGATGGTCCACATATCATCAGATTCCAACAACGACAACAACATTTTTTGAAATGCCGCTTCAATTATCAGAATCGATTAATTGCCCAAAAATAATGCTAACCACACTGAACTATAGTATAACATTGCCCCAAAACTTGTTATATATCAACATTTTGTTCAAATCTGGCCGGATTGTCAAATATCTAAAACTAAAGCCTTTTGATTTCAGAAGTATCAATCTTCATCCGCAATTTGGTCCGAGATGACGATTTGCCATACCGCCAAATATTACATATTTCGGGAAATAACAAATGTCAAAAATCGGTAGCTGATCACTCGGAACTTTAATGGGTGGGTTCCTCGACTCGAATCAAATATTTGTTACCCCCGAAGCTAAAGAAATAGTTATTTTGGAGCGTTAATTCTGATTATGGATCTTTAAGCGGTCCTGCTAATTGGATATAATGATGCTTTAGATAAAAATAACTGTACGTTTTCTTAACAGCACCAGTTCAGCAGGAGCCACAAACATCATAACAAATTAGCAGGACCACTTAACCAAGCTATTATTTGTGTGCTTCATTTGATACTGAATGCACCAACACCGATATAACTGTTCAAGTTTAATTCCCCCACGGTCCCACCATGTCATTACAACATTGCAACACAAATAGTTGGTAAAACATGCAGAAGAAACAACAAATACACGTGCTGCTATTTGACTTACATTAGTTGTAAATTAAACAACGTCCATGCAGTATCCAAGCTATTGGAAATTGGAAAGATCCCCCGAATGGGGTTGTATGTTTTCTAACTGATGCATCGCCATTTCGGACAAAATTTGGAAAATAGGACAATATTCGACTTCAGCCTATAAATTTTTTTTTAACCCTAAATATTGGTTAGAAAATCTGACTATCAAAACGATTTCAACCTGTACAGGTATTTTTGGTCTTAGATATCTAATGTTGTGTCAGGCAACTGTGGCCAGCTATGGAATAAGTTTGGTCAAAGTTATGAGAGACAACCCAAACCCCCCGTCGCTGCGGTCTTCACACAAGGTACAATTTATTAGAACGTGAATTGAAACATGTTTTAGCTGCATAATATATGTATAAAAGAGGGATTGGTGCACAAGATTATACAGTTTATGAAGACTTTCTCCCAAATACAATAGAATCGAACACACATGCTATCAAGGTGGTATAAACGTATGTACACCGTGATAGGTTGTGAAATATATAATTTAATTCAGATTTTATTATGACTTTCGTCGCATTTAACTTAACACATGATTAAAATACAAATATTGTGTATAATACATGGGTATAATGTATACATGGGTATGTGAGGTGATATATATACAAAATACACACACTAAAGATTGCAATACTGAGTATAATATGTGCAGGGGCCAGGTTGATGGTAGTAGTAGTTTAAAGGGGTACTGTACAATAAATCCGGCCATTTATGGGACCATCTCATTTTTTACTACAAATGAATGAATTTTAGCCATGGATTAGTGTAAAATACACTCATGTGCTCTATGAACGATGCAAAAAATATGGTAATTGTAAAATGAAATGGTAATTCATTTGTTGCATATATTCTGTTGAGTATAATGTGAGATTGTCCCATGAATTGGCGGATTGAGTGTACAGTACCCCGTTAAGAACATTTGGTCTGCGGAAGTAATACGGCTTGATTAATCTGATTCTGATGTAACTTAGATAGTCACATTTCAGGACACGGGTGCATTCATCTAAGATTTCTGACTAGTAAGTGCGCATACTCTTCTTTCTGAATAGTCCAAATTATTCCAGACATGGGGATTGCCCGTCAAAAATGACGGGTGACAAACATGGCACAAAGGAACATCGTGTGAACAATTAGTTTAAGCTGATATTAAATTCACTCGATTGCTAATTATTAGTGCCTTTAAGTCATTTGAGAACAACGGCACCTATCCCGTGACATTTCCCGTGTCGCGTTACCTTTATGCACCAATTTTCCCTATATTTAATGAGCTGATAATAAACGCTCTTTACTGATCATGAAATTTAAAAGTCCCCCTTTAAGTCATCTGAGTTCTAATGCGCCTATCCCATGAAATTACATGGCCATGCGACAAATGTGTACCAATGTTCATTCATATATTCTAAGCTGATAAGGAACGCTATTTTGTTTTGTTGATATATGCCAAATCAATCAGTTTATTTCTCATAAACCTATACATACATAGGTATGGAGATAATAACAGTTAAATATATACAATATGTACATAGGCATGTGAGCTTCCGGGTGACAAATGTTGTATACATGGATTACATTACATAACCTTCATCGCTACATATATGTATAACACTGTAACATGTATATGGATATTACTAATATATAAGCATATACAACTAAATAGATTTATTGTATATGCTTACATATACATATTTATAAATATATATTAATAACTGTGTGTATGCGTATATCGGTACTGTTCTTACACAAATTATGATAATGCTTGTTCGAGCTATTTTCTAGCTGAGTTATTCGGTCATTTCTCGATTTACAAGCTTAATAAATTCGCACAACTTGCGGAGGTGTGTTACATTGTCGTCATTGAGTAAATCACTCATCAATATTGTATTAGGACGTCGGCCAGTTAACATTGGTAACAATCTGCCCCTTTAAGTCGTCTGCGGTCAATCATGACGGGTGACAAATATGACATACAGGAAAATATCGTCACCGCTGCACCGCGATACAAAGAAAGCCGACAAAGGTGCGCGGAGTTTGTCCGGAATTTATGACGGACGCCGCAGAAACCACATTCGTCTTTAGAGAATGTAACACACTATATCACATTATATAAACATTATTCTTGATGACCTTTGGGAAACGCGTTATATCTCAGGTTGTCTTATACCGATTGGCCGTGTCGTATTTTAAGATGTGCCTCAGGACATGGTAAAAAAAATTGGCGCAATCGCACATGATGGTGATATATTTTTAAATACGCCAAAATCGTGACAGATAAACACACAGACACACACCCACCCTCACACAGACACAGACAAACCTTTATATATATTATATTCCATAGGTTATTAACACATATCTATATATGTATACTCGTCTGTTTTCAGATACCACTCATTCGTAAGTGTCAGAAAGCTTCTGAATTGGATTAAACTCGCGTACTCAAATCCAAAGGTGGTTGTGACACCTTACGGGTTACCAGACTATGTTGGAACTGACCCCAGCGACGACAGGCATGATGCGGGAAGAATAAATTACCTGAGGTACTTCGCCACGGAAACATTGAAAGGTATTCGAACTGTCGACTCTCTGATTATATATTGCCAAAGCTAACACATTTAAAGCCACTTGGCGATTTGGGCTCCATAATACACATAATGATATTCGCTTTTGAATTGTTCCCAGTTTCGAAATAGGTCGATAAATACTAGAACTACCTTTCTACGAACATTAAATGTCACAGAAAGACGCATTGAAGTCATAAAAAATTCAACTTTGAAGACGATGTTTGGGTCCCAAAAAAAAAACAAGAGAAGAAAACACCCATGCACATGACATGGCATCTTAAAGAGCATTCCGTGTTATGCTATTCCTGATAGGGTAGACATAAAACGCGTTTGTTTCACTTCTGTGCGAAAAATTGAAAAATAGCTGAAAATGGCTGTGGCCATGGCAAGTAGTTTTCAGAGAATGTGAAGCGGTATATCAATATTTCGTGTATTTGTCAACCTATGTTATACCTCCTTCGAAATTACGTTCATGTAGACAAAATTTGGAATCACGAATGAGCCATGTCCGTTTAAGGTAGAGCATGCACGAATACATATACAATATTTACTTGGCATAGGCTGCGTTTCGTCGACTTCAAATGCGTAACATACATGTGAATAATTACCATCATTAATGAATATACATGTAATAAAGCTTATCATCATGTATGTGAATAATTATCTAAATGATTACTAGTATGCAATAAATATATTGATCACTATTTATATTTAATACAACATATGGCATTGGTGTAATCAACAAGTACACGAACAAATACTGTAATGCCCTAAATAATCGACTCCTTAACCACAGCATAATTATGGTAACTTTTCAGGATTCGGTGAGAGCTTTCCGATGAATTGCAACAAGCCATATTTCCGACGAAATCCTGAAAAGTTACCCATAATTCTGCTGTGGTTAAGGATTCGATTAATTTGGGAATTACTGTATATTGACTTGGTTCTTATTTTCATTAGGTCGTATTTCAAGACCACTTTTATGAAAACATTACTATTACAGTAGACTTACCGATATAAGTCCAATCAGCTCCAATAAGGTACCAAAGTTTAAACAAGGTTTCACGGTAAACATTGCAAGAGATCAAAACATTGAAAATCACATTAACACTATTTGAACTTACTACACCACACGGGGTATCCGGATGACTCGTCCAAGTATGATGATAGGACGTCCAGACACCAAATTTGACACATTAATTATTAATGATATTTTGCTCCATGTCCGGATGTCCCACAAATATACAGACTACTATATTCGAAGATTATTCGACAATCTAGTGAGTTTTGCGCACTTAACACAGGTTTATGGTGCCTTTTTACAAATGGGGTGCGTGGAAGTATGGATCGGTAGTCCAGTGAGAGAGGATAGGACTGCCAGATTTTTTTGCCTCCTATGGATAGGTCGTCCAACAAGGAAATTACTTATATCTCCGGTTTCTTGGTTTCAATTGTCACCTGAATGCTCCCAACGAATGTATTTATGTGTGTTTTATATATTTAAGGATAAAATCCGACCACAAAATCCAATATGGTGGCCCAGGTAGCGTCCGAAATGTGAAAAAATGCAAAAGTTTCGACATTTCACCAGCTATCGTTAAATTTGTCTGTGGGAAAACGTGGACATCTTGGAGGAACGTTATACATATATCGCACAGAAGAGTAATTTTCACACACAATGAGACCATAATATGCATTCCTGGCTCAATATTTTCCAAATGCCGGTATAATCCGATCGACACCGAATCGACGCTAATAACGTTATGTCTGTTTCCATTCAATGGGTGTTATTGTTATTTTAACTCCACCCCCATACATATAGGATTCCTCTTATACTTGAGTTGAGGAATATTCACCCTAATCGAAGATGGCGGCCAAAATGGTGACCAGAAATTGAAACATCACCTAAAATTGCTGATTCTCACATCACATCTGAGAATTATTTCAACAACGACAACAGTGAAGTCCATCCATGCTTACTGTTGTGGGTTGGAAACACTGAGGCGAAGTACTCTCCTTATAACTCATCTAACAAAAAGTCCCATAAGTCCATAGACATATTTTTTAAAATCACCGAAAATCCCTCATATTAATATTCAGTGGGCGTTATTGTGTTGACAACTCCATCCACGCTGACAGTTGAGTTGGGAATACTGAGGCCAAGTAACTACCATACATCTCATCCAAGAAAATGTTTCCCCAATCCAAGATGGCGGCTAAGGTGGTGACAGAAATTTGAAACACGCCTATAGTCCTTTACTTTCTGACAATGGGGGTTATTGTTACGCGAATTATACCCACATGACGTGTGGGTAGGGAACATTGATAGGACGTATTCATTTGAGTTCGGCAACTGATACTCTCAGCCAAGATGTGTAGATCCAAAAACTAGAGTAGAAACTGGCTGAAAGTACGGTTAAATTGTCACTATTGCTAACCTTTGACTAGATATCTCTCAAATAAATGCGAAAAATTATCTGTGGATTTTATGGACGCCCTATTATTTTTAGGTGGACGACCTATCCCCTCAATAATAATGTAATCAGCATGTATACACGAACAAATAGATTGACTTTGTTCTTATTTTCATTAGTTCGCATTTCAAAACCATTGTTATGAAAACATTGTTACGGTAGAATTACCGATATAAGTCCAATCAGCTCCAACAAGGTACCAAAGTGTAATCAAGATGTGACGGTAAACTTGGCAAAAGATCAAAGCATTGAAAAATACTCTGAAAATCACATAAACACTAAACTATTTGAACTTACTTCAATATTAGCGATGTTTCTTGACAAATCACTGTAATCATCTGTCACTCTTTTTTTTAAAAATAACAATGGTTTAAATACGCGAAATTTCGTTATTGGGAAACTATCAATAATGAATATAAGAACAAAGTTTATCTATTGCTCCATGTTCTTCTTAGTGGTGATGTTTTACAGACTTTTATATTTGTGCTCATTTACACATTGCGAGTGCCTTCACTGCCCCGAGTCCGTGTGTTTAAAGTCACATTGCCGCCGGATCTCGTGTGTACGTTGTATTGTTTATGTAATCCTTTGTTCAATTTGGTGGTATACGAGCTATAAAACAATGTACACTCATTATTCGATAAATTATTCATATAAGCGAGTCACTGAGTCGTTACCATATTGGAACCATCCAGCCCCCATTTCGCGGTTTAAAGGCACGGGCGGCGTTCGTTGCAGAAATATTTTTATTTGTTCAAATCGCCATCAACAGAAGGAACACCAAATATATACAGTTCCGCTCATATGCAAAATATAATCGGCGCGTAAATAGTATATTGTCGGCAAGACGTACGATGGTGTACGTAAACAAGAGCCTGCTCGTGTCACAGCCGTTGTGCTTCTATTTACATAACACAGCGCAATTCTATTGGTTAATCACACACAAATGATATAAACGCTCTTTATTATTTCCATATCAGGAAAACAGTAACAAATAACGCTCTTTATGTTTACTATATCCGGATCTAAACAAAAGCCAGGACACATAACGTGTTTTGCTTTTGTTTACATAACAAAGGGGAACAATTGACAATAACATACTGTTTATGCCATATTTCTGATTGGCACAAGAACAAAGTCTGTCTATATCTTACTATTCCTTCTGTTTATGGCAGTTTTTGACGGAGGTGAATATTTTAACAGCATACACACCGCCAACCCCGCCCGTATCTTTAAGTGCTACATGTCAAAATTCTGGAATAGCATTCCATTTGTGGAATTGTGAATAGAATTCTTGAATATTCAAAAGATCCATATATGGAATGTTCTCCAGAACTTTGACCTGTATAATAGCACTGAATGCGCGGAACAGGGCTAGATGGGTCAAATATGGTCGCGACCTAGTGATCTCGCTTATTAAGAGATGTAAACCACTCTAAGGTAATACAGCTGCAATAAAAATTCAACAGTATGAACTGTTTACTTCTTTTAAACAGCTGTGACCTACGATGAATGTAATGTAATCGGATTCAATGTGAGGTCGCTAACTGATACATACGAATGGGCAACAGCGGATCGTAGAAAGTACGGATTGTATCAAGTAAAATCGACGCACGATACATCAGAGTTGCTTCCGAAGTCTTCGGTTCGATTCTATAAGCAGCTTGTTGGTGATAACGGATTCATGGCTGGATCGCTGACGGATGCTTCAGTGTCGTGGGAGAGGCAATATGAGGACGAGTTTTACTATGGATTATTTCCGGAAGGGTTTAAGTGGGCGGTGGCAACAGCTGCGTACCAGATCGAAGGAGGTTATGACGCGGATGGTATGTTTAAAATCTAATATAGAATTATGCTAGTGATAATTCACATTACTACTTCCGTCGACAACAACAACAGATGTCCCATTCCAGTTGACACCATAAACTACTATTTGTATGAGGGTGTTACTCCTTACCCACAAGGCATTGAATCATGAATACCAGGTAACAGAGCGCTATATGGGTGTATCCCGCCTCTATTGCAATTTATGAAATAAGGAATACAAGATATCGATATCTATCGATCTCACATTAATATGCTACTTTTCACACATATTTTCAATATAATACCAAAGATGCATAAAAGCATGTACGATATCAAGAAACTCCAGCTGTTATTGACCTAAGAAATATTTAAAATTTGAAAACAATTATATGAAATATGAAATCTGCGTATCAGGCCCTTTTCAATCTTAATGACGATTAAATTCGGCGTACGAATCCTGAGTACTAGTTGTCAGTGGTTATGCATCCAGGTGCCTCTCAGACAAATCCCACGTACCGCGGAAAGGAGGGTGTGTTAGTGACATCCCATTTTCTACCCGAAAAAATAATGATATACATACATTTATATGCATATGAGAACATTTATTGGAGGCTTAGATTGTGAGATGTCTAATTATTCACAGGGGAGGGGGGCAGTTTTTGTGTAATTTGAATTATTGTCAGACTCCAGAAAAGCCAAAAATTATCAACTACGATAACGAGCATATTTCCAATATATGTTAACATTATAAAGACCGTTTTTATTTGTCGGATCTAATGTGTGGAATCTATAAGTTTTGTGACGTTTCTCTCAGGTAGAGGGATGAGTATCTGGGATACCTTCTCCCACATACCAGGCAAAGTGCAAAACAACGACAACGGAGATGTAGCATGTGACAGTTATCACAAGTACCAGGAGGATATCAAACTACTAGTCGATCTCAAGGTAATGTTCGACACATTAATGAGGATATATTTGAGTAATATGCATACCGGCGGCCATGTTCCGATAGTAATTTACATACCGGCGGCCATGTTCTGATAGTAATGTACATACCGGCGGCCATGTTCTGATAGTAATATACATACCGGCGGCCATGTTCTGATAGTAATGTACATACCGGCGGCCATGTTCTGATAGTAATTTACATACCGGCGGCCATGATCTGATAGTATTTTACATACCGGCGTCCATGATCTGATAGCCGTGATATACACGCATGTATTCACAAAATATAACCGTACAAAAAAAAAGCAGATGCCAGGTGCTGCATGGTAGCCCGTTTATACACACACACACCGCGTGCATGCATTCCAAATTATAACCGTAAAAAAAAAACCGACGTGCCTTTGACGCATTTAGCCATGATGTGTGCCTGTGATTGGCCGCAACCTGCTGTCCGGCGTTATTGTTTTGAAGGGCGATCATGTTCGACTGGTGTTGTTAGATTAGCAATGGGAATATAGAGTGGTTTTTATATCTTGTCGGCTCAGATTTTATGTTTGAACTATATGCCTGAAATAGACACAATTTTTGTTATAAAATTTACAATTCGAGATTACACTGCACCGACACAAAATATGGAATATACACCAAAGGAAAAACGCATCTGTGACGATCACAGGCGGTATATATAAGGTCGTCCAGCGATAACCCTTTCATAGCGGGAGTTGCGTTGGTGCAGCATTAAAGATACCGTGCCAGTGTATTCTCTTATATATGCGACTCTCCCATATGAAGACTCGTATATAAGAGAATGCGCTGGCTTACAAGATCAAGGTAATGTTATTAAACCAATGTATTCCCTTATATATATGCGAGGCTTCCTATTGGAGACTCGCATATATACATATGCATGGATACAATCAGATAAGGTTATAGCAATCAGAAGTATTTTAGCCTCCCATTAGCAGTTGTTTTTAAAAAATTAGAATGATACTATACTCAAATGTTGTTGTTAGTTTATATAGTCCCTGAGTCGTAGAATAAGGTAACTAGATTTCCATTATTTGAAAGTCTGTTCAGTACGAAGTAGTGTCACGGATGGCAGATTAACCGGAATGCAAAAATACCAATTGTCGTTGTCGGGTAATTTTTTGACAGTTTTCAAGCAAATGTATCAAATAAATGTTATATTATATGCATACTAGTCCCACATACTCATTTAAGTCATTGTATAGTCACTTGTATAGTCACGCGATCATGTGTGCCACACGTTGCCCCATCCACTATCCGTGAATCTTTTGATTACGTCTTGTACACGGCAATTCGTAATTTAATTTATGGCTCCAGCCGTAAATTAAATTTATATCAAATTACTAACTTTGATTTTAAGATAACCTATTAACCTGAACGTTTACAGAATACATCTTCGACTCAAATTACTTAGTTTTCTATATATTATCGATAATAGATCGTTGTTATCACCGGTAATTTATTAAATACGGCGTACAGTACCCCTTTAACCCTTCCATGACGAGAGCTTCCTGAATTTTTGCAAAAACCCTGTGCCAATGCATTCTCTTATATATGCGAGTCGACCATAGGTCCCCTCGCATATATAAGAGAATGCATTGGCCTAACAAATTTTTTATATGTAAGAAAAAATAAAACAAAATGATAAAAAATTGTTAATGAATGTAAGAAAAATGATAAAATTGTTAAAGGTCGTTTGTCGAACTTATTATCTGAGCATTTCCCAACAATTAATATAATTCCTCTGCACTTGTATTATCTTTTCGGCTGGCTGTCGTCTGCTTATATCATGAACACCCTTCAAATTAATAATATACCATTCCAATATACAGCTGCACTGTCACAACTGGATGCGAGAATCCATTTAGTATAGAAAGGGTTAAATGTCCACACAATGTTCGCTACCCGATTACTTATATTCAGCAAGCCTGGAAATAGTGTGTCCGCGGGGTAGCATCACCAAATTCACCCTCTGGGGACCTCATTCTGCTTATAACCCAGCAGAATGAGGTTCACAGAGGGTGAATTTGGTGATGCCAACCCGCTATGCGGGGTAGCATCACTAAATTCACCCTCTGGGGACCTCATTCTGCAAATGACAGGCACACTATTTCAAGGCTTGATATTCAGAGTCATTATTATACATGTTGTTTCACTAAACAATAATGTAATATCAGGGAGAATGAATATATATTCCACCAAGACATAGATTCCCATGGTTTCAAAGTGTCCATCAAGTGGTAGAATGTAGAGTCTATTTGTCGACCGGATATTTTCTCACATAACCCATTGCGCGTCGTTGAAATGATAACTAAAATATAGAGTTATCTCTCTTCCATTGTAATAAGAATCAACTATCGTTCTTAAAATAAAGCAGAGATCATCTCCAGACAGATTATTGTACTTCAGCAATAAATAATATATTTTGGACCGAAGAACTTTGACATATGTATAATTATGTTTAGCTTCCTCCTTCCAGTGGTATATACATGTAATATATGATGTCATATGAAGATTCAAAAATATTTTGGCTGTTTATTCAAATTGATTGTGTATACTATATTCATTAACAACACAAGGAACTGAGTGTTTGATCCCTGGATACCAGTTAAGGGGTTTCCACGCATATAGCACACACATATGTTATATGTTAACATTCTTGAAGCAGTCATTCCAGCCTTTCACTACTTCAGATCATATACTTTTTATGGCAGTTATTCATTTCAAATCAATTTGTGTACTTGCGGAGAATGCTCCTCCAAAATGTTTTATTCAGAAAATATGATCAATGCCATTTTTTTGACATTTTGATTGTTACATAATATGCATGACGTGGTCTTCAGATAGCAAATAATTATTTCAGGTGGTGTACTGGCTTAACAATTAAGTAGTTTTGTGTGCAGGTCGATCTAAAATTCCATATCAGCTAGGAGATAGGTTAGAAGCGGGAACACCTTAAGAAAATATAAGATACAAGAGGCATGGATTAATTTTGCCAATAATATGCTAATGTTCATTTCTATTAAGATTCTTGAATGCCGTTTAAATATGGCATGTGTATCGCTAGCACCACGCCGTTAACAGGGGTATGAATCATACACCCATAATAAAATTCACCTGAATTACCGCGTATCATAAGGTGGTTGGTTACACAATCATATTAGGCGGATAATATGTGCAAATGGACACATTTCGCAAAAATGAGCTACTGCTGATATGAATTTAGAATAGGGTACTAGGGTACTAGAATTTGTGTTCTTTCTATCAATTGTCCTTTTGCAAAATCCGTAGTTACGAGAAGGCCTATACGCTTTCGAGAAGGCAAGCATGACCACGCCAGCTTCTCGTTGAGACACACGCTTAATATGACCTGATATATATAAGTACAAACAACTATACTATTACTTACTCGTAATTCTTATTACGCGCGCTCCACGTGTATACTAATGTAGAGATTCTTGTTTCGCCTGGGCGCATGGGTGTTTTATTTATAGAATGGGAGTTTTTGGGAGGATTAAAAGTCGAACTGCGACCGGAGGCCGAGTCCGGTAAAAGGTGTAGTTGGGAATTTCAATTTCGTTTATTGTCGTTAACATTATGTCAATAATGTTGGTTTTTGGTTTATGATAAGCTATGCCAATTACAAATAAAAGAAATGAAAAAGATAATTTTTAAGTCTTATATTTCAACTTTTATAGACATGTTTCGTTCTGCAGCCCACTGGGGGTTGTGGTCGGAGACGGCCGTTGTTATTGTTATTTTAACGGAATTCTGAGTTGGTCATTCGCAAAACCAATATATTTTATATTCTATAATTACAATCATGGGTATATAATATATGATATTGAGCGCGTTACCATTTCTGACATTGGTTTTCTTGTCAGTTACTGTGGTAGATCAGTATGCGAAAGATGTCTAATCTGTTTCAACAGGTAACTGACTACCGCTTTTCGTTATCATGGTCACGTATCTTGCCACAAGGAACACTAAAAGGTGGCGTAAATGAGCTGGGGTTTCAGTATTACGACAATCTAATCAATGGACTATTAGATGCAGGGATAGAACCCATGATCACACTGTACCATTGGGATCTACCGCAAGCACTGGAGGATCACGGTGGGTGGCTGAACGAAACGACAGTTAGCCATTTCGGGGACTATGCTCGACTGTGTTACCAGAGATTCGGAGGCCGGGTGAGTTTTACTTCCCGAAAACATACAGCACTGGACAGATGCATGTCGCATATACAATGCTTTTCTTGTATACACTATTTTGTGTAAACTCAGTCATAAAAGAGGTGTGTTCAGTTGAACCCTTATCTGAAAACAACACAATGTGTGCATGTGTATTTGAGGCATTTTATATATAGTATCGAATAAATCCGACATGTTCTTATTCTACCATTCATATGTTTTAGCGACCTATATGCATGGTCTTGATTTTCTATAACTTTAAATCGAGGACTATAACATGGATGTCTACAACTAAACATAATTGTTTTGTCACGTTCTTGTTCTAATACACATTATATATGCTTCGTTATATGTAATACATATAGAGCCGCGTTCGCATTGGATCGGGTTATGAGGTCAATTCGCAACTGTAATGAACTAGACCAACACGTTTTGAAGCACCGCTTCTGCTATTTTCCCGATATTAGTATGTATGCACTCAGAAACACAGAGCCAGCATGCATATCAGGGTTAATGGCCGATAGACGGGACATTCCGAAAATAGAAGGTCGAGCCCGAAGTTTTAGACTGTCTATCCCGAGTCCATTTAGAAGGCTCCCGTTTGTGAGTTTTCAAAATATCTCAATTTCAAACTATCAATTTGAAGGAAAAAGTCATTATCCCTTATAACCAATGTATGCAATTGTGCTATAATAACAACTCTTTACCCGCACAGTATGAGAGATATGTTCGAATATGAAAAAAGTCGTTTAAAAAAAACAACATTTTTTTCATGTAGGTCGAAAGACAGTTTGACAGGACATATTTAAAAAACAAAAAACACCACTGCATTATCTAGACTATGAACCCAACTAGAGTATGCACTAAGTCTACCATCTGAAATCAAGACACTCTGCGAGAAAATAAATAAAACATTTTTCATTTCATATTTTAGTTTTTTTTGGTAGCCATTTGTAGAAACAAAAATATCAGCTATTACATATAAGTTATTGTTTCTAGCCTCAAAATGATTTTACTTCTTATCGTTTGAATAGGTGAAATACTGGATAACACATAATGAACCTTGGGTTGTGTCTGTTCTGGGTTATGGTATTGGTCAAAAGGCACCAGGATTATCTGATCACCCAGGCGAATACACGTACACCTCAGCACACAATCTACTCAAGTCTCATGCCTTGGCTTACCACATATACGACGAAGAGTTTAGGAGTACACACAATGGTGAGTTACTTGCATTCATCGGAGAGGAACTTGTAATGTCATGTATAACATAATACTATAAGTATCTACCATACTATGTCTGTTTTAAAACAGAAACATATATTGTCCCAGTCCGTAGATATATAGGAAAATATTTTCCAGGTGTAGACTGGTCTCGCTGACTAAACATGATTTGTACCTCTGAATCAATACAGAGAGTTTACAGTGCATGTCAGTCTCACAACTTTCGTGTTGTAATATAGCTTGATATGACCCATGTACAGTCATAGTCAATTGTTTGCGTTATGTTATACCCAGGGCCGAGACGACAGGGGGGTCGGTGTATACCAGAATGTTCATCATGTAGTTGGAAACTTCATGACAGACACAACATTAATTGAATAATACACAAAACAGGAACATATTTAGGGCCGTCCAATTATACATAACCTCGACATCGCCATTTAAACTTTAATTAAATACCTAAATGTGCAAACGTCTGCCACAAAACGAAAGTAACTATACATGTTGTATTATCACTACGTAGAAGGCGGCAATTCACCAGAACCACCAACCAACGAGATGTGTGTAGTTTGTATTTTATGTTCGTTTTATGTAAAACATTTATGTCGGGAGAGAGAGAGACCTTTTTTGTAAGTTGTAAAACTTGTGTCTCAATCCCGTTGCGTTATTATGCAATAAAATATATTTACACTGACATCAATTGGAAATTTCACACAAAAAATAGGTTGGTATTATTCTTACAGTCGTATAATTTGTCACTTTCGGTCATTTATTGAAGCCAGTAGAAATTTCAATCTGAGGCGGAATGGGGTGTGCAAATTTTCTGGTCTGGTTCAAATAGGGATACAGTTAGGAAGTTGGATACCACACCCCTTCAATGGATACCCTATAGACACGTCCCTACGTATATTACGTAACATTACAACAAAATTATCATTACTACACAAACATATACGAACTTTTCAGTTGATATTATAAGTGAATATCTTTTAAAGGAAAATGCGGCATAACCCTAAACATGCCACAGTGGATGGAACCTAAGGACAAACACAACCCGGAGGACTTCATGGCATCTGACAGAGGAATGGACTTCACTATAGGGTGGTTCGCCGACGTGGTCTATGGCAACGGAAACTACCCGGATGTGATGAGGAGTCTCATAGCAGAAAGAAGCCGATTACAGGGATTCGACCAGTCTCGATTACCGGAGTTTACGAAAGAAGAACAAGATTATAACCGGGGTAAGTGTGCGGGCGTAAAGCGACAGAGTGGACAACAACATCATCAACAACAACAACAACCACAACGACAAAAAAAATTCTTCAAAATACGTTTTAGTTATCAAAATCGATTCATTACAACAAAATAATGCTAACCGCTGTCAACTGTGGTATACAATGTCCCATAACGTCTTATTTATCAACATGTTGTTCAACGAAATATGGCCATATTATCACTTGAGTACCACGAAATTTAGCCGTATCACCACTTGATTTTAGAGTTATCCATCTTCATCCAACAGTCGGTTTGAAGACTTTTTTCTGGGCCACAAATAAGTAAACATTTCGAGAAACGTCAAAAATCGATATCAGACATCTCATCACTCTGAGCTTTGATGGGTGGGTTCCCCGACTCGAATCAAATATGTTTTACCCCCGAAGCCAAAGAAATAGTAATTTGGGAGCGTTAATTCGGATTATGAATCTTTAACCTTTTCAATACGATATGGATATTCCCACTCTGTTATAAAAGTACACATTGGAATGGTATATTATTCATCTGGAGGGGCGTTCGGGTAATAAAAACAAGCAATGGATAGAAAAACAGATGATACAAGAGCAAGATAATTAATATTAATTGGTGCGAAATGTTTAGATAATAGCTATTTGTTGAACTTATTATCTGAACATTTCCCAAGGGAAATGAGTTTCTAGTATAGAAAGGGTGAACAGCGTTTATGCCTGATCAAACAGCAGTATAATAATAGTTAAGACAGTGTACATAGTACTGTTATCATCTGATAGTTGATTTTAAAACGGACATTTAGTGTAAATTGCGTTGCATTTAACCAAGACGCAGGCAAGTCAAATTTAGACTGATATTGCCATCAGTTGGAAATCACCCCGGGTCAAGTGGTCCTGCTAATGTGCTATGATGCGGTTGGGTCCCGCTGAATTACCATGGTGATGTTATGGAAAACTGATGCTGTTAACAATAAGTAACGTTATACTTTTTTAATTTGTATTTTTCGCGGTGTTGCGATAATCTAAATATACCCAGGAACAGCCATTATACGTATCACACATTCAAAAACATAATTATTGCGAAATATTTTAATACTGGTTGTATTAGTTGTTGAAAATCGATTATAATCAAGATGGTTATTCTCGTCGTTTTAGAAGCACCAGCGCAGGCATTATCATATTTTTTCAAATATATATATATATGTTCTTGAATATGTCATACATACACTGGATTTTTCTCAAATTGCTCGGATTAGCCAAACACCAGGGGCCTGTTTCATGAAGCAAGGTCATAAGATTATCTTAAGATGGACTTAATCTAAGAATTAAGGTGGATCTTATGATGTAACTTTTCCGTTTCAAGAACGCGTTTCACAAAACAAGATTAAGTCATACTTAAGTAGTAATTTAAGTTCGCGCGCTTTTAGACTGGTTATCGACAACTTTCTACAGCCCGGAACAAAAAAATGTGGGTTTGTACAATCTTTATGTACGGCATTGAGAGGTTATCGAGAAAGTGCCGATTCCGAGTTGGACATTATTGTGTGACAGGGATGCTGGATAGCGACAGGGGTGGGGTGGGCGAATCAGCGCATGTATCTTAGAGTCTATAGTCAGTGGCCTTATATTCGCATATGGATCTTAGACTTGTATGAGTTCCACGATGTGAATTCGAACATGAGTACGTCGCAGGCTCTTAAAATGACGAGCTTTGCATTTACTGGCGAGTGGCGGAGTCAGAAATAAGACAATACAATTATATGGATCGATGCATGACTTAGTTAATTCACTGAGAGCAATGTTCAGACGGCGATTTTTTGTGTGTGAGCCGACATAACTCGTGTATTATCGCTCTCTACGTGTAGCAATAATAAAAATAAATCGGCGATGTCATCAGGGCACACATAGGTCATTTTTCGATTCAAAGGGAAATGAAAAATATTTGTTGGAGTAACTTTTTATTATTTGTATGCAGATGTTTTATGCGATTGTCATACCATGTATATATAGAGGATATCCACACTTTTTCAGTGGATATGAGTTATATCTCATGAGTGATGACAAAACATTGAATTTCCACGAGTGGGATATCACTTATGTCTCATGCACTGCTAAAATCTTATAATTCACGGGAAAGTATATAATAAATAGATATAACTACGTTTTCATTAGCACACTCGTATTAAGGGGTGTCGTCGCTACGGGTGTGTATATCATATACACAGTATGCTGTACAATGGTCATCCCACCCCTGCAAAAAAAAAAACATGACAACAATTTGGACAGCCTTGAAAATCACGACATATGGGCGTGGGCATAAACTCAATAAATAATATTCTCTATAGAAAATTGTCACTATTTCGAAAACATATTTTGATAAAGAGCGTTTCTGTTACCTTTCCGATATGACATATCTGCTTTGTAAACAGCCGACGGAAATTTGGAAAAAGGAAATAATCAATACATTCATCGATCTCATTTTACCCCATCTCCCCGCACCTATATGGAATAACATAGAGGAGATTGTGAGCTTTGAGCTAGGCCATAATTCTTCTCAAAAGTTTAATTCGTGGGTAATACAATTTTATAATATATATTATCTATATGTCACATATACAGCTGATAATTGACTATATCCTACATTCGACGAGGCTGGGGGTGGCTAGTTGGTCTATGTGGGGGGGGGGTACATCGTGAAATTTCCAACTGCACCTGCCCCTTGATTGAACCGGGCCAAACTTCTATGTTCGTGAAATGCCATGTCCACCCCACCCGTTGGATTTAAACTTTCCATTTGGTAGCTCAAATATTCCAACAGTTCGAAATTTCTAACCTGACGCCCCTAAAGTTGGTGATTTTCGGTTGCTGCTGTTTGTCTAAAACAACACATTCCTTTACTAGTTAGAAATTCAAACAATTGAAACCTATATATAGTGTACGATTAATGTTGTTGTCAAGCACGACATTGTCAATCGCTAAATTGCTAAACACACATGTGCACAAATAATTAATTATTAATCGTATTCAAAGTGACTTATAGGCCCTATTGGCCGGATGTGGGGGGGGGGTAGACAGCACACAAACCCCATTCGCCACGTCCCTGATGATAAGCATGTGCTCTGAATTGTTTTTACCAAACTAACCCTATGGTTATACGGTGAGGGGGATTTGCACTCTCCAAACTTTCGTTTTGGAAAGTTTGAGGTACCAGTTGGAATATTTAAACCCAAAGATAATTTTGTGTTGTTTAAGGGGGTGTAGTTGGACATTTCGAGGCGAACACCCCCTCTCACTATGTAGCCACGACCCTGTATACCAGGCGACGAATTGTCCATCCAGACAATGTACATAATCTCCGTAATTGCAAAATAACATAGGCCGCCATACTTGTGATCGATATGCCACTTATCACGTGGGTCTTAACTTTAAGATTATCTTATGACACCTCACAGCAGTCTTAAAGTTAAGACCAAAGTTAAGACCATCTTGAGTTAAGACATTGTTCGTGAAACGCACTTATGACTGAAGTTTGAACTTATGACCATCTTAAGTCCCAACTATGTCATAAGTTGCTTTCATGAAACAGGGCCCAGGAAAATAACAATATTAGAAAAACTAACTCTACTTTTTCTTAACTTCATCAGTTTGCCCTACCGGCATCATATCATATTAGCAGCACCCCTTGACCCGGTGTGGAAATATCCAACTATAACAAACATGCATTAGGGGCGCAAATTTACTGAAGTGATGAACTTGTCCTGCAGTTGAAGAGGTTCCGTTTATCCAGAGGCTTGATAATTATGTGAGCATGTAAGTAAAGGGACCGTCAACGCTTTGAAATGGGCACATTATAATTTTTGCTATTTCTGCATTATTCCACATTGTTCCAGGCACTTCTGATTTCTTTGGGCTGAATTTCTACACTTCGAATTTGGTGACGACACATAAAGCTCCCATAAAACACAATGAATCGGCTTACTTCACGGATGGCGATGTAGTCTTATCAGCTGACCCCACCTGGAAACCGTGAGTTTATTACGCCCTTTGTGTGTTTACTATCACGCTGTATGGTCGTATGGATGGGGATATCTCGCAGAACAACACATTTCAGGTTTCACGATGCGAGTTATTTTAGGAAAAATGATTTAAAATGTACTAGCTATATTGCGTACCGGTTTGACTATTTGCAGGATGTGTGTATTCGAAGATGTAACTTCGCGTATGTCTCATTGTTGCAGTATGTAACTTTTATGACAGCGTTAATGAACCTTTCTGCAGCTGTCAATCAAATATGTATTAGCGGATATTTTCAACCAATGGCTGCATTGAAAAGTCTGCTGCCATCTTTCTTCACCCTAATTTTGATATCAATGCATACATTCAGTTTTAAATTGGCTATATTCAAACAACTTTTTTGTTGTCAAATCATAATATCCTGAGATTAATATTTGCGCCATGATGTTACAAATTTATCCGTGATTATAACAATGTTTTTCATCTAGCATGACACTTGTGATATTTTTCACATTTAATGGCAAAACGAAGGCGGTTTAGATATAATGTCTGTTCTCGTCTTTTCGCGATTTTTCTTCCAGAGCCCTTGACCGATTTCAACCAAATTTGATGCGTGCCTCGGTGTACCCCGGCAGATGTTATAACGGCCGTATTTTTTAAATTAAATTTTTATTTTTTAATTTGTTTTTCAAAATTAAATTTTTGAGCAAGAAGTTTAAATCTAAAATTCTAAAAAGTAAATTTTAAAATTAAAAATTAAATTAAAAAAAATTGAATTTCAATAAAAACAATTTTTAAGGTTTCAATCTAAAAATCTAAATAGAAAATTAAAATCTTAGAAAAAAAGAAGAAAAAAAAATGTTTTTAATTAAAACAATTATATATTATTATTTAATAGCAGAACAGAGTGCAGTCTAAAAAAAAAAAAAAAAAATTGTATTAAAGAACATTAATTTTAATCAATCTGTTTAAAAGATCAAAATTTGCACGAATGGAATCATATACATGAGTCTGTTTCAGCTAGTGCAAGTGCTGATGTGTTCACTTCGGATGTCGATCTCGTGTAACAAACAATATTTATATGGGTAAAGTCTTATTACGAGTGGGCGGTACTACCGCTGTGGGCGTGGTCTATGGTCTTTAAGTGTATTTAGCTGGACCACTCTTGAAAATTTATTGCGAAGAATCGGGTGTGTATTTAATTCGATTAGTATATTTTTGGTCCGTATTTAGACGCTTTCTGGTGTGGTGAATGAGAAACCCGAAGTAATACTATTTTGCCGTAGTTGAAACTTTTTGAAGGATTAGTTGTTTTAACGGAATTCTGAGGTGGTGCATTCATGAAACCAATATATTTTATATTATAATTTATATATATGCCTAATAATATGATGTTGAGGGCGCTACAATTTCTGACTATGGTTTTCTTGTTCTAAATACGAAAGTCTGTTTCCTAAATCACTTCCCGATCCGGGAAGTTCTAAATTGATAACAATTAGCTAATTATCTTCTTGATGCCTTTAACAAAAGAAGGAATAGATATATGTCAGACGGACGGAGGCACGGACTCAGTACGACTGTTCATTGCTTCAAATGTACTTGCTTCAGTGAGCGTGAACACATTTTCATTTATTTTATCTAAATGGCCAATCATCGATCGGAATGGCACATTGAGAATCGTTCAAACCGCGAGTGTCGAAACATAAGACTCAATCAAGGTTACAGAAAATGATACTATCAGAGATAACATTTGGCAAATTCTGAAAGAATTTGGCAAACAATATTTTCATTTGGCAAATTATTTGGAAAAAGTAAATATCGGTTCAGCGCGGACCCTGATTGAGATGTCTCTGAACTCAGATCAAGCTTGTGGTAGAACATTATCTACATTTCAGTGGTCCTCATTGAAAACAAAAATATTAAAGAAATGAATATTGGTATTGGTTATGTATTTAAACAGGAATTCTTATTCTACTATTCATCACACATGCAACATGTGTTGTTATTAAGGGGCAAACGCACGTTTTGCATATATCCAGCGAAAAATTGCAAGAGATTTTCAACAAAGAATTGCTCTGGATCTGTCTGGCGAAAAATCGTGAATTGCACATATCATCATCTTAATTGTATATCGAATCTGAGAAATTATTACGAGATAACACATTTGAGAGGTGTGAACATTTTCTATTCTTTTCTGTCCCGTTCGGTACCAAGAACTGCAAGAACATTTAATAATTTCACACAACAATCCAATCACCAAATAGCTTACTGTATTGGCTCTACGAGATGAGGTTTCATTTGTATCAGAATGTTGAGTTAAATTTTAAATTGCATAATATAACATCATGCCCCCATATATTGTAATGAAAGATAACATTCATTTTGGATTATAATTTTTCAGTTCGTGTATTCATTAACCTTTCAAACTTTTTGCATTTTCCTCATGAACTGAGAATTTAAATTTTAGGTCTGGCTCGTCATGGCTGAAAGTAACCCCTTTCGGAATCAGGAAGGCACTGAACTGGATAAAGCGGAAGTATGGAGCTATTCCGATCATCATCACAGAGAACGGAGTGTCTGATAATACTGGAGTCATACACGATGTCGACAGGAAAGAGTTCTTTGAGAGTTATATCAACGAAATCCTAAAAGGTTTGTCGAATCTCATGTCGTTTTAAATACCCACTAAAGAAACTGTCCCGACTATTCAGTTGTGTGTAATTTATGGTAGGCAATCATCACATTTTTATCTTCCGGCCAGTGAATCATCATGCACTTTGATTCCCGATTAGGGGAACATCTACAGCAATGCCCTAAATAATCGACTCCTTAACCACAACAGAAAAACGAAGTTGGACAAGAATTTAACTTTAATGGACAAGGCAATAATTTAGCAATTTATGGTGTTGGTATTATGCGCGGCTTTTCGAAATAGTATTAATCCGCGCGGTAATTTTGTTGACACGATGCCAAGTATCACAGAAAGCACGCACCTATTCATCACTAGTGAGATATAAGGAAATATGAAGCTTTTTAATAATATAATAGGGGTTTCGTGTGATGTGGGAATAACTCACTCAGCTACAGTAATGCTCTAATTAATCGACCTCTTAACCACAGCAGAATTATGGGTAACTTTTCAGGATTTAGTCGGAAATATGGCTTGTTGCCATTTATCGGAAAGCTCTAACTGAGAGCTTTCCAATGAATGGCAACAAGCCATATTTCCGACTAAATCCTGAAAAGTTACCCATAATTATGCTGTGGTTAAGAGGTCGATTAATTAGAGCATTACTGTATCTCACGCGGGCTGCATGTGCTAAAATGTGTAGGGTTGGGAGAAATTGCCATCTAACCTGTCGTCTGCTATTGTTGTTGTGACTCTCCTGTCTGTTTATCGACACTTGGGCAGTGTCTCTTATTAAATAGACTGGTTACTAGTCCAAACCTGCAACAGTCTTCCATGAGAGAATATTCCCATATAATTTGAGATAACATTATTTTTTCGGACAGGAAAATTGAACATGCAACTGAAGGTTCAATTGCAACTGCATATTTAGTATTTAGTGGTTATGCAAGCAGAAGGTTTGAAAGCTGTGACAAACGTATTGTGTAATCGATAAGAGTGATGCAATGTAATCGAAACAAAGTACAAAGTGCAACACATATTAGTTGAAAGATTCAAAAACCGTGTCCTTTTTATTGTCTATCAGACACACATTTTTATCATGTTATATTCATCTCATTTTATAGCGATTCGGTTGGACGACATCAACGTTTTTGGCTACACAGCTTGGTCTCTTATGGATAACTTCGAGTGGGATAGAGGTTACACGGAGAGATTCGGCCTCCACTATGTCAATTACTCGGACCCCGAGCGGCCTCGGACTCCCAAATATTCAGCAAGCTTCTATCGAGATCTGATTACGAAAAACGGCTTCGTGCGAGAATCAGATCATGGTTTGTCGACAAGCGCCCCACCAACAACAGCAGTGACTCAGTCCCAGTCGATGACGACAAGAACGGATGCGTGCAAACCGTGTCAGTGTCGCGTAGGCGCTGGAAATACCAACGCCCCATCGCATAGTCTCATACTGATAGCGTTAACCATATTGACATTTGTTTTTAGGAGTTTCCATGTTCGGCTATTGTGATTTGTTCATGCTTAACATATAAATGTGTGACAGCTGTATCATCTTGTGGGATACATTTAGAAATTTACGCATGTTCAATTAATGTCAGCATTCATAACTGCAGATATGCGGGCGATACACTTAAATAACTTAAGTTAAGTTTATACCTTTTTTGTGATGTAGCCATAGAGGTCGAGAAAAAATTTATACATTTGGTGCATGTCACGCACCATACAGTAAGTTGCACAAAGTATACATGTGTATGCAGAATTATATATACTACTTTATTTACATACACTTTATAGAGAACTTTGAAATAGTTTATGATATTTATTGCAATGCTGGAATGCGGTACCTTGAAATATTCCACTCCAATCCAAGCCACATGCGTAGTCATTTGAATACCGACATTTTGTGCAAGTGTATTTGTTAGGAAATCACCTGTCGGTGTGGTCACCCAGTTGATGATGCAAATCCTTATCTCGATCTCCACTTTTGCTTTATTCGTCTACCAGAAGATCATTACATCTTGCAATTTCAGTGTTGCCAATTCAGCAGCCATTTTGAGCTTGAATATCACTGTTTCTATGAACTGTTACCAAATGTCTTGTCACAATAACAAACATTATATATATATACTAGAAGGTGATCCGACTTCGTCCGGGCTTTGACCTTGAATTGTCCATTTTGAATGTCAGGGTCAAGTTGGGTCACGATTTGACCAGTCCAAAACACTACCCGGACAAAAGTACCCGACAAACGTGCCCGTCGAAATCCATCCGGTTTTACCCGATTTGACCTTGAATTGATCATTTTGAAGGTCACGGTCATGTCGGGGTCACGATATGACCCGTCCAAAACAATCAGTGGACAAACGTAACCCCACGTATCAAATTTCGTCGAAATCCCATCAAAATTGGCGATTTGACCTTGAAGTTACCCGATTTCAAGGTCAAGGTCACGTCGCACGGGCAAATGAATATGCTTATTAGACTCTCCATACGAAAGGACCCCACATACCAAGTTTCATCGAAATCCCGTGATATTCGGGCGTTTGACCTTGAAATGACCCGATTTCAAGGTCAAGGTCACGTCGCACGGGCAAATTAATAGGCCTATGTCACTCCCCGGTCGAACGTATCCCCACATACCAAGTTTCCTCGAAATCCCGTGATATTCGGGCGTTTGACCTTAAAATGACCCGATTTCAAGGTCAAGGTGACGTCGCACGGACAAATTAATATGCCTATGTTCGTCCCCGGCCGAAAATACCCCCACATACCAAGTTTCATCGAAATCGGGTCGGCCGTTTTCGAGTTCATCGCGAACACACAGACACACACACACACAGACACACAGATCTTCCAAAATATATAATAGACTAGCAGGGTAGCCCGCCACCGGCGGCTTGTCCGAAACATGACATTTTTTGTTTTTCAATGAGTTAATTGTGACATTTGTTTATATTTTTTTTTAATTTTTAGCTCCACGCGTTTCAATAAGAAAAAATTGTACCCGGTAGCTCCACCCGTTTCCGAGATCTGGTCTGCGCATGCGCGAAGCTGGCGTCGCACGGGCTCGGCGACCCGATCAAATTTGTACCCGGACCAAGATACATTCACATAGCAAATTTCAAGTCGATAGCTCCACCCGTTTCCGAGATCTCGTCTGCGCATGCGCTGCACGGGCGTCGCATGGGCTCGGCGACCCGATAAAATTTGTACCCGGTGCAAGATACATTCACATAGCAAATTTCAGGTCGATAGCTCCACCCGTTTCCGAGATCTGCCTTTCTGCATAATATTTCGAGCGATAACATTGCATTGAAATGTCAGACTCCCATCGTGAACCTCAACACGAAGTAAACACGTGTTTCGAGCGATAACATTGCATTGAAATGACTCCCATCGTGAACCTCAAGACGACGTAAAACACGTGTTGCGTTCTAGGAAATGCACTCAATGCAGATGCTAATAACGTTGACTTCGTATATATATATATAATGACGTTATTAACCCCGGCCGTGCCGTTTGAGCTGATTTTTATGACTGGGAGTGGAGTACGGGTGCTCGGAGCTTCTGGAAAACGCGTGGACGACATCGTACGTGATATTTTACCTTTAGATAGGAAGTTTGAGCTCAATCTGTCCAGCCGTTCCCGTCCTAATGTACTATTTCGAGCGATAACAATTGTCAGACTCCCATCGTGAACCTCAACACGAAGTAAACACGTGTTTCGAGCGATAACATTGCATTGAAGTCAGACTCCCATCGTGGACCCCCAAGACGACGTAAACACGTGTTTGTTCCGGTATAACTTTGGAGACTCTGACTTCATATATATATATAATGACGTTATTAACCCCGGCCGTGCCGTTTGAGCTGATTTCGATGACTGGGAGTGGATAAAGGGTGCTCAGAGCTTCTCGAAAACACGATTACGGCGGTGTCGGTGGGATTTTACACTTACATACGAAATTTGATCTCAATCTGTACACGCGTTTTGGATTCTATGAAGTACACACACACACACATATATACGAAGTCTCAAAATATATAGTATAGACTAGCCGATGAGCCCGACGTTGTCCGGGCTATTCAAAAACCAAATTTCAAGTCGATAGCTCCACCCGTTTTCGAGATCTAGTCTGCGCATGCGCGAAGCTGGCGCCGCAAGGGCTCGGCGACCCGATAAAATTCGTATCCGGGGCAAGATACATTCACATACCAAATTTCAAGTCGATAGCTCCACCCGTTTCCGAGATGAGCCCGACGTTGTCCGGGCTATTAAAAAACCAAATTTCAAGTCGATAGCTCCACCCGTTTCGAGATCTGGTCTGTGCATGCGCGAAGCTGGCGTCGCACGGGCTCGGCGACCCGATAAAATTCGTATCCGGGACAAGATACATTCACATACCAAATTTCAAGTCGATAGCTCCACCCGTTTCCGAGATCTGGTCTGCGCATGCGCCAAACTGGCGTCGCACGGGCTCGGCGACCCGATAAAATTCGTATTTGGGGCAAGATACATTCACATAGCAAATTTCAAGTCGATAGCTCCACCCGTTTCCGAGATCTCGTCTGCGCATGCGCGAATTGGGCGCCGCACGGGCTCGCCAATACGACAACGACCACCGCCTGGTCAAACTACACACACGTGCCAAGTTTCGTCCCGATCGATCGAGAATCGTAGATTTGTATTAATGACAGACAGACAGACAAACAGACAGACAGAGGTCTTCAAAATATATATGAGACTAGCCGATGAGCCCGACGTTGTCCGGGCTATTCAAAAACCAAATTTCAAGTCGATAGCTCCACTCGTTTCCGAGATCTGGTCTGCGCATGCGCGAAGCTGGCGTCGCACGGGCTCGGCGACCGGATAAAATTCGTATCCGGGGCAAGATACATTCACATAGCAAATTTCAAGTCGATAGCTCCACCCGTTTCCGATATCTCGTCTGCGCATGCGCGAAGCTGGCGTCGCACGGGCTCGGCGACCCGATAAAATTCGTATCCGGGGCAAGATACATTCACATACCAAATTTCAAGTCGATAGCTCCACCCGTTTCCGAGATCTCGTCTGCGCATGCGCGAAGCTGGCGTCGCTCGGGCTCGGCGACCCGATACAATTCGTATTCGGGGCAAAATACATTAACATACCAAATTTCAAGTCGATAGCTCCACCCGTTTCTGATATCTCGTCTGCGCATGCGCTGCACGGGCGTCGCACGGGCTCGCCAATACGACAACGACCACCGCCTGGTCAAACTACACACACGTACCAAGTTTCGTCCCGATCGGTCGAGAATCGTAGATTTGTATTAATGACAGACAGACAAACATACAGACAGAGGTCTTCAAAATATATATGAGACTAGCCGATGAGCCCGACGTTGTCCGGGCTATTCAAAAACCAAATTTCAAGTCTATAGCTCTACCCGTTTCCGAGATCTGGTCTGCGCATGCGCGAAGCTGGCATCGCACGGGCTCGGCGACCCGATAAAATTCGTATCCGGGGCAAGATACATTCACATAGCAAATTTCAAGTCGATAGCTCCACCCGTTTCCGAGATCTCGTTTGCGCATGCGCTGCACGGGCGCCGCACGGGCTCGCCAATACTACAACGTCCACCGCCTGGTCAAACCACACACACGTACCAAGTTTCGTCCCGATTGGTCGAGAATCGTAGATTTGTATCAATGACAAACAAACATACATACAAACATACAAACATACAGAGGTCTTCAAAATATATATGAGACGATCTCGGCGACCCGATAAAATTCGTATCCGGGGCAAGATACATTCACATACCAAATTTCAAGTCGATAGCTCCACCCGTTTCCGAGATCTGGTCTGCGCATGCGCAAAGCTGGCGTCGCACGGGCTCGGCGACCAGATAAAATTCGTATCCGGGGCAAGATACATTCACATACCAAATTTCAAGTCGATAGCTCCACCCGTTTCCGAGATCTCGTCTGCGCGTGCGCGAAGCGGGCGCCGCACGGGCTCGCCAATACGACAACGTCCACCGCCTGGTCAAACTACATACACGTACCAAGTTTGGTCCCGATCGGTCGAGAATCGTAGATTTGTATAAATGACAAACATACAGACAAACATACAAACAAACAGACAGAGGTCTTCAAAATATATATGAGACTAGCCGATGAGCCCGACGTTGTCCGGGCTATTCAAAAACCAAATTTCAAGTCGATAGCTCTACCCAGCCCGACGTTGTCCGGGCTATTCAAAAACCAAATTCCAAGTCGATAGCTCTACCCGTTTCCGAGATCCGGTCTGCGCATGCGCGAAGCTGGCGTCGCACGGGCTCGGCTACCCGAGAAAATTCGTATCCGGGGCAAGATACATTCACATACCAAATTTCAAGTCGATAGCTCCACCCGTTTCCGAGATCCCGTCTGCGCATGCGCGCGAACCTGGCGTCGCACGGGCTCGGCGACCCGATAAAATTCGTATCCGGGGCAAGATACATTCACATACCAAATTTCAAGTCGATAGCTCCACCCGTTTCCGAGATCTCGTCTGCGCATGCGCGAAGCGGGCGCCGCACGGGCTCGCCAATACGACAACGTCCACCGCCTGGTCAAACTACACACACGTACCAAGTTTGGTCCCGATCGGTCGAGAATCGTAGATTTGTATAAATGACAAACATACATACAGACAAACATACAAACAGACAGAGGTCTTCAAAATATATATGAGATAGCCGATGAGCCCGACGTTGTCCGGGCTATTCAAAAACCAAATTTCAAGTCGATAGCTCCACCCGTTTCCGAGATCTGGTCTGCGCATGCGCGAAACTGGTGTCGCACGGGCTCGGCGACCCGATAAGATTCGTATCCGGGGCAAGATACATTCACATACCAAATTTCAAGTCGATAGCTCCACCCGTTTCCGAGATCTCGTCTGCGCATGCGCGAAGCTGGTGTCGCACGGGCTCGGCGACCCGATAAAATTCGCATCCGGGGCAAGATACATTCACATAGCAAATTTCAAGTCGATAGCTCCACCCGTTTCCGAGATCTCGTGCGCATGCGCGAAGCGGGCGCCGCACGGGCTCGCCAAAACGACAACGACGACCGCCTGGTCAAACTACACTCACGTACCAAGTTTCGTCCCGATCGGTCAAGAATCGTAGATTTGTATTAATGACAGACAGACAGACAGACAGACAAACAAACAAACAAACAGAGGTCTTCAAAATATATATGAGACTAGCCGATGAGCCCGACGTTGTCCGGGCTATTCAAAAACCAAATTTCAAGTCGATAGCTCTACCCAGCCCGACGTTGTCCGGGCTATTCAAAAACCAAATTTCAAGTCGATAGCTCTACCCGTTTCCGAGATCTCGTCTGCGCATGCGCGAAGCTGACGTCGCACGGGCTCGGTGACCCGATAAAATTCTTATCCGGGGCAAGATACATTCACATACCAAATTTCAAGTCGATAGCTCCACCCGTTTCCGAGATCTCGTCTGCGCATGCGCGAAGCTGACGTCGCACGGGCTCGGTGACCCGATAAAATTCGTATCCGGGGCAAGATACATTCACATACCAAATTTCAAGTCGATAGCTCCACCCGTTTCCGAGATCTCGTCTGCGCATGCGCGAAGCGGGCGCCGCACGGGCTCGCCAATACGACAACGTTCACCGCCTGGTCAAACTACACTCACGTACCAAGTTTCGTCCCGATCGGTCGAGAATCGTAGATTTGTATTAATGACAGACAGACAGACAGACAGACAAACAAACAAACAGAGGTCTTCAAAATATATATGAGATATATATATGTAACAAGATAATCTCTTGAAATTCAGATCGACTGTAACATATTGCCCATTATGATAGCAGCGGCCATGTTGGGCGCCATTATATATGTCTACATATAAGTTAACACTGCTTATAATTTAACGGACATTATGAAGAAGAACATGAACTGGTGAAGTTAAATCACGTGGGCGTTAAGGGGTACACAATCATCTCCCAGACTATATGTTGAATAATGGAAGAGATAATGTTGACTTGCTGAATGGCGACTTGCACATTGTGTGTGATGGTACGGTGCTCATTTCAAGGCGCGTTTCCGTCATAGATGGGGCGGGCACAACACTTTCTGTGATAAACAGTACTGTTTTATTCAGTGTGTTTGTCATATATGGATATTACTGAGTAACACCTGGGCCAGTACTATAAAACTTCTACATGTGTAATTTACAATATACAATATAGATTTACTAAAATTAATAATTGGTAATAATTCGCGGGCTTTCTTGTGGTGGGATTGTTGCTCGTCTTCACACAACATAAACAGAAAGGGCATAGGGGTATGACTCATTGACTTGAATGATACACGCATTTTTATAAACTTGTTTAATTTACACGTAGAGATGTTTTACAGTACTGGTCACTGGGTAGTTTTCATTATTGTAATGAGTAGTAGTCACATTATGAGTACGAGTGTACATAACAGGTTTAGGTAACACTATAAACTAACTGTTGCATACATACATCTATATACACATACTTACCTCTTTGAATTTTCTATGTTGTTAATCTTTCCAGAAATAAACTTGAATTTGCTATGTTGTTAATATTTCCAGAAATAAACTTCTTTGACAAAATTGCCTTCTCAAGTATAGTAGCTTTTCCACAAATCCGATCGAATATTATCAGTCTGGCTGACACGCGAGCAAGTGGCCACTCTTACAAGGGTTTGATTCAAATACACGTGCGTGTGCTATGTCCAGACATAATAGGCAGGTTGCGAACTACAAGTTCCCGCACAAACGGCTAACGTCGAAGTGTAAATTTGGGGAAAACGTCGCTAATTTCGTGGTTCGATTTAACAGTCAGTGACTTGCAGTTCCCGTTCGATAGATACATATATACAAGATCTCCAACGAGTTATTTTGAGATATAAGATTTTAATAAATAAGAGTTTGATAAATTTGATTGACAACCAGTCGTCGTAGACGAGTTGTGAATCAAATTTATGTAACGAGTTTCATAAAATTTTATATCCAAACATAACGAGTTGAAGATCTATATCAAATAAACTAGAGCTGTATGCCTTTTTAACAAAACAAAAGAAATGAAATCTTGAAAGAAGCTTCACAACAGTATTGCGCGCTCTGTGCTGGTGACGGAATATATATTTGCTTCTTTGTTTTTGTGTCTATTTTCATTAGTGCAACGAATTTGGACAAAAATTTAACTTTAATAAACAAAGCAATCATTTTTCGTTTTCTGGTGTTGATGTCATGTGCGGCTTTTCGAAAATAGGATTAATCCGCCTCAATTAATGTGAAGACACGGCGTGGTAATTTTTTTTGGCGCGATGCCAAGTTATATGTAGCACGTGCCTATTCATCACTAGTGACGAATATGTAAATATGTAATGGCTTTTCTAATGATATAATAGGGGTTTCATATCATATAGTTGCCTTTGAAACGCGGATACCGGTAACTGAGTTACACGACACTTGTAGTTATCCATCTTTATCCGAAATTTGGTCAGAGACCGTCGTTTTGTCGATTTTTTTTTACCAGCCCAACAATAACTAGAGGTCTGATTCCATATAATCAGATATACTTCCATGGTTTCGGCATCCCATGTGTGTGTTGTGTATAGGTTTGTTCCTCTTCGTGTGAATGCATACTGGTGCTTCGTGATCTGATGGTAGACTTGAATTAACATTTCGAAATAAGATATCTAGTGCAACGTTTTATGTCGTTATATATGGTTCGAACCAGCGTGGATGATTAATGACAATCTAAATCATCAGTATCCTAACCAAATGAGCCACCGTTGACCCCCCCCCCCCCCCGCCAACCAATCGTTCAGTTCGATTCGATAGGCATACATTTTAGGGTTTATTACAACCCCTCCCCCTCCCCCTGCTTAGTTTGTTAACTAATAATATATGTATTTAAGTGCATCATAGTTAGCGTCTCTGTAATATAGAGTTAACTGTAATAGAGGGATAACTCTATCACAATCGATAACGCTAGCTGATTGCTTACCCGTCAGCTCTAAAACTGTTTGGAAAATCACAATAATATTGTCCGTATGTTCTACCAAACATATGTAATGGTAAAAATATGAAAATATAGAATCTCGATATTTCCCATTTTTTCCCTTTACAAGTTTCGGTGGAATTTGCCAAAAGCTTACCCACCCCGGGGCACACGTACGCTCTCCGTCTGGCAGGTTGCTTTTCAGCGGAGAACATTTGGGGGCGTACCTAGGGTATATCGATGTACCTGCCCATGCATTAGCCTTGCTCCTTCATTAGCCTGTTTGCATTTGGCGTCAAGAATAGAATAGAGGTTTTGAATTAGAGCAATACATATCACCCGTTAACAACGTTATACGCTAGGAGTAAACCGTCCACTCTGAAACTTAGAATATCGCTCTAAAGTTGCGAGTGGTTACTGCCAACCACATCAACTCGTCAACAAGGTTTTATCTCAATGTTTGATTTTTTGAGTATTTCCCCCCTTTGATTTTCGGTGAAATTTGCCAGGTCTGAACCAACCCGACACAAGCTCTCCGTTGGGAAGGTTGCATTTACAATAGAGCGGTAAAATTTTGGAGGTGTGCATACATTATACCGACATATGTGCTCCTGCATTAATATCGCTCCTTCTTTAGCCCGTTTGGATTTTGTGCTAAAAATAGGTTAGTGATACACTACTTACAGATATGTATTTACGTTATATAGCGTTGTCACGAGTAACCCGTTCGTTCTAATAAAAACAAAATAGAAAATCGCACTAAGTATAGCACGTGGACACTACCCATCAGATGCACTGATCACATTTTTTTTTATCTCGATGTTCGAATTTTGCTTAATTATTCCCTTTAAGATTTTCGATGGAATTTTCCAAATGTCTCAACCCATCCCGACACACACTTGCCGTTGGGAAGGTTGCTTTTAGAGTACAGCGATCAAACTTTAGGGACCTATCTACAGTATACCGACGTACGTACCTGCTACTGCACTACCTTGCTCTTTCATTAGCCCGTTTTGATTTGGCGGGAGAAATATGTCATTTCTTTTTACACAACCGTACCTAGTTAACGGCTGGGACAAACACTTTTAAGCGGTAAAACCCGGTCCGAAACACTCTTCCCATTCGGAATATGCGACAAAATTTTAATACCGCTGGACTTATACAAAAATCCTAGAGTATGGTGTTTGCCTACATGTATATATGGGCGGTAACTCCACAGGGAATCGCGGACACAAATTTGATGTCCGTGGCCAGTATAGGGCTTATCGGGTGTGCATATATATGGTTCAAATTTGGATGCCCTGCATCTGTTATATGATAGTTTGTTAGAACTCATTAGCCCAACAAACATACCAATTTTCAGTTTGCTATACTCCTCATGCTTTCAGATATTAAAGCGTTGCAATCTATCCAGTTTAATAATATGAAAAATATTCGGAAAAGGGCGTTAATTACGTAAAGAAACGTTGGGCCAAAAATCCCGATACCTTCAATTTTAATGGCCCTTAGATGCCTATATTCGCTGGAGATTTCGCTACTGCCATTAGTTTCTGAGTATTTCCAATTAAACGGAAAACTGCCATAGGTCGTTTATTGAACTTATTATCTGAACATGTCATTTTGGGACTACTCGCCAATGAGTATTTAGTATAGAAAGGGTTAATAATCAATAATATTTGTATTATTATTATGTTTATTCGACAACTGTTTCAAGAACTAACCGTATAGTGTTCAGTTTATATTTTGAAGGTTCTCTGTGTTTAACCTGTTGGAGGCATATCTCCATTTTTATTAGCGTCCATGAATTCGTTCGTAGTTATTGACTTGAAACGTGAATCGTATCTGGTTGGTCGCCATTGTTTTAGTTTACACAACACATGCTGATGATTTGGGTGGGTGCACTAGACAGCTGTGACGTCGTGTTGTGAGATATAGAGGACCTCCAACGAGTTGTGTTGGGATATAAGATTTTATATATATATCTTGATTGTCCTCCATTGATGGAGAGTTGTTATATAATATAAATACAGTTTATCACAGTAGCATCACAAATATATATACAAATACTGACATGGACAAAATATTACATAATAACAAGGAACTATCCAAAATATTTACAGTTAGTTTTGGCACGCTCATAATGCAAAGTCACACATGTACACCGCAGTCACACAGAGACATCCACTAACATTGACATATATACACCTGTTATACCCAGCATCACACACATTCTCTCACACTCTCCCATACACAAGCACACTCACTCTCGCACGCACGCGCATGTTAAATGTACTCAACCCGTAAAGAGGGTCCCCATCTCAACAGATTCCAACAACAACAATCCGATCAGAGGGTCCTATATTACTATTTCTTTGGCTTTGGGGGTAAAAAATATTTGATTCGAGTCGAGGAACCCATCAAACAAAGCTCAGAGTTATTAGATATTGATTTTTCAAATTTGTTATGTTCTCGAGATGAGTACCAATAACTGCCGTAATCTGCTCTGGATGTGTACTCCAAATCTATTCAAACAGACAAGGATGAATAACTCTAAAATCAAGTGGTAATTTTAATGCAATTTTGACTGAGTTCTGGGCCAGATAGTATTCCCGATAATGAAAAATAATAGATTTCTAAAATCGATATCTAACAAATCTGAGCTTTGATGGGTGACTTCCTCGACTCGAATCAAATATTTTTGACCCCCGAAGCCATTGAAATAGTAATTGAGAGGAGTTTTATCGGGTTGGGTACCTTTAACCACTCAGACAAACATTCACACAAAATAACAGATGAGAGAATACTACATGCACTAGCTGCTTCTATTGGTGGTTATACTAAATTGGTTGTTGATCGGGTATAATGGTATCCGAATAGCGACTATCATGTTGAAGGTGGAAGCAATACCATAGCTTTATGCTCGCTTTTGCAAAGAATCGTAAGACGAAATGAAAAGAGTTAGTTCCATCTTCAAGAACTTCACAGGGAACTTTCCCCAAAAATACTGCTAGTTGTGAGCACTCAGGTAGAGAATCTAGGAATATGAAGACGTTTATTCCGAATGTGTTGATGATATCATACCAGATTACGTTGCGTGAATTTGCAATAGATGCACATTCCGCTATTAATACATGATTAAGTAAGCACCGGTATGGCTTGTTACATAATTTACAACACCCACTATCACCATAAGCTGTGTGAGCTATCAACCGGACAAGAAAGAGATAAGTGAATTTCTCCTCCGGATATAGCCTACACGTTCGCCATATGAGCGAAGATGTCAGAGAGGCTTGCATTAGCCCATATTGTCTTAAGTTATTTTCAGCAGTTATGGAAGATCTCCACCGTTCGTCGTCTGATTTGTGTACTTCAGTTTTCACAGTATGTTTCCAGGACTCTTTAGAGGGAAAGGTACCAGTCTGTGCAAAGACTGCGAGGTACTCGTATAAGTTGTATTTATGTAAAACGTGAACTATATCTGCAATGAATGATTTCTGATTAGAACATAATTCAATAATATAACTGTGCAATCTCATCAGAAATAACATTTTGGCAGTTTTACGAACATCAAGCCTACACAATGTAGCAAATAGACTCAACTTTCTTTTGTCGATGAATGATGTAAGTTCACTGCAACCTACGAGACCCTGTACAATACATGTGCGAGTATGCGCCGGTAAACCTTGCATATTTTTGAGACAGACGCGGTGAGCCTTTTCGAGAAAGGTGGGTGCACTAGACAGCTGTGACGTCGTGTTGTGAGATATAGAGGACCTCCAACGAGTTGTGTTGGGATATAAGATTTTATGAAGCGAGTTTGATAAATCTGGTTCACAACGAGTCGTCGACGAGTTGTGAATCAAATGTGCCAAAACGAGTTTAATAAAATCTTATATCCCAAGATAACGAGTTGAAGATCTTGTATATTGCATGAAAGAACTAGAGCTTTATGCCTTTTTAACAAATTAAAATCTCTTTAAAACAAGCCGAAAAATGCATGCAAAATGCATACATGCACGGCATTGGCTGAGACGCTTCACAACCGTATACGACAATATTGCGCGCTCTGGCTGTCGATGAAAAATATAGTTCCCCAATTTACACATCTGTTTTGTGCCTATTTTCGTTAGTGCAACAAAGTTGGACAAGCATTTAACTTTAATGAATAAAGCAATCATTTTGCAATGTATGGTGTTGGTATCATGCGCGGCTGTTCGAAATAGTATTAATCCGCGCGGTAATTTTGTTGGCACGATGCCAAGTATCCCGGAAAACACGCACCTATTCATGACTAGTGAGATATAAGGAATATGAAGCTTTTTAATAATATGATAGGGGTTTCATTCGACATAGGAAAATCTCACCCAGCTATCTCGCACAGGCTGCATGTGCTAACATGTGTAGGGGTGGTAGAAAATGCCATATAACCGGCATCTGCTATTGTTACTCTGACTCTCAAGTCTGTTTATTGACACTTGGGCAGTGTCTCTTATTGAATAGACTGATTACTAGTCCAAAAACTGCAACAATCTTCCATATAGTCTTCCCATATAATTTGAGATAACGTTATTTTTTCTGACAGGACAATTGAACATGCAACTAGAGGTTCAATTGCAACACTGTATATTTACTATTTACACTGTATAATTTGTTTAGGTAATTACTTCTTGAAAAATTGGAAAATACGGTCAACTGGGACATTTGGGCTTCTAGAGTTTGCGAGCAGGGATAGGGTAATCAATCGTATTATGTGTATTGTATTTGTAATGATTACACTTTTTCAAGTATTTGTAGTGTATTTGTACTGAAGAATTCTAGAAGCCAAAGTATTATATTTGTGATCAAATATTCTAAAAATTGGGAAATATTTTCAATTACTTTTTGATTACTTTAGATTACATCTTACCAAGGTTTAGTAGATCATTACTTTTTTGTAAGTTGAGATGAAACCTATCTTACAATGGCATCTATTTTAGGGGGCCAATGGCTAATATGGGTATAAGTTGCATTGCATTGTTGTAAAAAAACATGCACAACTGGCTCCATCAATAGATAAATAATCAGAAGTTAACATATTTATGAACAGCCATAGCTCGTGTGAAAGTGTTAGGGTTATACTTAGACCATCTTTATCACTGTCCTCTTGTTCGCGTAAATGCAGTGGTGGTTATGCATGCAGAAGGTTTGAACGATGTGACATTTAAATTAAAGGTGTATTGTCGTATAATAGTTCCAACAACAATAACATTGTTCAAAGCTCAAAAATAGTAACAGGTTATGTCCCAATTCAGCTATGCAATAGCTCATTTAAAAACATTTACGGAATGGCAGGCAGTGTGACCCATGCGGCAGCGTTTTGAGTATTAAAACCACTGTTGGGTGGTTGATGCTGTCTTATGACACAATCGTCAACTGGAATGAATGTATTATTTATTTTCGTTTTGTTTATTTGTTTTCTCCATGTTCTCTCTGTATGTCTCTTATGTTGTGTGTATGGTGGCGACTTCAATGTGTTTCTTTTTGGATACAAGGCATCTCATTATGAATTTTTAGCTGTATACAATGTATTATTTCCGTTGGCGTGGTCGTCCGCCAATTCATATCATGACTACAATTAAGATATTATCTCTGAACTGCCGTGGACTGAATCAATCAGAAAAACGTCGTGATGTGTTCCGCCATTTGCGTTCTTTAGATGGTTCAATATACTGTCTCCAAGACACGCACTTCACAAAATCAATGGAAAGATGCATAGAAGCTGAATGGGGCTACAAAACTATCATGGCTCCCTTTACTTCTCAATCGAGAGGAGTAGCTATCTTATTCCAAAATAATTTTGACTTCAAACTGCATCAGGTCCAGCGTGATCCAAGTGGAAATTTCATCGTACTGGATATCACTATCGAAAATCTTAGATTAAGTCTAGTCAATCTGTATGGCCCAAACGAGGATAACCCTGACTTCTACTCTAACTTGAAAAAACTTCTCGACAAAATCGGGAATACCCAGATTATAATGTGCGGCGATTGGAATCTTGTTCAAAATCAGAATCTTGATACTTATAACTATAAACAAGAAAATAACCCACGTGCAAAAATTCAAGTCAAAAATCTTATCGACAGCCTCGAACTAATCGACATTTGGAGAATCTACAATGCCAGTGAAACACGATTCACATGGAGAAGAAAGTCCCCAATAAAAATGGCTCGGCTGGATTATTTCTTAGTTTCTTCGGAACTCCTCAATTTATCAAACACGGGACCCGCGATAATACCGGGTTATAAAACCGATCACTCAATTATCTCCTGTCAAATAACCGTTAGCAACATGAAAACTGGTCATGGGTTTTGGAAGTTCAATAACTCTATTTTACATAGCAAGGAATATTGCGACTTAGTTAAAAGACTCATAGAAGAAAATAAAGTTCGCTATGGCTACTCATGTGTAGAAGATGGCGGTGAACATAAAGCTTCATGTAATATCAACAAGAGACTTCTTTTAGATGCCATCTTGTTAGACATTAGAGGAGAAACTATAAAGTTCTGTGCGAACCGTAAACGAGAACGTCTTAAAAGAGAACAACTCCTCTCTGAAATGAAAAACATCATATCAATTAACCTGGACAACCCATCAGTAAGTCTTAAATGTAAACAGAAGCTCATGGAAGACATGGAAAAAACTGAATCTGAATTAGAAAAAATACGAAGAGAGAGCAATCGTGGTGCTATGATTAGATCCCGAGCGAAATGGGTCGAGGAAGGAGAAAAACCCACAAAATATTTTCTGAATTTAGAGAAACGTAATTATATTTCTAAAACCCTGACCAGTTTGACGGATAAGAACGGTAATAATTTGACAACACAAGACAGCATCATGTCGGAAGCTCGAAATTTCTACCAAACTCTCTATTCACATAAAAAAACTGACTATCAAGATCTAAATCGAATGTTAAAAAATTCTGAAACCCCCAAACTAACGCCATCTCAAGCATCGAGCATTGAGGGTCCGCTAACTTTACAAGAATTGACACATGCATTAAAACAATCGAAAAACTGCAAATGCCCGGGACCATCTGGTTACACATATGAATTCTTCAAATTGTTCTGGTCTGATCTGGGGCCCTTTGTGACAGACTCACTTAACGAATCATTTTCAATCGAAGAATTATCGATCACACAAAAACAGGGTATTATAACACTCATTCCAAAGAAGGGCAAAAACCGTCAATTATTAAAAAACTGGCGACCCATCTCCCTTTTGAACACAACATATAAACTCGCCTCCTCGTGCATCGCATATAGACTTAAACGCGTCCTCCCGTATATAATTAATTCTGACCAAACAGGATTTCTAGCTGACAGATACATTGGAGATAACACAAGGCTCTTATATGACATAATGCATCAAGCGAAAGCACACGATAAGCCTGGAGTCCTGCTCCTAGTAGACTTCGAAAAAGCATTTGACTCAGTGTCATGGTCCTTCATACATAAATGCCTCAATTTTTTCAAATTTGGTGATTCCATAAAAAAGTGGATGACAACTCTATATCAAGACGCTAGTTCGTCCATCCTGATTAATGGTCACATATCACAAAGTTTTAAATTAGGGCGTGGCTGTCGACAAGGTGATCCCATATCCCCATATATTTTTCTCCTCTGCGCAGAGGTGTTAGCATTGTTGGTAAGACAAAATGATAAAATTAAAGGAATAGTCCTCGGTGGTTCAGAGTATAAAATATCACAATACGCGGACGACACAACGTTTATACTTGATGGCAATGAAAGTAGCATTCGTGAGGCCTACTCAATACTTGACCTATATGCTCGGGTTTCGGGACTGCGTATTAACCCGGAGAAATGTCAGGCGGCATGGATAGGATCAAGAGCAAACTGTGAATCAACCATGTGCCATGATTTAAAATTATCCTACTCAAACACTTTCAACTTTCTGGGCATTAATTTCGACACTGATCTTCGAAAGATGATGACAAACTACTCCTGTAAATTGGACGAAATAGAACGACTAACCAAGATATGGAGCCACAGGCTACTAACCCCAATTGGAAGAATAACTGTCATTAAGACACTTATTCTTCCAAAGCTAACCCACATATTCACGTCTCTCCCCAATCCAGACGATGCTTTCGTTAAGAAGTTAAACACAATTTTATTCCAGTTTATCTGGAACTCTAAACGAGACAGAGTACAAAGGAAGCAGTTATGTCTCGATTACTCCCTAGGAGGACTGAAAATGATCAACTTGGAACATTTTAACGACGCAATGAAAATCACATGGCTGAGACGTCTGATATGTAAACAATCAAATTGGGCACCTCTCCTAAAAGACACCCCCATTATCAACGACCCCCTGTACCTAACATATGATGCTAAGTTCCTGTCAAAACAAACTTAAAAAATTTCTAACCCATTTTGGAGGGATGTTCTCAGCTCTTGGTGCAAATTTATAAGCATATATGATAAAAATGGTAATATCATGTCAGAGACCATATGGAATAATTCTAACATCAGAATGGAAGGAAACCCAATTAACTTTAATTCGTGGAGAAATGCAGGCATATATTTTATAAACGATCTGTTCCAAGCAAATGGAGAATTTCACACCCATGACTCCCTTAAGGCTACATTCAATATTTCTACTAACTTCGTTATTATAGCTAGCCTAAAACGCCAAATATATAGCCTTTCAAACTCACGAAATCAGCCCCTCCTACGATTACCCTCTCCGTTCTTACCCAAAACTTTGATCCCGTTATTAAGGGACAAGAAAGGCGGTCAACTCTTTCATCGAACCCTGTCAATGGGGAAACGGGTGCCAAACTCATGTAAAAAATGGAATTCGGAAATAAAAGACGACTCCCAATCATGGGACAATATATTTCGCAATCCATTCACAACCACGCCTGACACAAAACTCCAATGGCTCCAATTTAGAATTAATACGAGAATCCTATCGACGAACAAATTTCTGAAGATAGCAGGCATAAGAGCTGACGATCTGTGTAAGCGATGCGAAAATACTCAAGAGAACATTTCTCACATTTTCTGGGACTGCCCATATACAAATCGGTTTATAACCGAAATTCAGTCTTGGTTGAAAATTAATGAAGTGTCTATACACATAACCAAACCAAGTATGCTTTTTGGCGTTAATCATTGCCAAGTGAATTCTATCATAAATTACTTCCTACTTGTGCTAAAGCAATATATATATAGGACTAAATTTGACCCGATCCAACTTTCAATAAAGGCATTTCTCGCTGAATTAAAATTCAAATATGAATGCGATAAATACACATCCAGAAGCAACATGCGATATCAAGAGTTTAAAAATCGATGGCTACCCTTAGAAAATATTATTAATGACAACACCGATTGACTTGCTGATATTCCACAACAAAACCAAATTTATATGTATATACATGTATACACCCCGATTAATATAATTATATACATAGAGCCTGGAACCCGAGCTATCTCTCAAATTTACATTAATCTTTTCCTAACTTGATCATCAAAAAGCCGGCAAGAATTTATCTGCGCCTAACTTTACTCTTTATATAACTGTATAACTGACACGCGTCATTAAATGCACAAACGTTGTGTCGCCCAATAGCCAACGGAAAAACAAACTATTTATCGCTTTACAATAACTACACCAAAAACAACTATATGATTCAAGCATGATTGTATTAATGTCGCCAGTGAGAAAGTATAGCCCGAGTGAAATTCACTTGGGAGCGTGCAAAAGTGAGTGCAAGAATATAATATGTATCAATGTATCGTTAATATAATGCTTGTGTGTATGTATGTCTGTCTCATTTGTGTTGTTGTTATATCTACTTCACCAATACAAAATTAAAAAAAAGAAAGAAAAAAAAAGAAGATATTGTGTGATCTATACAAATAATCTGCAATGTATTCGAAACAAAGGACAGGTGTGCAATACATATTAGTTGAAAGATTCAAACACCGTGTCCTTTGAATTGTTTTGTCATGTTACATTCATCTCATTTCATAGCGATTCGGTTGGACGGCATCAACGTTTTCGGCTACACAGATTGGTCTCTTGTGGATAACTTCGAGTGGGATAGAGGTTACATGGAGAGATTCGGCCTCCACTACGTCAATTACTCGGACCCGAGCGGCCTCGGACTCCCAAATATTCAGCAAGCTTCTATCGAGATCTGATTACGAAAAACGTCTTCGTCCGGGAATCAGATCATGGTTTGTCGACAAGCGCTCCACCAACAACAGCGGCGACTCAGTCCCAGCCGATCACACCAAGAAATAATGAATGCAAACCGTGTCAGTGCCGGATAGGCGCCGGAAATACAAAGGGCCCATCGCACAGTCTCATACTGATAGCGTTAACCATATTAACATTTGTTTTAGGAGTTTCCTTGTTCGGCTATTGTAATATAGAAATGTGTGACAGCTGTATCATCTTGTGGGATACATTTCCAATTTTACGCAAGTTCAAATAATGTCAGCATTCATAACCGCAGATATGCGGGCGGTACACTTAAATAACTTAAGTTAAGTTTACACTTTTTTGTGATATAGGCATAGAGGCCGAGGAGACCATGGTTCCTCGACATAAAAACCCTATTTGCTCACCCCTGAACACATTTTGACACCCCGCTGGTATTCTCCACGTAAGAACAATTATCCCCAATCATGCTGGTAACGGCCACAACTCTCCAGTGGCCTAACTATTCAATAAAATCCAAATCGAAGTGAGTCAACAGCAGCGAAAAAATGACAACGTCGCTGTGGATTTGATGGCAACAACGTTGTGGCGGGGCTGGTTTTTCGATTTTTGGCGATCATGCAGTATTTTGATGTTTTTGAGACCAGAACAAGGTGTTTCACGCCTATTTCGTATTGTGTATCCAAAATATTACATGTATTATCCATATAAGCAATGTTTACTCGTGTATACATGCCACGTAACCTGTCCCCATAAACAAGATTTTTGTGCCCCAAACAAGGTATATTATTGTCCACGTATAGGCATATACCACGGCGTGGAACGCGCGTACATCACATTTTGAATCTCTAACCAAAGCGGATTTGATTTTAAATTGATTTAAAGCGGATATAAGGGCTGTGTCCGACGGAATAAACTAGTGGATGAGGCATATCATTTCTCATTACATCTTTTATAACCAGTGGATGATAAAAACTCGGGATTTATAAAAGAAATTAGATGAAAAATAGGAACGAAATATGCACCGAATTTGAACATCAAACACTGCTTAACCGTTTAATTGATATCCGTAAAATTCACACATATTAATTTGTTCTCTCACATAGCCCACAACTCATGCACCAAATATATAACATAAAATGTACGAAGTGAGCGGCTTATATATTACAAAGTGACGTATAAGTTCCCCGTCCTGTATACTCATGATACTGCTGTTTGACCAACTCAAGTTTATTTGGTGCGAATAGGCGATTTGATTACGAAAATTATAAACGTACTCAAAACCTACCCTCACCCTATTTCATAAAAGTTTTACCACAATGGTATTTCCAAGAAAGCCACACATATAAATATATTAGTTTCCATATATGCCATATGATGATTACGTTCATGAGTATCATGTTTTCTTAATACATTTTATAATCGCCGTCGAAATTCTTATTTATGAATCTGATGTATGATATATAATAACACGTGTCTGGTCCGCTTCGTGAGTATTGTTATAGAATAGAAATAGCTTCATTGGTCCACTGCTGGAGCTTATAACACGGTAAGGATCGTTAATATGGAGATGATGAACATGAATATCTTCCGATAACGCAAGGATAATTCTACCCAAAAGAAGTTATTTTTAATTTTTTTGGTAGTATTACACACTAAACTCTCACACCACATTTAGTTAAATATTATTTATCATGACCCAAACTCGCTTTCTGTGTGGGTGGGTCTGGGGTAGGGCGGTGTCATTACATTGTAAATGATGCACGTTATTTTGTTAGTGTCTTTATACGAAATAACGCGAATTGTTCCTAAGTCCCGTATCCTATAGGAACACTGGGGGTCAAATATCTATCCTTTTTCGTGGTTCATCACTAAACAAAGTTCTAAATATGTAGGTTTTGTTTGTTATTTCTATACATGTCGTTTACGTTGTAATTGTGTGTCACAAGTATGTCCATCTAAGTTCAGGGTTAGTGGCTATAACCAGTTTCCCTATCAGTGTTATAATTATCGCGTAAAGTTTGTACGCCTTGTTATGCAAAAGAAAGTCGGGATATGTAACGTTTTGAATTTTATTTACACAACATAAACGGACAAACTTGACAATACCATATTATCTAGTAATATCTGCGATATATTTATGATTGATGTAAGTCTATTATAACATAAACTCTGTATTTTAGTATTCTGTCCGACTATTTTTAACAGCAATCATCATCTCGAAGGCCATTATGAGGTTACATATCATGACACGGGTGAATACAATGAGATATATCTGTCCACCTGATATACAGAATTTCAAACAACTTTTCGGTCGTATATTCACACTAAATATACCAAAACCATACAGCATATAAGTCAAAATGAAGATTAATGTCCCGCATATATGGACAATTAACGGGCAGTTCATAACATCTCACAACTGGCTGTGAAAAATGCATGACTTGTTCCATTTGGAGCACAAAAACGTGTTTATGGAAACAGGTTACGTGGCATGTATGCACGAGTAAACATTGCTTATACGGATAATACATGTAATATTTTGGATACACAATACGAAATAGGCGTGAAACACCTTGTTCTGGTCTCAAAAACATCAACATACTGCATGATCGCCGAAAATCGAAAAACCAGCCCGACCACAACGTTGTTGCCATCAAAACCACAACGGCGTTGTCATTTTTTCGCTGCTGTTGACCCACTTCGATTGGGATTTTATTGAATATTTAGGCCATTGGATAGTTGGGGTCGTTACCAGCATGATCGGGGATAATTTTCTTACGTTGAGAATACCAGCGGGGTGTCAAATTGTGTTCAGGGGTGATCAAGTAAGGCTTTCTTATCGTGGAACCATGGTCAGAATGCCCACCCTGGCATTTTGTGTAGGCTATTTCTCAGCCGTACAAACAAACAGAGAGCCAGGGAAGCGCTCATTCGTTGGATATAATATCCTTCTTCATGACTGTGGGGGGTCTCATTATAATAAATATGCACATTAACTCCCCATCCCGATTTTGGTGATCAGCCCTCTCCTACCCGCTTGCGAATTTCGCCAAAAACACCGTACAACGGCGTTTCGCCACACCACAACGACCAAACGCACACCACAACGGGGAAACGGTTTATCAGTGTGAACTTCTAGTATGTGTAAATACTGCAACTATTATAGTTATTTATAAACATTTTGTATTTATGTTCTTGAAATATATTATATGCAACTGAGTTACTGGTAACATAATTCTCCTTAATATGCACGCCACCTCCTTGGTCTGAAGCCGTACCCCGACTGAACGTCAAATATCTGCATCTGATTTGACGTACACCATTAAAGGTACTCAATCCGATCAGACTGTCCCCATATCATCAAGATACAACAACAACAACAACAACAACAACAATTCTTCAAAATACTCTTTAGTTGTCAGAATCGATTAATAATGCTAACCACTGTCAACAATGGTTTCAAATTTCCAAAATCAACATTTTGTTCAACAAAATATGGCCGTATTATCACTTAAGTATCACTAAATTTGGCCGTATTACCACTTTATTTTCGAGTTATCCATCTGCATCCGCAATTTGTCCGAGACCGTCCGATTGACCACGTGATTCTGGTCCACAAATTATTGCACATCTCGAGAAATAACAAACTTCAAAAATCGATATCTGATCACTCTGAGCTTTGATGTGTGGGTTCCTGTACTCGAATCAAATATTTTTTACTCCCAAACCCAAAGAAATAGTAATTTAGGAGCGTTAATTCGGATAATGCATCTTTAATACTATATATTTGTACGTTTTATGTACCCTACACTAATGAGATCGAACCTATGATTGCATTTGGTCAAACTCTGATCGAATCTCAAGATAATTATATTAGGTTTCGGAATTTACGAAAGATAACCTATGCCAAAGAGCCTCACAGTTTGGTTAGGCATTAACGTCGAGGATTAACTCTTCATGTACTAATTACTCATTGATGAGTAGTTATCCCTTATAAAATGTTAAGACCATACTGCATGACCAGATATGATATACACATATTTTGCAATCCTAAACTTATATTGCTATATGAGTCAAATTTGATAACTTATTCTGATGTAGAACACGCCACAAAGCTCTACTCTGGCTACGCCCATAAATTCCCATAAAATATTCTACTAGTTCAAAACCTGGGAACCTTTTTGATGTTCTGTAAGGCGGGAAATTTATGACATTGAAAAAAATTCAACGCATGTAATATATTTCTTTATTAAAAGCTGTCCCTCTGCATGGTTGCCCACTTCCAACAGTTCAGATGCCGCTAATGGTGTGCACTCATAAGCAAATTGCCTTTACTTGACTGGCCTCTTGGTCCAGGATTGATTCGATTATGGAGACTTGATATTAATTAAAATGTAAATTTAAATTTTTTAATTTTGTTTCTTTTTAGATTCAACTCCTTACTCAATTTAACACAATTTTTTCATTTCTTTTAAATAATATTTTATTTATTTTTAAACCAAGATTTCTAAAACCTAACGCCGTTATACCACGAATCACCACACCTAATTTAAATTGAAATCGGTCCATCGGTAATAGTAGAGGCTCTTATGTCCATTTTTTGGCTCCCGTGTGCATTTTGTGAAGAAATATAGCCACTATACTCATGATGTTGCTCGATATCTCGGGCACCAGAAAACAAATGTTAGACGCCTGGGGGTCGCGACTGGGTGGATTTATGACGTCATCAAGATGGCCGCCATCCAAAATTTCAGAGTAGGCACTGAATCAGTTTGATTAATAGCTAGTAGTGAATTTATGGTAGGAAATATAATATTTCTCTACTGTTGTGATACTATGATAACAGGCTTCACTTTGACGTAAAAATTTACCACATTTAACCAAAATGGCCGCCAAAATGGCGACCGAAGTTCGGGAAAATGATGAATTTTCATACATGTCTCTTAAAACATTCACGGTTGTTTGAAATCGGTGGCTAATAGCAACTTAATTTTAAATACATTTGAATACCTAACCATTTGAACATGATAATATGTCATACTTTGGGTCTTATTCCTACAAAATGTTATCAAAATGTGAATTCATTAATATGCTATGACATTTTACCAAATATCGATTTTGTAATTCGAGCGTTAGCCAGAAAATAGCTGAATTTGATGACAAACATTTGCAACAGGTTTAAACATATAGATTGCCATATAATTACAACCAATAAGTGCATCTGTATTCAAGATGGCGACCAAAATGGTTGCCAAAATTGATAAATCACTAAAATTTGTCAAATTGTCTTTGATATCACTCCTAATGTGCGATTTAGTGAATATAGGTGAATATATTTGCTCCGTGTTGGCGTAATAACATGGAGATATGAAACAATATGAATAGTTTGTGAACAATTGATGTTTATACTCAAGATTTCGAGAGAATGAAACGACGAAAATGAGATGAAATCATCAAAATGGCAACCATGAACAATTTCAGAGTTGGCATTGAGTTTGGGAGGAAAATTTAGATAGGGCAATGATTATGTTTCGCGACCAATAATACCATTGGATCACACTTCCTCTTGACGGTGCAATTTGGACCTCAAAATCCAAGATGGCTCCCAAAACGGCGACCGAAATTCTAATAATTGATTATTTTTCACACTCGCGCCTCTTAAATTATTCACAGCGGTTTGAAATCGGTGGCTAATAGCAACCTTATTTTTGAATAAATTATACTATCTAATAATTCGACAACCATGATATGTTAGATTAACATACTATTATCCATATGAATTTAAATTCAGGATGGTGACTCAGATGGTTACCAAAATGGAGAAATCATCCAAATGTGCTAGTTTTCAGTGATAACGCTCCTAAGGTGGGTTTCAGTGACTACTGGTAAACACATTTGTTCCCCTGTTGACAAAAGTGCCAGGAATGCTGATACAATCTGATACAATATGAATATTTTGCGAACAGTAGCTGCTTATATCCGAGATTTCATGAGAATGGAAACAGAAACCATGAAAAGTAGATAAATTCATCTGATGTTGACCTATTTGAAAATATCAAAATCTGAATATATGCTTTTTACATCCATCATTACATGTACATCGCAAATGTCCTGATTGGGTGACTCGATGGAGAAAAATCCCTACCTCAACAATAAGGCTGTCGGTATTGAGCAATTACTTCCCCTTGATATCGGCCCCCTTATGGGGTTTGGATACGAATTGTTCACTTGACTCCTGTATTGCTCATGTAATGCCATCATACTAAGTCAATTCTACCGAAATTCAGCTGCTCACGGAAATTAATTGAATGGACATCACACAATGCAGTACCCCAAAACAGTAGCGGCATATAATACGTTGACATTACAAACATCTTCCATGTTAACAAGCTTAATAATTAGTGTATACTAAGTCCAAATATAAGAATAGGAGCTAATATTTGTGTGATTCGTTCTTATTAATATGCATGTACGAAAACACAGGGTATACTTTTGTGAAACTGAGAAAATTTACAATTGCTCGCCCTTGAATAACATCTAGTTCAAATTGTGTGTGCATCAGGGGATTATATGACAGTAATTGCTTTATCGCAGACTACCAAACGAGAGCGTTCAGATGTGCGCTCTATGTGTCTTCTGCGAAGAAGAATTGCATTGGCGGATTTCTACCAGACCTCTGCTTATTACATGCGATCTATAGCGACTAGAGATAAATTATGAATGTTCAGGTTCGTACCAAAACAGAAACTGCTGTGGAGCTCTGGACAGCTCATAGGTCGACTCACTGACTCCACACCCAAGATTTGCGAAAGCGTGGCTGATTTTGATTGAGCTAGGATAGGAAGAGAGCCTCATATAATGAGTTCAATTGGTATACATGTGTATTTGAGTTCCACAGAGATAGTTTTCTGGACATCGCATATACTGCAAGTTCGTTCCGTGCATGATCCCCATCTGACTGTGCAGAACTTATGCACTCATCAAGTTTATATTATATACACCCATGTCATATTTGTCACATGTGTTATCGAAGTTCTTTCATGCTTGCGATATGCGGTCTCATCAAAATATCACACAAGAAACAAATTCACACCAAATTTTCTTTAAATGCCTGCATTTCTGTAATTGTATCGGCTATCGGTAATGTTCCAAATACAATTGATAATAATTTCTCGCACCAATGCACAGTTTGACTTGGCTGTTGAGGTACATGTATTATTATTGGGTGGAAAGTTTGTAGTATTCTTTCCAGATGTTTTATACAGAAACATTTGATATCCCACTACAATGAAATCAGGTCTGCAGAAAACTCAGGTCGTTAAACGTTGAAATCTTATACCTTCCTTCAGTTATGGACTCTTCAAATAGCTAACAATCCACAATCTTCTCTCAATTCAAGCATAACATTGTTATCTATTACTTCCAACTTTTGCGCAGTATCTATATTCCAAGCTTGTAATTGGCCTACTTGTGGATCCGACTATTATGGTTGTACGGTTTGCCAGCAAATTCTATAAACTACATTTGTTCGATGGACAATTAAAGGATTTCGTTCGAGATTGCGGGGTTTCTGTGATTCGAAGATATTTACTTTCTGTGAACTAACAGTTGATGTATAATGCTAACGAATGTCCCCATGTGGACGTTTTGCAAGAAATCTTAATAAACGTTCCATTAAATGATCTTGATGACCCGTCACTGTATTCATTACTTCGATGCACCATCATATGGAATGAACCAAAGATGAGCTCCTGGTGTTTCGATGAGGTATTTCATCACTATATATCCAGGCACTAGACATAGGCATTTTGATTTCACGATATTTTTTCGTTGACAACCAGGAAGAAGTTGAGGAGCCGTTATTGTCACTTGCTGGACTCGACATGGAAAATGACAAACCTTATGCTATTTTTGCCCGATACTGATGTTTTGACATATTCTAAAATAAACTGACACGCATTAACTCGGTTATGTGCACAGTTATGTTAGACTACATCGAAGCGAATATGCAATGTATCTGCTATGAGGTCAGCGACCGTATTGAAATTTATTTATTAAATCTGTATTATGGACTCTCCATTCCACAACCGAAGCAAACAATCTATATGGAGTCTCTGATATGCAGTCGAAGAGTTTTGTGGTGAGCTCTGTTAGCTTGCGAGATGAGTTTGTAATGCAACTGTAGTTGCTAAGGTGAGTTGGTTGTAGATAGACTACCATCAATGTGACCATCTATTGGACGAAGTAACAAGAGTGGTATATGTGCCGACTCACGTCTTGAGAAGTGTGACAATGTCTCAACTATTCAAACGAATTTCGGGTGATGCAACACAGATATGCCAAAAACAAGAAACTGAACAATGCAATCTCCCCTTATTGTAGCTTATTAGACACAACTCTTTCATAATTAGATACGAAATAATTTGCACTAACATGTAATGGCTGTGTATTTCTAAGTTGAGCAAGTATATTTCCCGGTGGTAGTATGCTAGCAATGCAACTTCGACTTCGACAAAGTCAATGTGTGATATTGTTCCTGAATCTTCTAAATTTTTGTGGCCGGGCGAAATCAACGTGGTCAACAATTAATCAAGAATAGGCAACGAATAAAGTAGATCTGCCCCAAACGAAATAATATAGCCATAAAGTTGGATTTATGTCTGTATTATGACTGCAGGGATTCTTTCGAGTACTCGTTATGCTCTTATAATGATACAGTCAGCACATATCCTGTTTGACTTCCTTCCCAGGAAACGGGCAGGATCGTTTAAATGATATTGGGCAATTTCATGTTAGGTTTCTAAGAGTCCATTCTGATATATTATCGATTATAAACAAACTATCTTTGGTCAAACATAGTCACAATATACCTTAACATGATAGTATCTAATTTAGATTGGGCGAATATATCCTCCTCCTTTGCTAAATGCCGTTTGAGAATATAAGCATTTGTCACATTTTATAACTGTGAGTTTTGGCGGCCATTCTGGCGACCATCTTGGGTCAAATAGATCAATGTCGAGTGTAATTGAATGACACTAACGATATTTAAAACTGTGTACACGTTTGTTTATTTTATTATGCCTATTTCTGTCCAATGCTAATCTAGAACCTCGAAAAGCAAGTTTATTTGTGAAATTGCATAGCGAATTATTTAATTTGCATTTTTCGGAGTATGGACAACAATTAGACACAAATTACAGCATACTATGTTTTCCGAAGTACTTGGTGTCATAACTGATAAAAACAAAGACAATTCCTACTCGCCACAGTTTACAAATAACCGAAAATGATGTAAGGGGCATGTGTAACAATTCAAGAGATTTCTATATTTCGGTCGCAAATTTGACAACCATCTTGGTTTTTTTATCAATCTTGTTCTTTCAAAAGAAGCTTGGTGCAACTTTATCATTGCCGTAGAAATATTTTTCATTTTCTGTGTTAAATTTTCTTCCTCACTCAGTGCCCATTCTGCAATTTTGTGTGGCTGCCATGAAGATGATTTGACTTAATTTTCGTGGTATAATTCTGTTGAATTCTCGGGTATAAGCAGCTATATGGTTCACCAAATTAAAAAATTATTTCCATAAGTCCATGGATTTCCGCGAAAAAGTAGCACATATTCACATATATTTACTTTTCCCCAACACATGAGTGATATCAATAAAAATTAGACAGATTTTGGTGATTTCTCCATTTTGGCAGCCATCTTGGCCTCCATCTTAAACGAAAATGCTCTATTTTCAGTGTAACTACATGCCAATTCACATATTTAAAACATTTTTACATTATCTTCATCAAATTCAGTTATTTTCTGTTCAACTCTTGGCTAGAATCACATAATTGAATTTTGGTTAACTTTCATAGCACATTTTTGAATTCACATTTTAAAGATAGCTGACAGGAATGATATCACAAGTATGACATATTATGTTGTAGAAATGGTTGGATACTAGTATTTATTCAAATTTAGGTCTTTATTCGTTACAAATTTCAAACATCGGTTAATGATTCAAGAGGAAAGTGTGAAAAATCATAAATTTTTCGAATTTCGGTCGCCATTTTGGCGGCCATCTTGGTTTATGGTGGCCACTTTTTCTCTCAAATGGAAGTATGGTGTATTAGTTTCACGTCAGTGGTGAGATAATCAAATTTCTATAATAAATTCACAAGTAGATATTAATCAAACTGACTCAGTGCATACTGTGAAATTGTGTATGGCGGCCATCTTGATGACGTCATAAATCCACCCAGTCGCGACCCCAAGGTGTCTAACATTTGTTTTCTGGTGCCTGAGATATCAAGCAACGTCATTGGCATAGTCGCTATATTTCTTCACAAAGTGCACACGGGAGTACATAAGAGCCTCTACTATAATGGAGAACAGTTGCGAACAGACAAACGGACACACAGATAGACAGCTCCTATACCCTTTACAGATATACACGTAAACACACCAAATTTTGTCTTTGCGGGTGAAGCATCTTGCAGAAATCTATCACAAACAACGTGATGAACAGAGCGTGAAACTCGTGTTGAGAGACATGCCCTTTGTTAAATTGATTCAAACAAAGAATGAGATCGGATTAATAGTCAATGAGCGATACTTGTTTCTCAATGAATAAATCCATTGAGCGTGCACGCGGTCACGATAATTTATGACTTGTCAATAACCATTATATCGGCTTATCTTTTGGTCCGATTGGTAAGAGGGTAGTTTGATTGCATAATATCACCGAATCGAGTTGTCAATTAGCTGGCAACTGAAAGACAACAACGCCCCCTTAGACCCGGTTTGGCTGGTTCTCCAATGTAGGTTTAAACCAGGTTTAAACTTAGAGATGACGAATCGGGCCCAGTGTCGAGTCAAATATGACTTGTCACCACAACCTGGACGAGTACAAGAAAACACATACTGTATACAACATTGTGTAAGACGTTTTTATTATCCATCTGTGTGTTTATACACATTTTGGGAATAAAACTGTTGTGGTTATTTTTGGTATTATTTTGTTGCACTTGATACTCTATAAAAGCCTGTATTTGATCACCAGAAAACATGATTTGGAAAAGTAAACACTGAAGTGAAAACAAAACTCAATGGGGAAAAGAAACGTCTGCTAAATCCACCACAGTATTGCGCGCATCACAATTTCCCGATTCATTTGGCAGAGTTACTTCGTGACGTCACGGAGTCCCGATAAAAAGTCTTATTATATGACTACCACTAATCCCTTACAAATACCACTATTGTTTGGCGATAAATTCCGAGCAGTCGGAAAACGCTTGTTTGGTCGTGAGCCGTATCGGTATTCTATGAATTCTGTATCAGTATCCTTTGAATTCCGTATCGGTATCCCGTGAAATTAGGTCACCGGAAGTTGGGAACTATTTATCAGGTCTGTTAAATTAAACTGTTAAGACTTATTACGAAAGTTTTGTTTTGTATTATTACGCATTTGTGCGAATCACCCCCAAATTCAAAAAAAAATAGTTCCTCGACCTTGGCTATTGGGAGTTTCGGGTGATGACTGGGAATGTTCAATGGAGTACTTTTGCCCGGGTGATGACATGGGATGGTGTAACGAAGTAGTTTTGCCCTTTGTGAAATGGGTGAACCAAAAATGTGTCATATAATAAACGCTTTATCGGTACAGTGAAGTGATATGGGCTGCAGGATCACGTCTCGTTGACGATGTCAGATCGCCGCATCAAAATCGCTGCCTGTGGCAGCTCGTTTGATACGGCGATGCGGCAGCTCTTTTGATACGGCGATCTGACATCGTCAACTCGGCTTGTATATATTGAACACTAGGGAGTCCAATATGACTTTCGGGAGTCCAATATGACTTTTTCCCAGATTATCACGTGACGGCTTTTGCCCAAATCAGAAATAGTGTTAGTTAAGGGATGGATGATAAAATGCATTCTTTGAGAGAAAGTGCTCTCTTCGTTTACATTTCCCTTACAAATACAATTAATAATGCACAACCGTCTACGTTAACGTCAGCAGATCGAAACAATTCGAAGTGATCTGTTCATATATGCATTATGGTTACAGTTCCCAGGTGACTAGGGCGTTCATCGGTAGGCTGATAATGCTGAATAGATCCATGTGAGCACAGAAATAAGCCATATGGCAGCTCGTGCGGACCATTTCCAATCATTAAATATGCATCATCTGACCATGGGACAATATGTTTAACAAAGGTAAAAGTCAGGTAGTTACTCCTTGTGACGATAGTAATCAATACACAATTAATAGGAATATTGTACTAAAATATAACACAGTAACCAACAAGCCACGACATACTTCCATTCCGTTAATGGATTATTATGAAGATATAAAGGAACTCGGTACCCCGAAAGCCCCCTCCTGTTTTATGTTCGCTATACAACAGTTATGTACTCACCATGGTAAACCGTCTGATGTGGCCGAAAGCGCAAATCGTTTAAAACTGTCAACACTGATAAACATATTATCATTTATTTCCATGTAGTTATACGGCGTAAGTTCATTTTTCTTGACGCTAAACAGCAACTGTACAGCCTGTTCTCCCAAAAATCCTCACATTATCTGCTTATAATATAACTCGTTTTCGGTAGATAATTTGCTTAGAATTGCCTCATTTTGAGTCGATAATGTGCTGAAAATGAGATTATTTTAGTCACATTATCGACTCACAATGAGTCGAGTCTAAGCAGATATATATATGTGCGGAAAATGGAACAAATAAGACAACTCGCTACTTCTCAGATGTACGCTCTTTAACATGTGTTTATATTGTGGCCCGCGCCATAAAACGAAATAACGGATATGATCCATGTATGGACCATTATCCTGTATTGTCTGCTTATTGCATAATCAAATAATCACATTATGCACCTATTTCACACTATATAGGTCGATTATGTGCGTACATGTACATGTATTTGCGCGAGGATATGTTGAACTGTAAGTATAGACGTGAGCGATAAATCCAATATGAGTTTCAGAGTTGATAGATATTTATGTCAGATATATTATTATGAACTATCTCCATCCACACGAACGGCGATACCCAACTAATCGTCCATGCCAGACATTATGCAATCATCTAAGGGGTTTTTCGAAGGGGTCTTTGAGATTTCCAACAGAAAAGGGTTTGAATTAATTTTACTTGTTACGAATATAAATTCTACACCTGTTAGTATATCTACCAATGCATTTAAGCATATTTTGCATAACGGTAAGAAAATAACAGTAAAGAATTGTAAAGAATTTTTAACACAGAATTTCCCTCGATCTATCCAGCAAAACTTGAATTTGGCATATCGTCATCTTCGTTGCCTATTGATTCTGAACAGATATTAAGAGAAGACAAAATATGAATTTGAATACGTGTGAGAGGTTAAATGATTATTTACATTTTGAATGTTTATGTATTAAGATCTGTCAGCATCATCATTAATTTCATAAGTCAACAAACCACCAACTAACATACAACCTCTCTAATAGTGGGCTTCATTTGTGTCATACTGTTGAGTTATATTTTAACTCGTGTACATTACTCGTATCTAACATCATACCCACATATATTAAAATGGAGAATATATAAAAGAGTCACACCTATTTCAACCCAAATGGAAGCAAATGTTACATACTGTTCAGTCCACTCACACAAGGGGCAATCACCTTGGAATACTGACACAGGCCACAGTATTAAAGACAAGAAAACCATAATCAGAAATGGTAACGCCTCAAGATTATATTATTACGCATAAATATAAATTATAAAAAAAAATGTAAAATATATTGGTTACATGAATGCACCGCATCAGAATTCCGTTAAAACAACTAATCCTTCAAATTATTACAAAAAACTACGGCTTATTACTGCAGGTTTCTAATTCACCACACCTGGGGTGCTATTCACCGACTGGGTTTATAATATAGTCCAGGTAGTTTTACGAGGCGACGCTCAATGCGAATCTATCGGTGGACATATCGATGGGAAGACATCGCCGCGCCATATAGGATTATCCAATCAAGGTGATTGGCGTCAATCATAGATTGACCACCGGTCACATAAACATGCTGCGTGTAACAGTACACGTTTGTACACATTACAACAATGAGCAACCGAGGAAAAGGACGTGGGTCAAAATATACTACCGACGACATGCGGGGGTCTACAAAAATAATCCATATATAGGGCCGGGGTGGGTGGGTGTTCCAGAGGCCGAAACAACCGTGCTTGTAATTTTTTTTCCAAAATGGGTTTTTTTCAAACAATTTACAAGTACTAACCATGTAATGTTGTTTGTAAGCATGTTAGTATCATGTTTGTTGGCATAATTATGGCTATATAGACAGCTATAGTGGCTATCTAGCCTCAGATTTAGCAACATTCTGGATTTTACTGTATCACAAATACTACATGGTGAATACTCAATGATGACTAGATATCATTGACCCGAATGTTGCATAACATGAAATTGAAAAGGGTATCTCATAAATTTCTGATGTCTGAAATACTGTCTTGTTCTGGCATGCAATCAAATTCATTCCTTCTGGTTATTTCTCATCTTTTTAATGATTGCAATTAATGTTAATTTGCAGCACTTATCCAAATAAAACTGAATTGGTTATGATGAATGGCCGTTACTGTTTATTGTTCAGACAATCCCAACTGAAGGTGACACTATTCTCCTTGAATTTACGAACTTCATCTTGAAGGTTAAATACTGCTCAACAAGACTAAACTACAATACTAATTGTATACTGTTATCGCTTACAAATAGATGAACTGAAATAATGTGATGCATTCAGATGCTTTGAGAAATGACATTCTTCAATGTCTTCAAAGTTCAAACTAAAATCAAGAATAAAATCTGACTGAGACTATACTGCAGACTCTAGTGCACAAATATACATACAAATGGTTGAGTTATAATAATGCAAAATGTGTTTACGGATGGAACCAAGTTGGTAGCTCTGGTATGTATCGACAGGCAAAACCTGTGATATGCAGTAATATCTGCACACATCCTTCCCGTATCATTCAGGTCTATCACCATACCAAACCACTTCAAAATTCGACAACCGACACTTCAACTTATATGGCAAAAACTTTGTACGGATTGAATTTCATAAACAGGGCCCATGGATAACTCTGGTAGGCATTGGTACTCACAATCCGTGATATTATGCATATTCGTTCCCCATTTCTGGTCCGTCACATGTCATAGAGCATCAAAATATGACAACCGACTCTTGAGTTATGACGCAAAATGTGTGTACGGATGGACACACGGACAGCTCGAGACGTCAACTATATACCCGCCGACTAATATCGGGGATATAATAACCATATATCTATGTGTATACCTAACCAAAACAATTCCCCTCCTCACCCACCCCGGTGGATAAGACTAAAGAGTTCTTTGATCATGCACAGAACGGCTAAAAAACTCTGAAATTTTGATAAAAACATGAGAAAGGGGGTGGGTGCCTAACATTTGGAGGAACAAATTTGCTCAAATGGGGTGGTGGGTCCATCGGGGTTGGAAAAAAACTTTTTGGGCCCTCTATGTGCAATTGTTTTCCAAACCCCCCCCCCCCCCCACTGCCGACGAGCGTAACACTTTTTTGGGCATTGTGGAGAGACGAATCAAAATATTAAAGAACAAAGAAACCGGCACCATTCACCAGCGCCGGAAAAATGATGCATGGAAAGAAATTTCTTTGGAAATAGCAGGGAAATATCCAAACAGAACCAAAACACAAACAAAATTCTTCTGAGACGTTATCTTCTTGGCTCTTCAATTTCACACTGTGCTAATTAAAAAACCTCATTAATATCATTGAAACTCATTCTGCAGATATATAAACGCCAGCATGAGTCTCCACACAATTATACCCACAAATTATACCGCTATACATGCCGATTGTGGCCGGTGAGTGTTCATGAATTAGTCGTAAGACGGCGTCAATTGACAGGTGACAAATCTGATAGATTGGATCAATCACACCATCGACAGCGTGTGTTGTTTGCGCTAAAGCAAAGATACCTTTGCGTTCAGCCGCTACCATATAAACTACCTGGTTTATAAAATAGTCTCGCTTGGTGAATAGCACCCCAGAAGTCTCTAAATGCGGATCAAAAATCTGAGTCATTGTGTTCCCGCCATAACATCTTCAACAGTGGTCCAGCCTTTGTTGATATCTAAACATTGAACAATTAATGCGGTCATAATAGTTACATACTGCAACTATCAATCCAGCGAATTTGATATGATTGATAGAACAAACCACTATTATTATGATCGTGTCGTTATTTGTTTAAAATACGTATCAATTGACATATATACGCATCCGTTTCCTCATTAAAATCAACATATTTCGACCATTTTAGGGGATCTCCACGAATTCGGGGAACTCCGCAAATATACCACCGCAAACATGAACCCACTGCGAATGGTCACAACAGGCTATCTATCAGTTGGTTGAATACTATTTCCTTTTTACTAAAGTAAATTAACAAGTAAATCTCGAATGACGATACATATATTTGTAAACAAGCATTGCAATTAGTGTTATTGGAACGAAAAGTCGCAAGACTTGTTCCGTATTATATGATGATCATGATCAAGATATGATTGATAGAACAAACCACTATTATGATGATCGTGTCTTTATTTGTTTAAAACACGAATAAATTGACATATACGCACCCGTTCACTCATTAAAATAAACATATTTCGACCATTTTAGGCGACCTCCGCAAATTCGGGGTACTCCGCAAATAGAACTCCGCAAACAGGGACCTACAGCGAATTGTCACAACCGGTAAAAATCAATTATCTATTTATAAAAGCTCCATAGACACACGGCGCATTCAGCGACGCACGGCGATCTAAAATTTTCCCACCAGAATACACCCGATGGGCGTGAATAATATGAATTATCAACAAGCAAGTTGATGTTGTTCCTGTGATTTGAATGTCCTCAGTAATGTTTTAATTTCATGTGGAAACGCCTTAGTAAATTGGTGGACACATTTATGTATATCTTTTCTCGAGATTGTTGCCACTGTTCATTGATTTTTGCATGCTAGGTTGGTAGAGTAGTGTGCTAAATTAGTATTAAAGACATATTATGTACTTGTTCGGGTGCGTGGAACTGATAAGTTAGTATTCAAGCGCTATGACAACTATAGGAATGTAACATTCTACCAACATCGCCGAAAATATGAAGCAAATCAACCGTACCACTCCATAGAAAACATCGTCAGAACTACGCTCAATTGTAAATATTTACTACTCGAGTCAGGACGCATCTATCGGCGATAAACTTACGAAAACGATTTCGCCATCGAGAGTCACTGCGTTTAATTCATATATAAGAATGACGGTGTGTGTTGTCAATTTGGAAATACTATTTGTAAAAATTACTACTTTGAACAAGATTATTCTGCATTTCTATTTGATCACCATGTACAGGAGTGTTTCACATCACTTTAATGTATAATATTCCATATACAGTTGAGTTGATTCGCGGGCAACAAGCCGATAGTGTCTCACAAAAATGCCAATCGATGCTGATCGATGGTAGCACAATTAGTTGCGAGAACAGTCGTTGAGATATTGATACATCGACACTTTTCTCGTAGCCTCAGTCGATCTCATTTTAATTGCAAACTGGCCGACTTCAATTTTTGTCGCAACAATTTAGTAACTGTTGGCACAAAACTGAGAAATGCGACGCTTTGAATTGATACTTCTAAGTCGCGCGTTCACTTTTGCAGCAGTGCTAGCTATAGGTCACTCAACACAGAGTACGAAAAGATTCACGAAATTGTTCACAGGCGACGGTGTTGTTAACGGGACTGTATTACAGGAGAGCATATCTTCTGGTGTAGTAGAATGTGGAAGGGAATGTGATATCACATCGGGATGCGTTAAATTTGCTCTGCATTCTGATGAAATGAAGTGTGTTTTGTTCCAGACCGAGAATGGTGATTCCGTGACTATGTTGAATTCTCAATGGGATATTTACGGTTAGTTCAACTTAGTTGAGATACCTGTATTGGTACATGTACAGCGGTAACAGTGTGGGACCAGGGGTCGACCAGCTGCAAGTGTTAGTGGTTAAAAATGTGTCCATCCTAACGCAGTTGGAAATTTGAGATCAAAGTAGTGAAGTTCGTTCTCATGTTATATGTGCTTAAAGGCACGTGCGGCCTTAATTGTCGAAAATATTCATATATGTTCCAAACACCGTAAACAGAAAAACATTAAAACGCATACAGTTCCGTTCATATATACCATGACCATCGCGTAAACAGCATGTTATCATAAAGACCTACTATATTTTACCTAAGCAAGAGTCTGATTGTGTTACAGAAGACAGCACAATGCTACTGGCTAATCACACACAAATGGCATAAACGCTCTTTATTAGTTCCATATCAGGTATTCACCAACAAAGAACGTTCTTTATGTTTACCATCATAATATAAACAAACACCAGAAAAGTAACTTTTTATGCTTTTGTTTACATAACAATGGTCAAACATATGACCATAACATACTGTTTATGCGATATTTCTTATTTGTATACGTACAAAGTCTATCTACATTTTGATGTTCTTTCTGTTTGTGGCGGTTTTTGACGGGTGGATATATTTTCACAGGATACCCACCGCCAAGGCCAACCGTGTCTTTAACATTGACTGTGTGTGTGAATCCTTCCATCGCTCTGTATCAAATAGTTGATGAAAATTACTCCCTTTGCTCTCCGTGAATAGAAATTGATGCATCGCCCGGTGGGAGGTAAACAAATTGCAGGAAAGTATGCAGTTTTTTTGCATCTGGCATTTTCGGGGACCCGCCGCCCCCAAACCTGCAATTTTGTGTTTACTCCCTAATATTTCACACCCACCCCCTCCCAAATTTCACTAATATTGGTCCGAAATCAGATAAAACCCTACATATATTGCTCGCACCACTGGGAACTTATCACATTTAGTCCAAATGACGGTTCAACCTATTTAAAGACACGGTTGGCCTTGGCGGTGGGTATCCTGTGAAAATATCTCCACCCGTCAAAAATCGCCACAAACAGAAAGAACATCAAAATGTAGATATACTTTGTCCTTATACAAATAAGAAATATCGCATAAACAGTATGTTATGGTCATATGTTTGACCATTGTTATGTAAACACAAGCGTAAAAAGTAACTTTTATGGTGTTTGTTTATATTATGATGGTAAACATAAAGAGCGTTATTTGTTGGTGAATACCTGATATGGAACTAATAAAGAGCGTTTATGCCATTTGTGTGTGATTAGCCAGTAGCATTGTGTTGTCTTCTGTAACACAATCAGGCTCTTGCTTAGGTAAAATATAGTACGTCTTTATGATAGCATGATGTTTACGCGATGGTCATGGTATATATGAACGGAACTGTATGCGTTTCACTGTTTTTCTGTTTACGGTGTTTGGAACAAATATGAATATTTTCGACAATTAAGGCCGCACGTGCCTTTAATGGAAAATGAAAATGAAATTTTTTCAAATGCTGACTGTTAGGTATTTTTTCTATCACATACATGTATTTAAGAGTGGACAAATATGGTACCCATTTGGATGCTGATAGCTACAGGTGCTGCATATACTAAATATCTCAAGAGTTTAAGGCATACTATATGCATCCAATATTACAACAAATGTTATACATATCCAGTGAGATATCATCTTCCCATGCAAGCTACCGTATTACATGAACCAAACATGTGTTTGAATAGTTGGCTGTAATATATGTTCAGCTGATAGCATTTTCTCAGGACAACGAACTCAATCTTTACTTCGAGTATCTGCTGACATTTTGTAGACACGTCAGTGACATATCAGTTGTTCAGCTCCAATTCAACTAGAGTTGACATATCTTGAAATTAAATAAACACAGAAAGAACATACCAGGAACTATTAGTTGATCAATTGCTGATATTAGCAAGCCTAGGTCCACACATGATACACACAATTCCACTTTATAAATATTTTCTGATTAGTCTCAACCAGCTCAACACTATTCCATACCACTTTTGTTAGTCTACTGGGGCCACTACTATTACACTAAATGATAAGCAGTTACTATACCAAACTTGGATATGTTAGGTGTTGTGGGAGTAACATATTTAGGTGCCGTTTACACATAGCCGGTGAGCGATCTAAGCGGCGAACCCGTTAACTGGCGAAGGTTACTGCAGAGTGTTTACACATCGCCGGCGAAGATACGCATATATTGATGTGTCTCCTTTACTTGTTAATAGTTTTCCTTTTAGTTCTCACTAAACTGCAATATGATATTGCTGTACACCTGTAAACATCAAGCGGCTTCCTGCTAAAGGTATGTTTGGGCAGTATAGTGAAGTGATGTTTTTTTAAATGGAAATGCCGAAATTATTAATATCCAACTCAAACTTTCAGGTATTGCTATTGGTAATTTTAAAGATATTTAAAAACATTGTTAAAGTTTGTTTGAGTCCTTAGACAATCTGTGAAGTGAGTGTCGCGCCAAAAGCATGGTCGTTGTCAGTTTTGAGATCTTTTCGTCGCATACATCTACAAATTGGTGTATAATTATTCGGATTGGATTGTATATTATATATATAAGTTTCAACATCGCGAATCAAATGTGACACATATTCCGTTTGCACATTATACAATAAAATGTTTTTCGTTTTATTTGGGCGTTCACCATGTCCATGTACATGTATACAGGGCCGTGGCGATGGGGGGTGTCTCATCCCAACTTTAATCAAAATATTCAAAAGCTGGAAATTTCATACTTGACACGACATTAGTTGGAAATTTGACATCAACAATATGTTGTTCTCGTAGTTATTAGTGGTGATGTTTTTAAGCCAACATTTGCTTATTATTTTACCAAATTATTATGGCCATCAGTTGGAAATGATCCAACTTTAGAGGTGTGTCAAGTTTGGAAAATGTCCAACAATTGGAAATCTAAAGGCAAGTCTGGAAGCTAGGATTTTGCAATTTTCAGGGTTCCGATTTCAAAATTTTCTCACACCGGGCCATAACCATGGTCGGTCCGATAATATTATGTCTTGGTCCCGCTCCCGTGGTCAGTAAAACATGTATCTACATTTCTTCCATATATATGATCATACATGTACATGAACATGCACATTTAATTCCACGAATGCGCAACAAATGTACCGTGCACTTGCACAGTACGATTACCATCATCAATTAGTATTTATAATAATAGCTTATAATCACGGTGCGTGACCACCGATGGACGGCTGATTAGTGATTATCAAACTGACACACTGACTCATATACACAGGCGAAAAGCGGACTGGTCTATCAGTGCTAACACCACACTATTGTTCGAGTTAATTGTTGAAAGGCAATCACCCATGTCGGCATGACACCAGATAAAGTTCTAACTTAAATGCAGAGCGAATTAGAATCTATACCACAACAAGTTGCTTGTATTGAATAATTTAATCCAGAAAATGAAAACCGAATAGCTGCAAATCCGGGTAGCTGAAATTCTTACCGGCGAAGTATAAACACTCTATTGTTATATCGTTACCGGCTAAAGCGAATAAGATATTATCCGGCTAGTGTATAACACCCCCTTAGTCATCTGAGTTCATAGTTATGCAAACATTTCACTGTTTGACTCGATTTACTGATGACAGTAATTGTCTATAGCCATTGATAGTAACAATGTTTGAGACAATTGCTCGCTCTTGTTCCATGCACACAATGATCTAGGCTTAAGGGTCTTAGTTTCATCAGGAAAAGAATATTTAAGTTCATCAAGGAAAACCTAATTTATTTCGGTCACATGTTTTCTAAACTGTTTTATTTACAGTATTGTAGGAGTTTCCACACTAGCCTGAAGTCTATTTTTACTTATTAGCTTGTTGAAAATAAATTATTCCAGATTTTTTTTTAAATGTCCATACCCGGTTCTTTCTGAATGATGTCGGGAAAGAGGTTTTTCACCTCATCGTCCCACCTGCAACATGTCAACAGCCACTAAGACCCACATGAGTTCATAATAACATAGATATGTGTTGTTTACAGTTATAATATGTTTTAAACTGTTACAAATGTCAAATACGGGCACAAAAGGTCTTTAGTAAAAAATTTGCATGAGGTTGTAAAAAAATGCGTTTTTTGCGTCTTTGACAACAAATCACCCCGGCATACCTTCCTGCAAATTTTGTATTACCCCCCCCCCCCACCCTGCATCGCATATATAGAGTAATTGCTGGATTATTCCATATCGTTTTCGACAAGACATTTTGATTTTTAGAGTTCAATCTTAAATAATCACACCATGATGAAATTACATCTTTCCAGACCTCAGATCTGATGCACTAGTAATCAGATGTAACTTCAAGCAACGACCACATGTTGTTTCTGGTTCAAGATACGGTCACTGAGAAAAGATCACCATAAATTCCATATTGTTTAAGTTTGTACATCAATCCCGTGTGCCAGATTCTCGAACGCTTTCCAAATATAGCAAATATCGAAAGTTATAATCACTAGCCGTCGAGAGGCTAACATAATGAATTATACAAGTTATTAAATGTACTCAATCCGATCATACGCTCCTAAATTACTATTTATTTGGCTTCGGGGGTAAAACATATTTGATTCGAGTCGAGGAACCCACCCATCAAAGCTCAGGTTGATTATATATCGATTTTTTGAAGTTTGCAATTTCTATTGTTTGTGGGCCAGAAGCACGGGGTAAAACGGACGAAGATGCGGATGAAGATGGATAACTCTAAAATCAAGTGGTAATAAAAGTCATCGAACGAGAGGATTTTGAGACGATGATTCTGAGCGGCATACATGTATATATATTGTATACACAGTTCTCTTTGCACATTAGTCACCGGTAATTTCAGATATAAAATCTTAATCTTGAATTGAAAGTTATGATATATAAGTTAATAATCTATTCTAGCACTTGAATATGTTATTATTAAATCCATTATGGTGCAATGATCCGAATAAGGGATGTCCCTCATCAATTATCAATTTACCTGTTGGTGCTCTAAGAGGAGGGACATCTATGTTCGGATTTTTGTTCAGGAGATTTTCAGCGGTTTTTCAGAAGTACTTCGAATTACTGGATCATGAAAAATATTTGCTAATTTGAAATTCGATTGGCACATAGATGTCGCTAAGACAGACACGAATCGAGAAATAATTGGACGAATTCACGGAACTCGTTGAGAGATACATTCATACAATTCATGGCAGAAGTATCCAATACACAGAGAAATATCGCAGAAACATTAAATGAATTTATGAAATACGCCACAGATGATTGTTATCCGGACGAGAGCGATGCTCATTCTGACAGCAGAAGTTCGCATTCCAGTAAACCAAATGACGTGAGCTATCATTCAGAAGTCCCGTTACACGAACACAAGCAAACCCGACAGACGCCTACTCGCTCAGCAGATGATTCACAGGACGAATATTTCTTCCACAAGCATGTCAGTCCAATAAAAACTTCACAAGTATACCTTGGAGGATTTGCTGACTCCGTTACCATTCATGACATTAAGAAGCACCTTCTATATAAAGAAGTTCGATTCACGGTTATACGAATGCTGAGGGGCAACTGCGCTCGCATAAATATATGTGATGATGATGTCGATTATGTTCTTGGGCACCGATTCTGGCCACGTGGTGCCACGTGCAGGATGTGGGTTCACAAATCCTACGATTAATGCATACTATTGTTTACTTGTGTGAAACATGTTATCTGCCTCAGAATGTGTAAAATTGTTGCACTGTTAGTACTCACCTTATTTTTGTACTTAAGCGGTATACAAAATCAGGACGTTCACTTGTCACCAATCAATTGTAACTGTAAAATGGATACCACTAATCTTAATATGATTACATGGAATGCTACAGGCGTCATGTCGTCCGGTTATTACTTGAGTCAGTTACTGAGAAGTGGTATACATGATATAATAGGTCTCAGTGAACACTGGCTCTATCAATGCGATACAAATTTTCTGGGTTCGCTCGACAAGTATTATGAATACCATGCTGTGTGTGATTCCCGCCAAAGGAACCCCAATAAAAGAGGGAGACCGAGTGGCGGGGTCGCACTGTTATGGCACACCAGAATTTCTGAACGAATAAGCCCTCTTGCAATTGACGATGATAGAATAATAGGAATACAAATAAGAATAACAGATGAATGTTTTTTGTACCTATTGCAAGTTTACCTGCCTTCTACAAATTACTCGGTCGAATTTTACGACGAATACACGAAAAAACTTGGCGATGTTTGTGATATGTATAAACCATACGGCAATGTAATAGTAATGGGGGACTTTAATGGTCAATTTGAGAAATTCGATGACCGAAACATGGCATTCAGAAAACTTGTCAAGCGAATCGAAATGGTGTCTGTGAACCATACTTTTTGTCATGACTGTCCCCGTACGACATGCGTCCCTTTTGGTAATGGCCTACACGACGGAACGATTGTTGATCACATTATGATGCCACACACTCTTATTCCTTTCATGCGAGAGGTGCACGTTTTAGATGATGATGCCATCAATGTGTCCAATCACAGACCAGTTACTCTGAGCATAAGCGTTGAATTACGAGATCGACATGTTGGTAAAGCAGACGTTGACGGAGACGGCATTGTAGATTGGAAAAAGGCCAAATATCAGCCTGAAATTCTTGAACATTACAGCCGAATTCTTGATTCAGAATTAAACCCACCTGACCAATTAGATCAACAAGAAACCGATCCATGTAGAATATACGATTCAATTGTAAGCGCAATATCAAATGCATCCAAAACAACCCTGCCAAAAAAGAAATTAAAAAAATGCCTGAAACCCTTCTGGAACGAAAATTTGAAAACCATGCATATGAATATGCGGACTCTTCGACAAACTTGGGTGAATGAATGCAGGCCTCGAGCAGATACTCACTTTGAAAGTTATATAAAATATAAAAATGCGAAATGTGACTTCCGTAGAGAATATAGAAACGCATCTAGTAAATACCTGGCCGAACAAAACGATGAAATTGATAAACGTGCTCAAATTGATCAGAACTATTTATTTCGTATTTTACACACGAAACGTCAGAAAAATCACATCGATAAGAACGCATTTTTTTCATATGAGGGACAAACTCTTCGTCATGATCACGAAATTTCAGAAGGATGGGCATCTTACTTTGTAAAATTATATTCGCCGCTATATAGACCCGAGTTTGACACACAGCACTTCAACTATGTCAATGAATTTGTTACGCGAAAAACCACCAGCGATCAGCATGGTGATAATTATAATGACATACTCTTTTGTGTAACTCCACTTGAATTACTCTCTGTTTATCGCAGTCTGAGTGTTGGAAAAGCAACCGGTTGGGATTGCATATCGAATGAACACCTGATATATGGAAGCCACAAGTTAACTCAGACGGTATCCAATCTTATGACAGTCATGATTCAGACACAAATTATTCCTTCACAGATGAAACGTGGTGTAATCATTACACTATACAAAGGTGGTTCAAAGTCTAGAACTGACTTTGATAGTTATAGAGCTATAACGCTGATGCCCACTTTATACAAGTTACTCGAAAAGATTTTACAAACTAGAATAGAATTATACGCCCCAAAATTACTTAATGTACATCCGCTTCAACACGGTTTCCAAAAGGGCATAAGCGCAACAATGACGTCATATGTAATGAAAGAATGTATTGCATATGTATCCGATAGTAAACAAAAGTTGTATAGCCTATTTTTAGACGTCTGGAAAGCGTTTGATACTGTCTGGGTTAACGGATTGTTATACAAATTGCACACATGCGGATTCACAGGAAACTTATTTCGATTGATGCGCGAACTTCTGAGTAATGTAACCTGTTCCATTCGTCATAACAACGTTTGTTCAAGGTGGTTTGATGTGCGACAGGGAGCCAGGCAGGGAGGAATCCTCTCGCCTTTGTACTATATGATCTACGTTGACGAGTTGATACATATCCTTGCAAACTCGCCGTTTGGCTTAAACATGCTCGGTGTAAACTGTACGTCCCCAACACATGCAGACGATATGGTTCTGCTGTCTCTCAGCAAATGTGGTTTATCAGCACTATGTGATATTTGCTACGACTACAGTAACAAATGGCGGTATCGATATAACCCAAATAAATGCGCTGTAGTGGTATTTAATGAAACAAAATCCGAATTTTCACATCAGGATCGACTTTGGAACCTTGGTACCTCAGATGTCAAAGAAACCACTAATATAACTCATTTGGGCATTTATCTTGATAAGTATGACTTTAATGGAATATTCACTGAGCATATAAGCGATAAGACTCGTAGCACGTTTATGATGCTCAACAACGCCGGCCTTTACCCGGGTGGTATGACCCCAACAAGTTGCTCATTGATATATTCGTCGGTGGTCATACCTAAAGGGCTGTACGGGTCTGAACTTCTCTGGAATTTGAACCAAAAACACGTTGATCGCCTGGAACGAACACACAGATTCTGTTTAAAGTATTACCAGGGCCTTCATCATCGTACAAAAACGGTTATTGCGCAAGGATTAGTCGGAACCTCGTCTATGGTGTCACTTATCGAAAAACGTAAAATGTCATTCTTCGGTTCTTTGTGCAACTTAAAATCTGCTAAAACTGTGAAACAAGTATTTCTCACGCGCTTATATCAGTACATCGTTGGAAGTACATGTTCATCATCAAGTTACATGTCTGACATCATTAACACTCTTAAAAAATATGACATGACCGAAGCTCTTGAGAACTACATCGAAAATTCAATATTCCCTAAGAAATCCACATGGAAATGTGCCATAAACGAATCATGGTCAAAACTTAATAGAGAATATTGGGACATGAGCGTAAATGAGGATGCTCGACTTGCCAGGTTTTCTGCCGTCCACCCAACGTTATGCATGTCCCGGCTATGGGAAAATTGTCGCATATACCCAGCCCATAAAAAATCATATCTACTTATTGCACGCCTTATTTTTATCCTGGAAACAAATGAAGAAACATGCGCATTATGTAACAACAAGCACAAAGATCTTGTAAAACATGCCTTAATCGAATGTTCTTCCATTTGCGACGATCGAAATACCTTTGAATTCGAGCTACTAAACTTGTTTCATGTAGACATTTATATGCAGTATGACAAACTGGATGCAGAATCCAAAACATATACTGTGCTCCCGAAGAAGAAAATGAACTAACATACTTTTTTGTGAACAAAGCTGCATTCCTCTGGAGAGTATATGTTGATCAACTGACGCCAAGTCCTGACTAGTTCTCACAAACCTTCATGTAAACTCGATCATAACATGCAGTTATAAGCGTGTTCGTAATTGTTCATATCACATGTATATGTGTATTGTTTTACCAGTAAGTACATTTGTCTGTATGTATGTCTGCCGTTTGTTTGTTTGTCTCGTATATGCCTGCATGTCTGACTGTAGTATGTAAGTCTGTAAGTATATATACATGTACATGAGTGATGCTTGGGAAATGGTCGGCTCCGAGTCGGCAAGACTGCACAAAGGCATTGGCGTTTGTGGGTCTTCCAGAGAGAGAGATCCCTGATTTGGGTCCAACTCCGGTTTGGTCGTCTCGGAGTATGCTATTTCTCTGTCTGTAAGTACGATATGGCTGTAGAGTGGAATGTCTACTTTATGTGATGCATGATTGTGTGTATATGTGCATGTGTAGATGATTCATCATACATATTAAGACATGTATTGTAGATATGTTTGTAATCTTAAATTTCTGATACACTGTTATGTACCAAATTGTGTTTGTTCTCATAATATAAAATTTATATATGAATCTCCATATATGGAGGATAATAAAGATATATATATATATAGTTGTGGTACGTCCAATCCCTGAGTATTGTCATCATGTTTGAAATCACCAAACACTCAATAGATCTAGATGACGTATACCAACGAGATATGAAATAGCACTTATGGTGATAATCCAGCACGATAATCCAGGCTGATATATAGTTCTCTGTGTGAGTTACCGATGTGAAAACCTACAGTTTCGTTTTGCTATTATATTCTTCAGAACATTGGTGTAATGGTTTCGAACGAATTGCTGACAAATGTCTGGTGTTCTCAACAGTAGCAGTCACGTGGTACCATGCGCGCGATGCATGTGCCATTCTTGGGGGGCATCTGGTAACAGTTGATTCTCTCGCGACATACGAAGCAATCAGGGCAAGAATACTGGAGATACAAGGTGAGTTGGTTGGAGATGTTTACCCAGTGAGGTGGTTTCCTTCGAAAATGCGACAACTCATTTCCTTATTAGTTCATATGAACATTCTTTAATTTGACATTCTCCCCATGGTAGCAAATGTAGACTGACATACAACTTTCTTTCGCAATATGAAATTACCCCAAGCTGTTCAAACCGTAAACAAGTATTGGGTGGAACAAATTACACGCATCGAATTTCGCTGGGAGAGACACACATCATATCCCTCAGCTGTCACCCAACCAAGCAGTCAACCGGCTCGGCATCGCTCAACTTCATTGATCTAACGAGAACTTTATCACAACGAGCTATCGGCTCTCGAAAATACTTGTATAATACATGCGTCTGAATATGTATCACATGTAATCTATACACTATATATATAATTGGAAAGAGAAAATGTACATATAGACTATTTGCATAATGTAGCTGAATTTATGTTGCGAGTATATATGTGAACATCTATTTGCGGAGTCGAATAGATGCTCACATACGAGCAAAATTAAATTCTTCATCATCATATTTGTCTGTCAATTTTTATGATCCACAATAAAGTAGTGCATTTGTGGCGTTCAGTCTTGGTGTGACATACGACATTCAACATGTCGACAGTTTGTGCTTGTTAGTCCAGTGCATTTATGGCTTATCTAGAACAAAGTGCAACATAATGTGTCTTTGAAGGACATAAGTATATGAACCTATTATAAATAACATACTAAAATCAACAAGAATCAAGAAAAGAATACTGGTACTGTGAAATAAAAATGCTAAAATTTGGTAAATTAATAAATCTATGGTTATTCATGGATATTTATTAAAAACAATTCACAGGTCCTTCTATTTTCAATATGACAATATCGTACTACGTTATTAGCAAACTTACTCATTTCAAGTTCGAATGACATGGTTTCAGTTACGGGGAATGGTACATACATTCAATTTGTGTATATTCGTCCACAAAATCTTAACATCTGTACAGTGCGTACCATTGATACCAGATTTACTGGTACATTAATTAATGCGACTTGTGAATATCTTCAAAGTATCAACCTGTGTGGGACCAATTGCCACTCACCTGATCTAACGTAATCTAACCATATGTATGTATCTTCCTATCATGGATCTTGTTGGTTAAATACATGGATATAATACATGTTTAATGCTAGTTATCTAGCCTAGTTAACTTAGAGTAATGATTCATCGAAACATTAAATATACGGGCGGTGTTGGCGGTTGGTATGCTGTTAAAATATTCAGCTCCGTCAAAAGCCGCCATAAACAGAAAGAATAGTAAAATATAGACAGACTTTGTTCTTATACAAATCAGAAATATGGCATAAACAGTATGCTATTGTCAAATGTTTTTCCTTTGTTATGTAAACAAAAGCAAAAAATGTTACTTTTCCTGGCTTTTGTTTAGATCCGGATATGGTAAACATAAACAGCGTTATTATCAGAATAACCCATAGTCCAAAGAAGGGACAGCAATATTAACAACCGAATCATTTGTAATGCTCTATTTTTATCAAGCTTTCGGCCCTATCTGGACCTTCCTCAGGACAATATCAAATGTTAAAACACAATCACATGTTGTACGTTTGGCATACTTTCACAAAATGAGTCAGTGGATCAACCAACTTCCGTTAAACCGCGCCGTGACATTGTGGGTCCATGGTAACGTTGTCGCGTAGCATCTGGAAATTTATAATTCAGAACTCAGAATATCGGTGTTGAATGACTTGTCTTTGTTGAACCCATTACCATTGCCTCCCCGCGTTCCCAACTTCCGTATCCACATATCTTCCATAACTAGTCTCTCTCGCTTCCCGCCGTTCCGTTTGACGAACTCAACCACAGAAACCTTCAAGTCCCTCACACCCCTGTGTCCATGAGCTCGAAAGTGGTGGTATATTGGCATGTTCGAGTGTAATCTAATATCTCTCAAATGTTCTGCGACGCGTTCACACAGAGATCGTCCAGTTTCACCGACATATACGGCCGTATCACACGCTTCACATGTCAATGCATATATCAAGTTCATACTCTGGCAAATGACATTCCGTTTTACACTGAATTCCTTAGATGTACTTTTAATGTTGTCGAGTGTTGTGATATCACACGATTCACATTCTTCAGTGCACAACACAGTCGGAGAATTCACGACCCTCGCGGCTTTCCTGTGGACAAGCATGCCAACTAGATTACTATCTCGCCTGTGAGAAACCAGTGGTGGATCCACAAATACCGACTTCATCTTCTCTGAGTCATGTAGGACATTCATGTATTTCCTTGTGATCCCTCCTATATCAGGCAGCAACGCAGAATATGTGGTGACAATCGGAACTCTGTCACTCGTCGCAACTCTGCCAACCCTCTTCTGCTTCAGAAGATCATCTCGCTCCATTCTGTCCACCTTCACTAACTGCTTCTCTATAAACTTTCCACTATATCCTCTTTTCCTAAACTGGATCTTCAACATTCTCCTGTTCCTTCTGTAATCATCATCATCCTTTTCACATACACGCCTGATCCTGATTCCCATTCCATATACAACTGAACGTTTCACATGCACCGGGTGATCCGATTTACTATTTAGGTAAAGCATTTTGTCTGTCGGTTTCACATTAAGGCATGGGAATATCGAGAAAACAGATGAATGACAAGTATTAAAACGTGTAAACTGAAGCGTTTATGCGCATAGAACTCAAGTTGTAAGAGTGCTGTAGCCAGTGATGTAACACTTTCGCCAAGGACTTATGCGAACGACCCCCCACATTTCGACTGGTTTACAATGACGCTTCAAAGTGGGAATAGTGAAAGCAATAACCGGAATGACACACCCAATCTAACCAGTGTACATCATGAGATTACACCTGAAAGCGCACAGCAGGACCTAGTAATTCTAGACAGTGAGCGGGAAAGGACTCATAAAACCGACTGTGTGGTAACTAACATTTCTTCTCATCAGTTATCTGATGCTCAAACGTCTCTATTGGAAAAAGGTTTCAAGTTCATTCCGACAAGACGGGAGGTTGATCGAGGCAAGCTCATCTCTGATCTGAGTGAGTGGGAACGGCGTATGCGGCTGCGTGAGTTTTTTATGATAGACCGGACCGCGATGAACCGGACAAGCTCGACACAAGGGAGAGACTTAATTTGAAGAAGGAGAGCGTTTGGACACCGCAACCCGGACGTGATGTAGCACTGGATAATTATATTACTCTGGTGAAGAATGATGCATGTCTAGCATTAAAACAAGGGCAGAGTCGAACATTACGTCGGATGAGAGAAGTACACTTGGGGAGCTAATGAGGAATGATAATCTTATTATTCGACCAGCTGATAAGGGTTCTGGAATTGTGGTACATGCCAAGGAACAGTATAAGACTAAACTGTGTGATGAGATCGAGCATTACTAAGGACGATGTGGCGATTTCTGTATTTGAACCACAAGGCTCAACAACAACCATTTGTATGCAACGTCAAATCTGGTTGATTAATATAGACAATCTGACCAATCGGGAAACCGTTGTTATTGGGGATTTTCCTAACGAGAGCGCTAATTTACGTTACGTTAAGCGCGTGCTCTGATGTTATTCCAGGTGACGTGGTCTATAAATAGAACACAATAATTCAGGTTCATAGGTATACAGATATCATGCGCGTTACCTATGTGAACACTTTCAGATTTTGCTTATAACAATGTTCTAGGTTTTATCATACGGATTACAGAATAGAAAATCCTTCTCTCATTCGTTAATTATGTTTCTAATTGATTCTAGTTTGTCTAATTTCGGAGGCTCAATTCTCAGAATTTAATAGTAAAAATCCACATTTTATGGTCAAATTTTTTAAAAACTAGATAAATATGAAGGGTTAACTTCGCAAATAGAGGGTGGAAAAAATAATATTACTTTATGAATTTATGATTAAGAATACAAAAATATTCTAAAGAAATCGTCTCGTCTTTTTCGTGAATTGTCAAACAATCTCAATTTCAAGCTATCAATTTGAAGGAAAAAATCATTATCCCTTATAACTAATGTATGCTATAGTATTATAATAACTTTTATCCTCACAATATGAGAGTTATGTTCTAATTATGAAAAAAGGTGTTTAAAAAAACCAACAATTTTTTCATGTAGGCCGATAGACAGTTTGACAGGAAAAAAAAAACACAATGCTTTATCTAGACTATGAACCCAACTAGGATATGCGCTCAGTCTACCACCTGAAAGCATGACTGTCTACGAGAAAATAAATAAAACATTTTGCATATTTTATTTTTTGACGACCATTTGCAGAAATATTTTTAACAGGAAAAATCACCATTAAACTACATACTGTCTGAAAAGATGAACCAGTATTGAGTATTTATGTCTGCCAGATTATTTAAAATGTGGTTTATGCTGTTGTGGTCCTTTACCTGATAAGAAATAGTCCTGCAAATGGCTGCCAAAAAAAAAATGCAATGAAAAATGTTTGATTTATTTTCTCACACAGTGATGATTTCAGACGGTAAGACTGCACGCATACCCTAGTTGGGTTCATAGTCTAGATAATAACATATTTCCTGTCAGACTGTTTATCGACCTACATGAAAAAATGCTTGTTTTTATTTTTTAAAACCAATTGTTTACATAATTCGAACATATCTCTCATAGTGTTGTAGTACTATAGCATACATTGGTTATAGAGGATAATGATTTTTCCATTCAAATTGATAGTTTGAAATTAGATTTGCATGGACCAATTTGCCTGTGACACATAACTGAGTGGTGATTATGCCATTATTGAGATGATATGACTCAATAAATTAATACCCATGTTTCCTAAACAAATTGTGAAGGAATTTCCAAAATAAATGGTGATAATGGCCATATGAATCGTTAGTGTTGACCCTTTTACCGAAAACATTGTTAAATCCAATGACATTCAATGGTATATTCAATGAAATGCAATTTGTTAAACACAAAGGTATTTCAGACATGAAGATCAAATAATGTTATAAATTAAACATTTGGTGTTTGTTTTTCTATTTACACACACCTTTTAAAATTGACAGAAACGCACCAGGATGGCACATTTAGGAAATCAAGGCACGACTAAGGATCAATAGGTCTATAAGTTACTTTTACTCACATTTTGCCCCATGAATTCCTTCACACAATTAAGGCTATGGATATCAATGTATTGAGTTACATGACCTCAAATTTGGAATTATTTTCAATCTAGTTCTGGGTCACAGGCAACTGTGGCTGTCCATTCATTAGAACACACTTTGTTTAACATATTTTGTCTGTGTGTTCGCGATGGACTCGAAAACGGCAATACCGATTTCGATGAAACTTGGTATGTGGGGTTATTTTCGGCCGAAAACTGGCATAGGCCTATTAATTTGTCCGTGCGACGTGACCTTGACCTTGAAATCGGATAATTTCAAGGTCAAACGCCCGAATATTATGGGATTTCGATGAAACTTGGTATCTGGGGGTACTTTCGTATGGTGAGTCTCATAAGCATATTCATTTGCCCGTGCGACGTGACATTGACCTTGAAATCGGGTCATTTCAAGGTCAAACGCCCGAATATCACGGGATTTCGATGAAACTTGGTATGTGGGGGTACTTTCTTATGGCAAGTCTCATAAGCATATTTATTTGCCCGTGCGACGTGACCTTGACCTTGAAATCGGGTAACTTCAAAGTCATATCGCCAATTTTGATGGGATTTCGACGAAATTTGATACGTGGGGTTACTTTTGTCCACTGAGTGTTTTGGACGGGTCGAGTCGTGACCCCGACCTGACCTTGACCTTCAAAATGATCAATTCAAGGTCAAATCGGGTAAAACCGGATGGATTCGACGGGCACGTTTGTCGGGTACCTTTGTCCGGGCAGTGTTTTGGACTGGTCAAATCGTTACCCCACTTGACCTTGACCTTCAAAATGGACAATTCATACTGAATAATCCAATTCACTCCACATACGACAACCGTTGATATCGAAGAAACAATAATCACAAGTAACTTTGAATATTAAATAACACTATCTATTATATATTTTGGAAGATCTGTGTGTCTGTCTGTGTGTCTGTGTGTTCGCTATGGACTCGAAAACGGCCCCCCGATTTCGATGAAACTTGGTATGTGGGGGTATTTTCGGCCGGGGACGAACATAGGCATATTAATTTGTCCGTGCGACGTGACATTGACCTTGAAATCGGTTCATTTCAAGGTCAAACGCCAGAATATCACGGGATTTCGATGAAACTTGGTATGTGGGGGTACTTTCTTATGGCAAGTCTCATAAGCATATTCATTTGCCCGTGCGACGTGACATTGACCTTGAAATCGGGTAACTTCAAGGTCCAATCGCCAATTTTGATGGGATTTCGACGAAATTTGATACGTGGGGTTACTTTTGTCCACTGATTGTTTTGGACGGGTCCAATCGTGACCCCGACCAGACCTTGACCTTCAAAATTATCAATTCAAGGTCAAATCGGGTAAAACCGGATGGATTTCGACGGGCACGTTTGTCGTGTACTTTTGTCCGGGCAGTGTTTTTGGACTGGTCAAATCGTGACCCCACTTGACCTTGACCTTCAAAATGGCTAATTCAAGGTCAAAGCCCGGACGAAGTCGGGTCACCTTCTAGTATACATATATTTCACAAAATTAACTAATTACCATTTTCTTTACAATTGTGTATTTTAGTATGTCATTTATAATGGGCTTATGAAATTATTCCTGCAATGAAACATTTGCTCCAGGTTTCGCATTTTTCTCATAAATTGCACTGAACTGGATACTTTCCAGATTCTGTAATCCAAAAATGCCAATGTGGGCATACACATTTTAAATGAAGATCTAGGACCACTCTGCACCCCCAAAAGTCACAGTGGTGCATTTACACTTGAGTGTAGATCTAGGACCCCGTATAATGTGCAATGAACTGTACATTTCTAGAGTAAAATTCAACCCTATAAAAATGTAGCCGTACATACACAAATATTGTAAATATTTACTGATTTTACTCTACACAATTTCTACTCTTTGGAGGGTTAGATCAACTTTAAGCCATTGAAGAGTAGGAATGCGAATTCTTTGTGTAGATGTTCTACTCTATTGTTTTTGTTATTGCAGTGTCTATATAGTCAAATACACATGTACACATATGCATACACGAAATACGCAGCAGATGAAATACTCAACTCATTAAATGGATCACCACCACTCACGTTTCTTCCACTTCTAACTTTAGGACAAACAGCCGTACCACGTACCGGGTTCTTCCTAGATGGGAACGATGAGAATGTGGAGATGTCGTGGGTATCCTTTGACGGACACCCTCTCCAGTTCGCGAAATGGGGACCGAGAGGAGCAGACAACGCACGTGGAAATCAAGACTGCATGATTTTCTACAGAGACGCTGGATATCATATTGATGACATTGAATGCAACGCATTGGGAGGCTACATTTGTGAAGTATAATAAAAATGGAATTTAGAAATTAGGACAGATATATATGTTATGATACCTTTTTTATGATGAGTATATGTTGAATATATATATATAGCTACGTTCGAGATATATTTAATTAGTCGAATATATTATATAGCACATACTGATATATATGCATGTAGGACTGGCAGGAATATGACATACAATTGACACCGAAAATATAACTACACATTTCAAATCCATACATATACCTCATGAACCAACCACCATGGCGGTCAAACGTGTACCCGATAATTTACTTTTGATTTACCTTTTATTTACATTTGATCTCAGGCCAAATGTATATAGATATTTAAAATCCTTGGATCACACGACAATAACGGATATGGTTTAATTCAGCATACTTTGCATTATATCAAATCCACTTATTCAGCAAAATTATGGCACTTCCGACACGCTGTGGCACATTCTATAGAATAAAATATGTTCCGCCTCCAATAAGAAACCCCGTCGTTGATTGGTCAGAGAGCCGCGCAACATATCCTATGTTTACGTCTCGAGCCGTCAACATTAGGGAAACCAAGACAACCGTTTCATCGTCTCTCGCTGGCCTGATTTTTTCATGACATATGTACAGCCTAAAATAAAATCTAGATAAAACACAGATTTGGTGGAGGCGTGCAGATTCAGCATTCACAGATGTGTTCATTAATAAAAGTTACTTCTTTGCAGACAGCGTTCTGTAGCGTGCACAATGAATGTAGTAACAGAGGTAAGATGAATGATGATGCAGGTCCTCAATAGTGTGGATATCAGCAGTCTTTATGACAGGTAGTGATGAAGGATCTGTCAGGAATTGTACTTTTATTTCATCAATACACAATTTGATTTCTGAAGTGAATACAATCTGATAACAGTCAGCTACTAGAGGAAGTGTCCGATCTCTGACAGGTTTTAAATATGTACAGTGCAGTAGAAAGTGTTGTATTGTTTCAGATTCCTCATTACAAAGCAGGCACATATCAGAAGTTGAGTTTTTATTGTATCGTTGTTGGCGTATACCGAGTGAGTATGTATTTGTCACGAGTAGTAGTTTGGTTGACAGTTTATAACAGGAACGATGTTGTTCACTGCGGGTTTTCAGAAGCTGGTTGACTCTCCCAGGGTTATATGAATATGAATTGAGACGTGCTAACGTACTGTCGAAAGCAGCTTCAGCGATAATCCGATCTTTCCAGTACAGTATAACTGCTTTCTTCACTAGATATTTCCATTCCTCCTTGCTGTAAGGCGGTGTTAGCTCCTCATAGATGCACGATAGATCATATTTAAGAAATAGCTTTCTGACCTCAGAGTACCAACTATTACTCTTGACATCTTTAAGTAAAAGTTGATGATAGGCGAGCTTTTATTCAATGGCAGAGTCAGGTTGTCTACAAACATTGTTGAATAACACAAGTACTTTTTTATCGATTTGTCCATGTATAGGTAAAAGTCCCGATAAAATATATACAGCCTGGTCTGCAACTGCATTTGATAGTGATAAAATCTGTTTGATGAATTTCTTTTGGAAGCACTCCAATAATTTCACATGCTTCGGAGATGGAATTAATACTTCACAGCCATAGGTTAAAACAGGAGCCACATAAATATTAAATAGGTGTATACATGTTTGATGATCCAGGCCATTCTCACCGTGGAATCCAAGAGGCATAAGAACATATGCAGTCCGACGAGCCTTTTTGATATTGTTGTTTATTGTTTCCAGGATAGTTTTATTGATAGATGTTGCACGAATAATTCCTAAATATGAGGAGTCAACATTGGGCATATTTATGTTGTCAATAGTGAAGTTTTCAACTGGATGCTTTTTCTTCCCACGGTGGCATATTTTGATAATGACACTTTTCTTAGGTTGGAGCATCATACCGATGTTCTCTGCTATACTGGTATGCCACATTAATGAGAGTGTGTAGATCAGTGACGTTGGAGCTCACAAGGGCAATATCATCAGCACAGGCAGTTGCCGACACGTTTGTATTTCCAATCGTAATCCCAAGGTGTTGATAAGATAATCGTTGTAGAAGATCATTGATATCAAGTTTGTAAAGGTTGGCGCTCAAAATTACAGCTTTGCGCACAAGCAACGTATATTCCCTTTGAGAATATTTTCTGTTGATACATAAATCATTTGTTGGATCACTTGGTATACCAGCTGTTATCCAATCTGAGTGTGTCTTCTGGTTCTTATGCAGTGCGCTGGCGATAAAATGGTTGCAAACATCTAGTTTAGGTTTATTTTTGTTAAGTCTTCTTTTCGGTGTACATTCATCAGCAGAGATTGTGAGGATGTTAAATAATTAATTAATGGATACCATCACATCAGAGTCCTTAACATAGGAATCACACATGAATTTGGAAATTTTCATGGCTGTAAGTTCAGAATAGTTTTTATATCAACTTTTTTCCATAATGTCCTCTTGTTTCGACTTGTATCATCCGGCGGTTCATATGTTCTATGAACATGATAAGGTATTTCAAGGTATACATGTACATGGTCAGAACTGTTATTAACAAGGGTCAACAACGTTATGGCGAGAGCGATAGGAGATTTTGACATTTTCTGGTGATCATTCTTCGGAACAAATGTTAAATTTCTGAGAATGACCAGGACTGTCGGCAGAACATATACGTTATTGTGGTGGATTGACGGTAACATGGCGTGACAGTGACGGCTTGGAGCGTATGTTCAACCCAGTCGCTTCGCGACTCGGTTGAACATAAACTCCAATCCGTCAATGTCACACCATGTTACCGTCAATCCACCACAATAACTTATAATGTTTACACCAATGTAGCATATTGGTCTTTTCATTACTCTCGACGTAAAACTATCGATACCCGTGCTGTTTTCGCCAATATTACTTGCTGAAACATCATTGCTTCACTGGGGTCGTCCTGTTCATCCGGCATCTATTGTTTACGGTACGTGTTGCGGTAGGTGTCATAATCATCAACATCATAGTTGCCGACTATAGTTATTATCACAATTGCAACTGGGAATTGGTGGTGATGTCGAATTTCGCGGGGGATTGGGCGATGATGTCCGAATTTAGTTTCTTCAATTGACTCTGATGAAATGATATATTTCAACAAATTTATTAAATACTCAGTATATATGTAACAAATTCCATCAACATAACATAACATATATACACATTAATTATGGATGCTATTAAAAACTGAATCCATATACTCCAGAGCGTCGATTTTCACTGCGCCGAAAACTCTCGTGAAGTGTCCGATTGAGTTATCAACCCTTCGATACTTCATCGTCCGTGGCCCAAGGAAATCGATCATCCTGAAGATAGTCGGTGGGAGCAGGATAGCACTGTAATCCTCGCCGGCCGAATAATTAATCCGTATACCTGCCGGATGAACAGGATAGACCCGCTTCACTGCCATCGGATGGTAATGCTAAAATAATTAACTTAAACTAATAATTAACGAAACCAGCGTAAAATAATGCATGCATTATTACCATAATTATCATGTTTGGATCACAGCTTGACAGCTCGGGTACGTTTACCAAGACGGTTCATCTTCGTCTCATGTATGAATTTATTCTCATGTAAAGTATAAATGTAATATAAATGTTTGCCTTTGCTTATGAACCACATATATATGACATTAATAGTTTCTATATTTGTTATTTATTTCCACATGGCTCTTTATAGCGTTTAACATATATCACCAAAAGATCTCTTCTGATAATCGTTTATGAGGCTCAAAATGAAACCAATTGCAAGAGTTCGTATAACGTCCACAGGCACTTAGATAAGACATTTCCGTGTCCATGAAGTTAACACAACATTCAACATTCGTTCAACATTCGTGCGAAGTTAGCCCAACTTTCAACATTCGTTCAACATTAATTTTTTATTGTACATAAGTTTTTTTTAACGTGAATGGAATAATGGTTTCTTCAAATGGTTTCATCCAAACTTCTAAGTGTAAGACTGGTGACTGGCTATCACTATGTTGTCACAACACTGAGTTTTTATCCACTCTGTCTCAATTGTGAATTCTGTTGACACCTCTTGTTTGTTTGATTAAGCATTAGTTAACCTTTGATGTATAAGGCTTGTTTTTATAAATACAATGAGAAACCAACTTCAAATAATTGGCAATAGATCACTAAAATAGATCACACTTATGATCATGTTTCATTATCTCCATCTGATATAGTATATATGCTATGGTAGAAATTCATACCAACCATTGCTAATGCTATGAACATGTCTACAAAAAATCTGGCACCATTTTGATTTGCAGAAAGACACATCGTGTCCTATGAAAGGCCCAACAACCTAGAATCTTTCAGTATGCAAAAAAACATCAGCCAAGAATGCCAAAGCATTTAAGATAGTTAGCACAGTTCACAAATCTCTGATATCATCCCAATTTCTAGAAGATCAACCCCGGCTACAAGCTGCCAATGCAACACGCTGGAATTGTCAGCTATAAATCATGATTCGCTCAGTTCTACGAACACCTATCCTGGACTCAGTACATTGGCTGCTCTGTACCAAATGTGCTTCATTATTGTGCTTCTTGTGTATTTTATCTTGCTTGTATTAAATTTATGTTTTGTTATCAAAATAATGTTCATATCAATAAAAAGTTAAATTTTGTACAGAAATGTAATTTAATTGAATTACATTTCAAAGTAATTGTAATTGTAATTAATTACATTGTGAAATAGATGTAATGGGAATTGTAATTGTAATTGAACAACGTTGAAGAAATTGTAATTTTAATTAATTTACATTTACAAGTAATTGCCACAAGCCTGCCATGAACCAACCACCATGGCGGTAAAATGTGCACCCGATAATTTACTTTTGATTTACCTTTTATTTACATTTGATCTCAGGCCAAATATATATATATATTTAAAATCCTGGGATCACACGACAATAACGGATATGGTTAATTCAGCATACTTTGCATTATGTCAAATCCACTTATTCCGTAAAATTCTGTCACTTCTGACACGCTGTGGCACATTCTATGTTTACACCAATGTTGCACATTGGTCTTTTCATTACTCTCGATGTAAAACTATCGATACCGTGCTGTTTTCGTCGATATTACTTGCTGAAACAGCATTGTTTCACTGGGGTCGTCCTGTTCATCCGGCATCTATTGTTTAAGATAGGTGTTGCGGTAGGTGTCATAATCCTCAACATCATAGAGTTGTCGACTATAGTTTTTATCACAATTGCCACTGGGAATTGGTGGGGGATTGGGCGATGATTTCCGAATTTAGTTTCTTCAATTGACTCAGATGAATTGAATTGAATTGAAATGATATATTTCAACAAATGTATTAAATGCTCAGTATATATGTAACAAATTCCATCAACATAACATAACATATATACACATTAATTATGTATGCTATTAACAACTGAATCCATATACTCCAGAGCGTCGATTTCCACTGCGCCGAAAACTTTGGGGAAGTGTCCGATTGAGTTATGAACCTTTCGATACTTCATCGTCCGTGCATGGCCCAAGGAAATCGATCATCCTGAAGATATTCGGGTGGGAGCAGTATAGCACTGTAATCCTCGCCGGCCGAATAATTAATCCGTATACCTGCCGGATGAACAGGATAGACCCGCTTCACTGCCATCGGATGGTAATGCTAAAGTAATTAACTTAAACTAATAATTAACGCAACCAGGGTAAAATAATGCATGCATTATTACCATAATTATCATGTTTGGATCACAGTTTGACAGCTCGGGTACGTTTATCAAGACGGTTCATCTTCGTCTCATGTATGAATTTATTCTCATGTAAAGTATAAATGTAATATAAATGTTTGCCTTTGCTTATGAACCACATATATATGACATTAATAGTTTCTATGTTTGTTATTTATTTCCACATGGCTCTTTATAGTGTTTAACATATATCACCAAAAGATCTCTTCTGATAATCGTTTATGAGGCTCAAAATGAAACCAATTGCAAGAGTTCGTATAACGTCCACAGGCACTTAGATAAGAAATTTCCGTGTCCGTGAAGTTAACACAACATTCATCATTCGTTCAACATTCGTGCGAAGTTAGCACAACTTTCAACATTCGTTCAACATTTTTTTTTCGTGTACATAAGTTTTTTTAAACGAGAATGGAATAAGTGGTCCCATATATAGCGCCCCTATCAAAACCAAAGTATTCTATATTCATTTTGAACGGATTGGGCCCATACGCCATATGTCACTTTAATTCACTATGGAGTCCACACTTATATAACATTTGTGGGTTTCACTGGCGAATGTTGAACAGATAGCTGTTCAACATTCGCATTTTGTCATTTTTCGAGTAGTTTTGACTCTGGTATATTATAGAGAGGGCACAGCATAAAACCATATGCATTTTATTTTTGTTCCAAACGTCCAATGCGGAATAAGTAACTGATGTCACGTCACCATCGAATGCTCTGATTGTCGTATGGGCGCTATATATACGACCCACGCATTCCATTCAAGTTAATACAACAAAATTAATGTCAAACAAAAAATTTAATGTTGAATGTTGAGCTAACTTCACACGAATGTTGGACGGATGTTGAATTGGGCTCATTGTACAACATTCGCCATCGAAAACCACATATGCTAGACGAGTGCTCTATGGTGAATTAACGTAGCATATGCAGTGTACACATGCCTCAAAACGTGGGCCGATCGATCCGATCGTGGGTTTATGATGTGCCCTCTCTACACAAGCCAAAAATCATCGAAAAATGACACAACGCCCGAATATGTCGCCAGTGAAAACCACACATGCTAGGCAGTGCTCAACAGTGAATTAAGTAGCATATGGGAGTGTACACATCCTTGCAAGTATGGGCCCGATCCGATCGTGGATATATGATGTGCCCTCTCTACCCAAGCCAAAAATCACCGACAAATGACACTTTAGAATGTTTCGCCAGTGAAAACCACATGATATAGGCATGTGATGTACAGTGAATTAAATCATGGGTATATGATGCGCCCTCTCTCTACCTCAATTACAAATCCTTAAACATGAGTATAAAATATAGGGGTCCTATATATACGACCGCTTATTCCATTCACGTTAAAAAAAATTATGTACAGGAAACAATGAATGTTGAACGAATGTTGATTGTTGTGCTAAATTCACACGAATGTTGAACGAATGTTGAATGTTGACTGTTGTGGTAACTTCATGGACCCCGACATTTCCATGCGTTTTATTTGCTGCTGAAGAACATTTGTAGACATATTCGAAGTATTGCTATAGTAAAATATTTTTGATATTCGCAATGTTTTTGCTGACTCATTCTGATCTGGTCAGTAATTCAGGTTTCCTGTGTGTCAGTATTTTCAGAACAAAACATTTCAATCTGGGGCCTGTACTATGGAATTACAATTGCCGTGTTTCAACAGGTGTACAATGCTATGGGAGGTACACAGGAGGTGTGAAGCGCAATATACCACTGTATTGTAATAGAGTAGATTAGTCTGCGCTAGACTAAGTACAAATACAATGACAACACATTTGTAGCAGATAGCCGCTGGCTTTATTAGTGACAAGGTGAAAAACAGACATTCCAGCAACGGCCGTCAGAAACATTTGGAAGCAGAAAACTTTTTAATTTCCGTGCCAATAGCATGGCTAGTAACTTCATACTGTCTTATATGCTAATGCAATATACTCATACAGTTGGTAAATATCTTCTCAAACCAAGATTTTCAAACAACTTGATTGAACTGACAGCCGTTTACAGAAGGCATTCAGGCATTAAAACAGAGATAAAACCACTGTGTGGAGAAAACAACTCTGAAAGCTTTGAATACTCTTGCCTGCATACATGCAGAAAAACAAACATATGCAATTGATGCATTATATGCTTATATAAACATGATCAATATGAATCCTACGCAATTAGTTCCAATTCGTAATAATTTGATTCCAGCAAAGCACTGAATTCCAAAATTCAGAAAAAAATCTACACAATACGTGAGCTCCATTTATTTGAAATATCCACATGCTCTTTTGATTTAAATTAAAATTTGATACGTGCATCTTGCGATACCAGACCGGCTAAAGTGACCAGAACATTAGCTCACCCGGTAAGCCCGACCACGGCTTACACTCAATCACTCATTAACACTAACCACATGCCTTTAGCATGAGATCCACAATGACAACGACTTAGTTGTACTCATACGTTACGCTTCAGACAAAAGTTTTGTACTATACTGCGAAACGTCCAAAACAAATATACCCGTCGTGTGCTCATTACCGATGGGTGATTGGGTTTGATCAGAATGGTATTCAATATAATACTCCAGCGATTTTGCATGAGAACCCAACTAGAAATTGAAATACATCTTAAAACTTGAATTGTTGGAACAGACGATAACCATTGATGACATATAACACACTGCACGAACGGTTGCGGCGCACTCACTGAGCGATTATTTAAAGGATACCGATTACCACTAATACAATTGAACACGCATTACCCATGCACTAGCGATAACATATCACTGAGTGTCTCCGATGAATATTTTTTTCATTGGTCAATCAAGTCACATGTGGTAAACCTATTATTTTATTGGTCACCATGCATGTAAACGAGGCGTTGCAAGAAGTCGCCTTTTCACTGTAATAATAAGAGTGGAGGTCTATGGTAATCGACACCTTCTGTGTGCCCCACATAATCTTGTACACGTGTTCAAACACGGCAATTGTATTCTATAGTACAGGCCCCTGGTCGGAAGATATCGGCTAATATTATTCCCGCAGTAGGATGTGATTTTTATTATATTATTATGCGAATACGTGATCGACCAGCGTAGCTGAATTATCGGTTATTCATGATGGTTGGTTGATTAATTGATTGATTGATGATGTGATGCAATATCACGTCAGGAGCAGAACATATCAGAAATATACGAACAAATTGTGGTATTATTGTAAATCGTTGATGCTAGTTCAAGGGGTACTGTACACTAAATCCGACCATTTATGGGACCATCCCCTCAGTTTTATACACAAAAAAATATATGCAAATAACGAATTCACTGGAACTATGAATTGGTGCCAAATACACTCGTATGCTCTATGAACGATGCAAAAACATGGTAATTATAATGTAAATGAATTAATGACTGGAGTTATACATTAATTTTCAGTATAATTAACATGCTGTTTACATCGTTCACAGGTCACATGAGTATATTTTGCACTAATCCATGGCTCAAATTCATTCATTTAATGTTGCATACATTCTTTTGGGTATAACAGGAGATGGTCCCATAAATGGTCGGATTTAGTGTACAGTACCCTATTAAACAATGCAGTGTATATGCATAATTAAAACACAAAATTGGGGACAGTCCATCTAATCGGGGTTATCAACATGTAGCTGAAACATGACCTACAAACAACTCAATTATAAACTGGTATTATCCCGGTATTCTGGTACCCCCGTCCAAATTACATGACCCATATGACGCCACATTTAAGTCCACACCATACATTCCATGTATATATGATGGTCATATAAGATTGGTGAAAATCTGCGACACAATTTTGTTCATGTATGTTGGTGAACCTCCCATACCACCACGGACTCGAACATATTGGTTCTCTTTGGTTTCTTTAAACCACATCATTAGATTCCTTGTATTTCATGGAGATGACTACATGTATGTGCAACTTTGGTGGAAATCGGCGTGCCTCTAGACTAAGATTTTGAGAACACCTGGTTATCATATCTCTATGAAGATACAGATGTTTTAAAGAAATGTACAGGTGCTCATCTGTTCATGGTGCTATACTGGCTAATTATTCTCAGTTTAAAAGAAATGTTGCCATGTACTTGTATCAGCTACATGTTTTCACTGTGGCCCGCGCCATAAAACAAAATAACGTGTAAAAGTCCATTACCTCTTATTTCATAATCAAATAATCACATTATGTACCTATTTCACATTATAGGTCGATTTGTGCGTATATCCGCGAGGATATGTTACAAGTTCCGACCCGAGTCGTCGCGGTGGTTGCATTAAAATGAAAGATTATAATTAAATAGACTTGGACCAGCGACGGTTTGTTGTCCTGATGTGGACCTGAGAGCAAGGTTATTCACGGTGGGGGGGGGGGGGGGGGTGTCACGTGGTTTCGAGGTAGATGATTACCACGCATTGACAATGAGCATATACACAAAACATAATATATGAAGAACTGACACAAACTATAGCATTTTGACTGTTACGACCATATGCTAGTTTATTTTAAAAACAAGTTGATACCTTTTTTGTTCAGAAATACTTAGTAGTTTTCTATAACATTCTTACCAAAGATGCCAGTCGGGACAACTTTGGTTAAAATGTTAGAGCAAACTGTAAGTTTGGACACAAATGAGGTATCAGCTTGTTTGAAAAAAATAGTATAGCATATGATCGTAGCTGCAAAAATACTATAATATATCATTATCCTAGTTTATTACCCTTTTCCTCGGTTCTGGTCGCGTTTGCGATCGCCTCGGCCATTTTGAATGCGTGATACTCATCATGTGCGGGATACTCATTATGTGCGGGTTAGAATTTTACTTCGGTGCCTTCTTGGTCAAAGCACTACCGGAATATCGACGAACATCGAGTAGATTGTCACTCGACGAGCCTCCCAATTGATGTCATAACATATCTCGATTATGAAATGACAAGGTCATCCTTGAGCTTGAATGAGCATACCAGGTAGTCCCGCCACGTCACTCCTAACATTTGGGTAATCTTGACCATTCTCCGGCTCAGTATTATCAGCTTATCATGCTTATTTATGCACCTGTATGGATTAATTAATCCGAATTATTCTTAGTTGCATCAAGATGTATCCTCTTATGGACAATATATTGTATGGCATATTGTCATGGAGATGATTTTTGTATACATTTAGTGGTTATCGGCAACAAAACAAATTCTTATCAAATTTAGTGCCCCCACCCATCTCTCACATAAACCACACCAATGTGTCGCCTTAAACTTACATGATTTGATTCCTCGTATCATGGATAAGAATATGTATCAATTTGGTGGAAATTGGAGCTAAATATCGATAAATTGTGGAAACCCTCTCCCCCTCCGTGCACCACTGACTCGGACGGTGGTATATCATGGAGATGAGTTTGTATAAGTGTCCTGAATATCTGCCCTCCCCCTGTTCTGTCCCTGACACCAACAGCGTCACTTTAGAAAATCTTAACCCGCACCACCATCGTCCTCGTAAAAAGCACCCATGTTATATCCCTTTGGTGCCATATAGATGGTCCTCCGCGAAGTTATATAGCACACAGACAAACATTCGCAAATATAGGCACTAAATGTGGCGTCTTTAACACACGAATTGATTCCTCGTATCATTGGATAAGAAAGTGTATGAATTCGGTGGAAATTGGCACTATTATTTTATCAGTTTTGGTGACACTACCTCTCTCCCTATCCCTGACTCAAGCGTCGCCACTTTTGACATCTATAAACCACACAAGTAGATTCAGTATGAAGATGACTATATATGATATTGATGGAAATCGGTGACTAAACGAATTTCTTATCACATTTAGTGCCCCCCATCTTTCACCCAAATGGCACCAATTTGACGTGTTTAAACCACACGATTAGATTTCTCGTATCACAGATAATATGTTCAATATGATGGCAATAGACGCTAAACAAATTTGTTTATATCCCCTCCTTGCAAACCTGACTGGAACACTTTTGACACCGTTATACTCCTAGTTAGACTCCTGATACCATGGAGTTGATTTTGCATAAGATTGGTGGTAATCGGCGACCAAACCAATTCTGATCAAATTTAGAGCACCCCCCCCCCCATCTCTCACCAAACGGCACATAGTTGGCGTCTTTAAATCACACGATTAGATTCCTCGTATCATGAAGAAGAATTTGGTGGATATCTGTGCTAAAAACAGTTTGATCAAGTTTGGTACCCCAGTCCCCTTCAGTGCACCCCTGACTCGAATGACGCCACTCTTGACAATATTAGATTCCAAATATCATGCAGATGATTGTAAATAAGTTTGTTGGTAACCTGCGAATATACAAATTATTATTAAATTTAGTGATCTCTCATCCAAACGGCAACACTTTGGCGTCTTTATATCGTACGATTTAGATTCCTCGTATCATGGACAAGAATGAGCATCAATTTAGTGGAAATCGGCGCTAAAAATATTCTTATTAATTTTGGTGCCCCTCTCCTCATCAGTGAACACCTGTCTCGAGCGGCGCCACTTTTGATACTTTTAAACCACACCATTAGATTCCTTATATCATGGAGATGATAACGTATGTGTTTGGTGGAAATCGGCGACACATTTGTTTGCTGCCCCTTCCCATTTTCTGTCCCTGACAACAACAGCGTTACTTTAGAAAATTCTAATCCGCACCATTATCATCTTCGTAAAACATTACCTCAGTGCTATCTAGATGACCCCCGTAAATATATATAGAACACAGACAGACATACAGACAGTCGCAAATATATATACAGATATAAGAATGGCGGCGTGTTGCTAATTTGGATATAATAATTGTGAAAATAACCACTTTAAGCAAGATTATTCTCCATTTCTATTTGATCACCATACCGGAGTGTTTCACATCACATTAAAGCCCAATTTTACCTTGGTAAGAAACACCCGCAATCCGCCTGGAGTACACAACACCCCTATTTAATGCTATGCAATGTTGGTCAACACAAAACGGGATGTTGCATGAATTTTTATGACGAGTGTACCGTCGCCAACAGAAATTATTCGACGAACAGCCTTGCTATTGTTATTGTCACACGACCATATCTCCGTATCATGTATTTTAGATAGGAGATATAAACTAGTATAATACTCAATAATGCGTAAACTATTTTGTTCTTTTATGTAAGTTGTATACAACACATCTGCCCCAATGTGTACGCCAACTCATGTTTATATCCTGGTGGTAATCGAATACGAGATATATCAATCAGTCAACGATTACCACTACGAGTTAACCTACTTTTATAGCACACAATAGGACAACGATAATTTACCGAATTTAATCACAATTGCCCAAGGTTAGTCGCAGCTAACCGTCGGTGAACATTATGCGTGATAACTGATGAACACTGAGATAGAAAGTATCTTCAGTCAGTTCGCGAGATACAAGACACACACAGGCGGCCACTGTGGACTTTGAAGGTAATTATTGCACTTTTTTTCTGATACTCATTTGTTTATTCATATTTTTCGTGGTTCGAGTTATCAAATTGTCAACTTTCTGCAAGTGCCCTACCAGCAGCCATCATAAAATTATTTTTAAAATATTGTATTTAGTTTAAACACACTTCATTGTCAATTTTTTCAAAATTTACAAATGGTTTGGGGACACATTTATTGTTACTTAGAATAATCCCGTTTAATAGCGTATTGTGTGGCAGTCGAAACACTGCTTGTGCGAGGGCTTGCAAGTGTACCTAACAATAAAGGGCTTTTCTGATTGTTTTTATTTGGCAAAAATAAAGATCGTGTGTGTGAAAAGTTAACAACTAATATCATTCCCTATCACTTTTCTAGATCATTACAGCGAAAATAGTCTCCTTATGAGTATTTCGTAGTACTTTCCATATGTTTCGACATACAGTAATGCCCTAAATAATCGACTCCTTAACCATAGCAGAATTATGGGTAATTCTGCTGTGGTTAAGGAGTCGATTATTTAGGACATTACTGTATACTGTTAACACACACCCCTCTATTTTCCCATTTGTTCAGGTTTGTTCGCTAAGCCCTTTGAGTCTGACTATTTTTCACTCAGCGTTAAATTCGCAGACCAATTCTGCTATGATTAACGAGTCGATTATTTACGGCATTACTGTATTTGGACCACCTGGATATAACTGAGAATATTTGGAACATATGTATGTTAGTTCATATTTGTGTCGCTAATTCAGACTAATTGATATATTTTCAACATTCAATTCTTTCTTTGGTGCGAAGAGATATGCTGGTGCAGTTGTGATCTGATTACTTGAACAGTTATAATTGACCCGACGGAAATCATGGGATTGGTGTGACACAACCGCCATGTAATTATTGACCGGTCAATTATGAGTTCTCAATCAGACCACAAATATATGAGCACCTCTCCACTCTCCAAACAAAGGTGTGAACATGGAACTTATTCACACCTTACCTTTCGTTACCATACATTTGTAGTAGACGCTGGCGGTCTACCAGTATATCCACCTAGCATTTTGTAATTTCACCGTATCGGGCTGCAGTGGTAGCTTCTTATCCGACTTACAAATAGATTCAGTGGTCCCCAAGACACAGTATTATGACCTCTCCTGTTCCTGATAAACGACCTACCGAAATGCGTAACTTCCCAAGTGAGTCTGTTCGCAGATGACTGCCTACTATATCGTAACATCACATCACATCACAGAAAGACCATCACATACTACAAAAATGCATAAATGAGCTTAAAAACTGGGCTGATATCGGGGGTATGCTCTTCAATTCCAAAAAGTGTAATATAATGAGTACCAAGAACAAAACATCATATAGGTACGACGAACCGGGAGAATACATACTGGAAACCACATCTGAAACCCCCATACCTGGGGCTGACCTTCGCCAACGAATTGACCCCAAAATTGACCCCAAAATTACTCGTTCCCATCTACATGTCAATGTCATGTCAATTATCAGACCAAAGGTACGGCATGTAGCCTGTGCTAATGGATTTGCATTGTTTAATACCGAAAACCAAGATGGCCAAATGTATCGTACGATCTGTAGCCCGTACATATGTAAATTGTTATTGGGCGTGCGCACAAACACGCGCACGGACAACGGATAGCAACACATGGCAATAGCTCGAACTTGTCAAGTTGAGGTAAAAAACAGAATACTTTTCTGTATATTACATGAATAAGTCTTTCGGTGGCATTGCAATTCTCTTTAGAAGTAATTGACGGATTATTTATTCTTTATTCGCTGTATTTTGATACCCGACCGAGGTGTATATAACAAAGGCGAATATTACTATGTACATATAGTAGATATGGCACAGTAGCCTGTTATATATACGTCTCCAAGACATGCCGAGAGTTGCCCTTTGAACATGCCGGGGACTATATACAACACACAAGGCGCCGATTTTTAGAAGCGTGCATTTTTGTGACAGTGCACATATTTTTTTGGGGGGATTGGGTGGGATTCGAACCCCGGCCCATTTCGGCGAGTGCGCCTTTCGACTCAAAGTCCCACGTCAATACCACACGACCGCTTCGGCCTTTGAGTCGCAATGCGCGCTCGTCGTCATGGGCCAGGGTTTGAATCCCACCAATCCCCCAAAAAAACAAAAAAACATTTGCACGTTACTAAGTTCAGTTTGAGGCTTCGAACCACAAAGTACATTTAAAGATACCATGTCCAATGTAAACAAAACATTACTGTTTCTTCGGATTCGGGGTGAAAAATATTTTATTTGAGTCCCGGAATCCACAGTTATAAGATTTCTACTTTTGAAATATTTATGTTTTCTCCACCTCGAATTCCATATATGGTGATGCCTGGTTCGAACTGGAATTCCCCAGCACGTGTAAACAAACATCGGGATGGTACAATAATTCACTATTTTCATGAATGATACATGATTGATGAATCGGGATTTGTACCTGAGTTGAGGAACATCTCAATGAACCATTCCGATCCATGCATGCGGGATGGTCATTTAGATTATAAATCAGAATTCGTTCACGCTCGCTGTCGCAAGTACTTATATAGTTCAAATTAAATATTGTTAACACACCTAGTTTTATTTGATAACATACCATTCTGCAAGTCATAATCATAAATCAGTAAATTCTAAGGCTATGAAGTTATCCGGAAAGTCAACAAAGGTCATAACTGAAATTCAAACTTGACATGTATTTTCATGGGAGATATCCATATACCAAATTTGAAAATAATTGGATAACAATAACCAAAGTATAACTCTCATAAATTGTCGATCCGAACCCAAATTCGAATTTGACCTGTTTTATACGTGTTTAACCTACGTACTATATTTGAAAGCTATCGGATAATAATAACGGAAAATTTCAAACCGAGAAGCGGCATAAGTCCGCCGGAAATTGTTGGACCGAACCGAAATTCTAACTTGCCCTGAAAATCCCCATCATAAATGGCTGGACCGAATCCAAATTCGAACATTACCTATATTTCCGTGTGCTTAATCCACTTACTAAATTTAAAAGCTATCAGATAATCGTGAGTTTTCATCCGAATAACAAAATAATCAGCAATTTCTAAGTTGAAGGGGCATAACTCCGTCAGCAATAGTTGGATCGGACCCAAATTCGAACTTGACTTAGACCGTCTCATGTGAAGGCCACACCAAGTTTCATAAAATTCAATCAAATATTTTTTCAAGTTATCATGCGGACAACAAAAGATTCGGAAGGACGAACAACCAATTGACAAGATGGACGGACAGAGACCGCTCATTTCTATAGTCACCCCATGTTTTTCGGGGAACAAAAATAGACCATTCATAACTATAAATTTATAACTGATGGTAGAATCCATCTAATAGACAGGGTATAAACCATCTGATGGTTTTGACGCCTGATATCACGCTCTTTTTTGTCACATGTCGGTCCGGTTCCGGTGTTAAATACGTGAACTACTCTAATGTGGACGTTACAGGTGCAGAAACAACTGATATTCATGACAAACGATTATTTATTACTTGTTGAACACTTCTATATCACCGATATTCTGTACTCTGATAGAATATTCAGTTTAACTCATATTTTAACTAATATTGGCAACACTGTATGTTAATGGATCTATATAGAAAAAAACCTTCAAAAAAATAAATCAGCCGGAAAATTACCAAAAAATACGAATATATAGAGGATATCCACACTTTTTCAGTGGATATGGGTTATATCTCATGAGTGATGACAACACATTGAATTTCCACGAGTGGCTTTGGCCACGAGTGGAAATTCGAATGTTTTGTCATCACGAATGAGATTTAACCCATATCCACTGAAAAAGTGTGGATAATCTGTTTATTATATACTTTAGTTACTTGCCTATGGCCCCTAATGAATGTCAATACATCAGATATTTCAAGCTGATATCACTCACTAGTGGGATATCACTTATATCTCACTGCTAAAACCTTATAATTCATGGACAAGTATATAATAAACACAAATATGTGTGAGTCTGTGTCGAACATATTGATATTATCAACCTCAGAAATCGGTTGAATGTCAACAAATTAATTAATATTCCGTGTTAATCATGGTAGACAATTCTTTTTCATTTATTCTCTCGGCTAGCTTACTGGATAAATTAGAGTTACCTCCAATGGACTGAATAAATTGTAATAGCAAGAGTTCTGTGACAAAGCGGTGCGGATGCCGAGTGTATATATATGAATAGCAATTACTAAAAATGTGTGTTGCTGATATTTCCATTACTTTATAATTCTCATGTATATATTTGTATTGTAGTTTTTTATTGTTGATGTGGCAATGTATTATGTTATAATAACACAAAATAATTCAGCCCTCATAATCTAATCGTCGACTGAACAACGATCTGACATGGAACCACGACGAACATCTCAATTCCTGATTCAACGATGAAAATAAAATAAAACATTATTCAACGATATGTATGCCTTCATATAAACGCACGGTCTATTATTATTAACGAAATATTAAATCAAACGATGTCGACTGCAGGTGAATTAAACTTGGACGAGATTCAGGATTTGCGAAAATACAATCTGAGCGCCAAACTCGATTACTCCCCCTATGGATCTTAGCCCAGTAAACCAAAACTAAATATTTCTCACCTGATCAGTTTCGAACAGAAATAGGATAAGAAGCATCCGACTTATCAATGATTGGTCTAAATTGTCCGAAGATAAATGCAAATTGGGATTCATTAACACATTGTTTGGTTGAAACACATGCACGATAAAGAAAATTCCTTTGATATAATCGCACTAAGCGAAGTTTTAAAAATAAATCACGCAACGGAATTCTCCCTATCCGGGTATCAGAATATCGAGTACAAAACAAGGCCAGAGAATGATGATGGTAGAAGGGGTGGGGTCGGACTTTTTATTCGGGAAAATCTTTCATATTGTACAAGACCTGACTTATCTATATTTATTTCTATAGTAATAGAAACGATTTTTGTAGAACTTAATCCTGGCAAAGAAAATCCATGCATAATTGGCAGCATATATAGACCAAACACAGCTCCGAGAGAAGCTATTGACAGATTTATGAAATAATTTGTAATTGTAAATCATGAAAAAACGCGCACGATCTTGATAACGTTTTCACACTCGGATTCACTCATAGCATGACGATACCAACCAGGATAACGGAACACTCTGCGGCCTCAATTTACAATATATCCACTAACAACTTGTCTAATAGTACAGAAGGCATTACCATTACAGACTTCTCGGATCATTTAGCGACATTTTATATTGAACGTTCAAATTAAAAACAATATAGCAATGGAACATCCGTTGTGGAACCATTCAGAATTTTAATGAAAAAATTCAAGGATTCATTGTCAAATTCAAGTTATGAATATGTGTTAAATTGCGAAGCAGCCAATGAAAAAAGCCTGCGACAACTATCTAGAATACTATATGTCCGCGTATCAAACTGCTTTCCCACTAAATTACCACAAACCACCAAATAAACATTTTTGCCACCAGCCGTGGATGACAAAGGGACTTTAAAATCTTCACTAGAGAAAAATAAATTATACGTTCGTAATTTAAAATATCAGTAATTACTAATATAAATGCATACAAAAAGTACTGCCATGTATATAAGAGAATAACACGCAATAGAAAAAAACAATATTATTGTGACATAACTGACAAAGCGAAATCTGACATCAAAGCGACCTGGACATTTTAAAATAAATTAAAATCATAGTCTTCCAATGGCATTTACATGTATCGATGGTAAAATAAAGATAACAAATACAAGGCAAATACCTGAACGATTCAGACCAGTGAAACTGTTGATGAAGTAAACACACATCACACCGATTGTCTGGTCTATTGAGAATCGGATGATCTGGAAATAAATTCAACAACAGAACCGGAAATAATACTCACATGCCAGGGGGGCCGGAAAAAAACTGCAGACACAGGGTGGAAAAAACTGTTTTCTTCGGTTTGGGTACCCCCCCCCAAAACAGCAAAAACTGCAGTTTTTTTCCACTGACCATTGCCCCCCCCCCAGAAAAATCAAATCTACCCCAGCCGGACAACAACTCGGTTTGACCGGAAACCGATAAAAACACCGGAGCATATACAATTCACGAGAAGGTGCTTGGTAACTTAGTTTAGATTATTATGACTAAAATGGTCATTGTCTACCAGTAGAACGCAGATTTGTACCTCGTGATGTCATGACATGTACAAACATAGGTGTGGAATTATAGAAAGGCTAACTTTTCACATGCAAATAGCTTACTCGAATCAGTAGACTGGGATGATCTCATAAATCACACAACAGATGTAAATAAAGCAGTCGAAAATTTCCATACGGAATTCTTATCAATAATGGAGAAAACAATCCCACAATCAACTGTAACAGTGAGAACATCAGACAAAATTTGGTTTAAGTCAGACATTCGTCGCGAGATAAAAAAGCGTGACAGAGTGAGAAAAAAAGCGCTGAAAACTAACAAACCGATATTATGGAGAGAGTTCAAAAATATCCGAAATAAAATTAACAACATGAAAAAACATGCGAAAATCAAATTCGACGAAAATTTGGAAGAGCGAATAAGAGAATCCTCCAACCAGAGAGACTTCTGGAGAATAATAAACTACCTCCTGAATAAGAAAAGATCTAAGACTATCCCTCCACTATATAGCTCCACAGGCAGCATAACAGCAAACGGCCACTCATATGCAACTAGTGATGCTGAAAAAGCAGTAATACTAAACAAGAGCTTCATTGCAAATTCAACCATTAATGACTCCAAACATAGCATCACAATCTTTCCGAAGCGTTGCAAAAAAATAATGCCAAATTTGGTTTTTACAGAAACCGACGTAGAATCGGCTATCAAATCATTCAAGCTAAACAAAGCCCATGGACATGACGGGATAAGTGTTAGAATGCTCCGCGATACACCAAAATCTATTGCACGCCCACTGGTTCTTATTTTTAGAAAATCAATTAACACATCGAAATTCCCTGCAGCATGGAAGTTTGCAAACGTCATTCCTATTTTCAAGAAAGATGATCCTGCTGATTCGAAAAACTATCGCCCAATTTCCCGTTTACCGTGCCTCGCCAAAATTTTCGAGAAAGTGGTTCTTAAACAGATGAGCGAATTCTTTATTGAAAACAAACTCCTGTACTTCCATCAATCGGGTTTTCTCCAAGGTCATAACACAACATATCAGTTAGTAGATTTATATCATAACCTGTGTCAATCCCTTGATAAAGGTTTATTTACTTGTTCTATATTTTGCGATATCTCTAAAGCATTCGAAAGAGTTTGGCACAGGGGACTGATTCATAAGTTGAGCGCTTATGGTTTAGAAGGAAACACATTATATTGGCTCGAAGACTACTTAAACAATAGAAAACAAAGAGTATTAGTCAAAGATGCTTATTCCGAATATGAGGTCATCCCTTCCGGTGTGCCACATGGCTTAATCCTTGGACCTTTCCTGTTCCTTGTTTATATCAATGACTTAGCCGACAATATAGAATCTGATACTAGAATGTATGCCGATGACACTTGCATTACGAACAGCCATTATGACATCAAATTATTAGAAACCGCTATGAATAGTGATATTGAAAAAATATCATCATGGTCCCGAAAATGGTTGGTCAGCTTTAACCCGACAAAAACGGTTGGAATTTTCTACTCATTAATGACCCCGAAAACAAAACACCCAGAACTTAAGTTCGCCGATGAAACAGTATCGTTTGTTGACACGCATAAACACCTTGGTCTGGAACTACAGTCAAACCTCAATTGGAATGCCCATATCGACGGCCTGGTAAATCGAATTGCATCTCGACTAGCTCAACTAAGGCGCCTGAAGTACCAACTTGACAGAAAAATAATTGAAATTATCTATAAAACGTATATACTACCCCTATTTGATTACTCAGACGTAGTGTGGGACAGCGCACCGCAATATCTCCTGGATAAGCTCGATCGACTACACATTGAAGCTGGGCGGATTGTCAGTGGCATCACTCGCTCTGCATCTAATAACACAGTTCTGCAGGAAGTGGGGTGGCCTTCTCTCGATAGAAGGCGACAGATACACACACTGCAACTAGTCTATAAAATAGTAAACAAACAAGCCCCATCTATCTAGCATCTACACTTCCCCCTAGGGCAAACGAGGTGTCGGGTTACAACTTGAGGCGACCCGGCAAATTTTATTCATATTTCTGTAATACAGAACATTACAAAAAGTCTTTTTCCCCGTCGGCAACCACTGAGTGGAATAAACTTCCCAAAATAATCACTGACGTTGGCCAATTCTCTATATTTAAAACTAATTTGCAACTATTGGACCCCTCACCTGCCCCTCCTTTGTACTTATACACAGGACAACGAAAAAAACAGTATCCTACACTGTCGCATCCGAAATAGATGTAGTGAACTCCGCTCTGATATGTTTAATAATTATATCTCCGACAGCCCTGTGTGCTTCTGTGGAAATCCATCCGAAGACGCCTTTCATTATTTCTTTAGTTGCCCCTTGTATCAATCTGAGCGAGCCGTCCTCGCTGATAAATTGACCCGCGAGAGCCTTCAAATTCTCGACATTAACGAAGTTCTGTTCGGAATACCATATATCTCGTCCAAAATTAATAAGAAACTGTTCGATATAATTCAGCAATATATTGTAGCAACAAAGCGTTTCGATAACTGAATTTAAAACAAAATATATCCTCAAGGAAGGACTTCAAATTGCCTTAGTATATACACCGGTAAATATATGAACTACGCAGTTTAGTAATCGACTGGCTTCCCACTTATGGACCGTCCTACTCCCCCACTCAATCACCAGTTCTCTGTAATTTTGATCTACCGTATGTACTGTCTTCCAGAGTAGCTGACCAACACTTGATTAACATATGTATATATATGTGTATATGTATATGTATGAGGGTGTGTATGTGTATATCTATAGATATGTGTATGTATATATAAATATGCGTGTATATACCCCTTTGACAAAACCCTGCTCCAACATCAGTTAAGACGAACGAAAAATCACATAAACCCCACCAAATGTTATAGCTATCAAATCATCCATAACCCATATATAGCAATATTCTCTGGAAGGCACTACACCAATCACCATAAAATCACAAAATCTTGCATGTAAATATGTTCAGCTGTCATCTTGTAAACATTTTGTATCTAAATCGATTGTATTGGGAGAGGGGCTTCATAAGTTGAAAAAACTTGTGCCCCGATCCCTTTTGTATTATATGCAAATAAAATACGTTTCAAGTCAAGTCAACATGTATATTGGTGATCGCAACGCTTTGTATGCACTTTAAAAAATGACAACTAGTCATTACCTCGACTTTGAAAAAGATGCAAATGAGATGAGTGAGATACCAGCATATAACTGTTTTCTGATACCATTGGAGGAGAAATTGTTTAATACATGGGATAGTTCTGCAGTAAAAATTTGCCAGATAAGCGATCGCAGGGTATAATTCTGCATTCGACTGGTAGACACTGACATAGTCGGCATTATTAAGAGGGTTAATGGGGTCAATATCACATGTAAACCAAGACAGTGGTTATCCAAAATTGTTTTAGGTGGATTGTACTACTCATGTATATATGATTTGGATATTAAGGTTAATCCATATTCTATAAAATGAGAGAAAATTGAAGTTGTGAGTCTGAAAATACATATTTGGAACAAAATTACATGCAAATTTTTTCCGACAACCCCCCCTCCAAATGAATAAGGAAAAAATTTACGTGTAAATTTTTAACGCCTAGGTACCCCCCCCCCCACACCCGGTACGTTGTGTCCCGCAGTTTTTTTCCGGGCCCCCCTGCACATGCTACTCTTTTAAAGTTAAAGTTAAAGCAAGTAAAGATGTACATGGTATGTCATATCGATTGATGAAATCATCTATTTATGAAACAGCCAGAGCTCTTAAGCACATTTTCAATATATCACTTAAAGAAGGAGTTTTTCCAGAACACTTCTCGAATTTTCGGCCCATCAGCATATTACCATGTTTTTCCAAAATAGTCGAAAAAATTATGCAAAAGCGAATTATAGATTTCTTTAACGAACATGACCGTTTCTATAAACATCAATATGGATTTAGGAAGAGGCACTCCACCATCCATCCAGTAATGCATCTTTTAAAACACGTTGAACAAAATGATAAAAACACCCCAAAGAGTCAACACTATTTATAGACGTTTCAAAAGCATTAGATTCAATAAATCATGAAATCCTACTGAATAAGATGGAACACTATGGTATTAGAGGAACTGCTAGTCATTGGTTTATCAGAAAGCGACAATACACCAATTACAATGGAAACATTTCCAGTCTACCCAAGGTTTCATGTGGTGTCCCTCAGGGATCCATACTCGGACCGACAATATTTTTAATTTATGTCAGCGATATGTCAGTATCCACATCTCTAAATGTATTATCATTCGCAGATGATACAAACCTACGTACATCAGGAAGTGATAGCAGTTTTGTTGAAAACCTGGTGATTTAGAATTAAAAAACATTCACGACTGGTGCTGTTGTAATAAGCTCTCCACAAATAAGAATGATATTAATTGTATGCTAATTCTGGATCATAGAAGGAAAGAGTTGAAACTATATATAAAAACAGCTGAATTAAACAGATTAGTGAATATCTTTGAAGAAACATCCCTTAATTGATTGGGCATTAGGATTGACGAGAATCTCACGTTTAAAAAGCACATTTCGACGGTATGCTCTGAGATGGCACGAGCGATCTATTGTTTCAACAAAGTTAAATGTTTTCCACAGGGACGCACTGCGAACACTATATTATGCACTTATCGACAGTCATATGGTATACGGCATTCAGATATGGGGGCATGTGGCAACCACAAGCAAGATATTTTTATTGCAAAAAAAGGGCGATTAGAACAATAACCAATGCTAAATTCAATAATCACACTAAAACCCCATTTAAAAAAAACTGAACATTCTGAAATTATGTTACCTCTATACATACTAAACATCAGTATTCATGCATGACTGGGCTTATAATAGACTTCCACTAACCTTTACCAACTCCTTCGGTGTCATATTAGGAACCAACAGCAGACTGGCGACCGCAAGAAACATTAGACCAAAATCAACGCCAAAAACGACATTTTCGGAAAATCTCCCAGAACATTTGTTTCGAATATCTGGGACTCGGGTAATAAAATACAAAAAGCAAACAGGAGTCGAGAAAACTACAAACGACATATGATTTGTAAATATATCAACAAGTACTCAAGTAAAATAGAATGCAAAAACAAATACTGCCCTGATTGTACACATAAATGATAAATATATCTTGAATATTAAATATAGTCTAGTGGCCACTTACCTAAAATGCCATAAATTGCCTCACAATTACTAGAGTTCAAAGATTCATAGCCTGTAAATCTTGTCCAATACCTGGCTGAAAATACTAACGGAATTTGACAGCGTATTAAAGTTAAACATACACTATAGTTAGTATAATTATTAGCGGGTTAGGGTTTGTTCACACACTGGCAAATTTAACTGACAAGAGTTGGAAATTAGTTATACACGACTAGATTATTCACGCACCTTCAAAGGTTAAGCATCTTATTATTAAAGTACTTCAGTTACGTTGTAACATGTAATATCCATATGTGGCGAACTGTCTGAAGGTCAGCTGAGTGGATTTCCTCCAGGGTGTGAGCAAAGTATACTCCAAAACTTGTTATTGAGAAAACTCACGGTTGTGCACCCATCTGTATCCATGCATTTTACACATATATATGATATGGAATCTTATATAAATTCAAATTTAAATATATAAAATTGAATCTGATAATTAAAGTGAGATAGTTAAATGATTAAATAGCCATTATTGATGAAATTCTGCAACATTCAGTGGTGCCGGGTAGTCAGATGTCATTGGCCACGGCACTCCACACAATATTTGTATGAATCCCATTTATATTATCATGTTTTATCCTGTACATACTGTATTGTGAAATAAAATATTATCCTAATATTATCCTATAGTCTGTATTTTTAGTTACATATTTAGCAATTCAACGACGTGCAGTGCAATCTGGGAGGAAAATTGGAATATCGTAGTGCAATTTTTCTATCAGTTGTTGAATATCTAGGTCACAGATGTTCCTTATTCTGGTGGAATATATATTAAGCTACTATTTCCTCATAGAGGTAGCAAAACTGTATGTTAATGGCTAACAACTAGAGGGACCCAAAGAGGTCCAACAGAGGTAACTTTATATGAGGCAGATATTATTGCAGTTTAAACATTTCTAAAGATACGCTCTCGGAGTCAGGGGAGCGGCACCAATTGGATTAAAAAACCTTTTGCAAAACGATAATACAAGCGCAGATGGATTTCTATTAATTGGTTGCAAATGTGCAGATAATAAGTTCAACAAATGGCATATGGTCGTTTGTTGGGCTTATTATCTGAACAATTCATAAGGGAACTACTCGTCAATGAGTTACAATGGGTTGCATTGACCATTACAACTGAATGGACGAATCCATTCAGTTTGAAAAAGGGTAGTTGCATTAGCAACTTTTTTCTATTACAGATTTCTACCTGACGTTGTACAAAGACAAAGAACACCAATAGAACGATATTAGCAAAACCATCAGAATGTGCACATATAATAGAAGCTTCATGGTAATACTCCTAGCCCTAGTTACGAACAGTTGTCTCTTTACCAGATGTTCAGGGACGAATTTGTCCGAGAGTGCAGTATGCCAAATGAGGAAAGTACTCATTGAAAGCAATGTCGGCTGGGAAGTTGACTGCTCGAGAAAAAATCTTACTGACATCCCCCCTCTGCCACCAAATACCCTTACTCTTAACATGAGTTTCAATAATCTCACCGATATTAGAAACCTCGAACTCAAAACTGTGACGGACTTACTTATTTTGAATATGTCGAATAATCATATATCAGAACTGGGTATTGGCTGTTTTCTTGAACTCAATCATTTGAGAATTTTAGATTTAAGCAGCAACAATTTACAGATGACAATAGAAACGTATCATCCGGGACTTTTCAAAGACTTGATATCACTTCAGAAATTGTTCTTATATGATAACATACAAACATCTGATGCTCATTACCACTATCCGTGAGAAGCTATTGGCGATGTGCGATCACTGCAGTACTTATCAATAGATGGTCTAACTAACAAAAGTTTCGGACAACAATTTAAGAATCTTGGGAAGCTATCACATTTGGTCATTTCTGGATTGAACGGATATTGTTATATGAGATTCATCAATGAGAACTTTTTCAAGTTTCTCACACATCTGACCACTGTTACACTGCGCCAATGTGCGATATCAGCGATATACAGATCAGCAATGTTACCCTTACACAGAATCGAGTATTTAGATATCGGAGACAACACGGAGCTTGGGTTCAAGAGAATGGCGCAGGGATTGGCTGCGTTGAATGTCAGCAAAACGTTGAAACAACTCAATCTTAATCACATCCATAACGGCATCGATATTGGAATTCGCATTAAGATGGATCATTTTTGCTGGATGGAACACTTGCCACTAGAACAGCTAGACATTGGTGTGAATGCCATTGAAACATTTGAACCAGGCGTTGTTTCATGCTTGCCAAAAACAATACGAATCTTATTATTGCCTCGGAGTCGGATGGTTTTTGAAAATTTTCCCTTGTTAATAAACTTTCCACTTCTCCAGTTGTTAGATGTGAGCAACAGTGCAGCAGAGAGTAATGCTATAAGGACGAACGTGCCTATTAAAAACAGCAGTCTACAAACACTCATTCTTTCTAAAAATATGTTTGTATCCTGGTTTCAAGCAACTTATCTCAAAACGCTAATTTATCTCGATTTGTCTCAAAACGCATGTGATGAGGTAGATGACAAATTCTTTGACGATGGTACCAGGATCGAATATCTCGATGTCTCAAGAAACTTTCTTGGTGTTATTTTTGATGGAGAGACAAAAAGAGACATTTTTAAAGGATTAATATCACTTCGGCATCTTAACTTGAACAGAAATGCAATCCGCTCCTTTCCAAGTTATCTTCTCAAATCACAAAATAAGCTTGAATATCTATCGCTAAATTTGAATTCGTTAATTCAGTTTAATCTCAAGCTATCAAACATGCGAAAACTTCGACTAATTGACATCAGTTATAACAGAATCTCGTTCATGTCAAAAGAAATCACAGACTCAATGGATGAATTAGGAAGAAACTTGACGGTAGATGTCACTGGGAATGTTCTGGACTGTTCCTGTGATCACAAGTCGTATATTGAATGGTTACAGACACCTGGTGTTGCGATTCGAAACACTGAGCGCTACGCTTGCAAATCCAATAACGGAACCCAATCTTATGAAACTTTGGAAGATATCTTGGACAAATTAGACAGAGAGTGCCGAGACTTCACGGACATGATTTTGGTTAGTGGTTCATTCATTTTTGCTTATTCCATTGCGATATGCATGTCCATCATCTACAGACACAAATTGAAACTCCAATATTTATTTTTCCTTTCTCGAGCAAAATACTTTGAATACAGCCACATCCGAATTCCAGAACATATGTTCGACGCTTTAATCTTATATGCTGAAGAGGATCGAAGCTTTATTCTAAATGCATGTACACCAAAATTGGAAACAGACCGAGGGTTAAAGCTGTGTATTCCAGATCGTGGTGACTTCATAGCAGGGAGATATGTTGGAGACGCAATTCTACAAGCTATACATCAAAGCAGACACACTATAATATTATTGTCTGTGAAATTTGTGAGTGATGTGTATTGTATGTACGGCTTTAAGATGGCACAGATAGAGAGCATTCATACGGGCAGAGATGTTGTTATCATGGTGGATTACTCAACTGTACCGCGCGACCAAATGATACCAGAGCTTCAGGAGGCCATGATTATGAACACCCGACTGACATACAGTGGAGACAGCGAAGATGAAGGATTCTGGGATGCGTTGTGCTCAGCTGTGCTTGACCGTCCAGTAGAACCTTTTGTTATGGACGAAAACATGCTCCTGTAGACTATGCTCTGACCTTGTTTTATTATATTCTTAAAATTGAAAATCATGAAAATGAAATTTCTCTTCAACTGGATGCGCGATTGACACATAATGTGCGCTCACATAGAACTTATCTGATTTTATGGAATAACAAATAACTTGTTGAGATCACGTTTAAGAATTTTAACTTCAAACTTTTCGGTTATAACCAGTGTTATAACTACAAAACTTAATAGAGTTATTCCTTAAATATGAGGTAATGAGATTAAACACATATTATGTGCTTACTTCACTACTTGAAACAAATATTTTACTACTCAGCCATTATACCCATTTGAAGAATGCGTCAACAAACTATCATTGGCAGTGGTTTTTGTATGTATGTACTATATGAGAATTGGAGTGGTTAGATCACTAAACCATGGTAATAGATCATTGTTAGTCCGATAACGTGATGCATCGTCTATTATATTCCGATAATTATGTCCCAATTATAAGACGATACAACTTATTAGTGTGTATACTGTGCGCTATATTCGGCTTTTTTTTTAGAGTATGGTGCTTCCATTGGTCAATGGGCTAATAAATGTAAGTTATGCTTCATATGTTTAGACATTTTAAATGGCATTTGGGCATATATTTATCTATAGATTATGCTTTGACTAATAAATATTCTGTTAGTTCCATTGATTTAAATTCAGGCAAAGCTGCTACACGAATGAATAAATTTTAATTTTTTAGAGTTGATTCAGTTGAAAATATTTTGATATTTGGGGTGCAGAATTGCTATATGTGTGGTTCGGTCCTACTAAAACCCGACCGCACCCGACCGCACCCGACCGCACCCGACCGCACCCGACCGGACCGCCCCCAGGGGTCCGAGCGAGATGGGGTTTGCACTATCGTGTAGAATGGACCCGAATGTACCAAAGTTCCAATCCCCAAGTCGATAGCTCGAGCGGTCACGGCACTGTTAACCCCTGACTGGCGGCCGTTTCCGCCAGGTACGGGAAATCCGAAAAGGCGCCGACCGCACCTCCCCTGACTGCCTGACCACGGAAATGGACATTATATCATGAAGTGAATACCCATATGCATCCATGGGCGATCGGACAAGTCGCTAGCTGCAGCGGAAGTGAATAAATTAACCCATACGCTGCTGCCGAATTCGCTATAAATGTACGCAAAAACGCCGAAATTAACACCCGCCGACCGGACCGCCCCTGTGGGTACGAGCGAGATGGGGTTTGCACTATCGTGTAGAATGGACCCGAATGTACCAAAGTTCCAATCCCCAAGTCGATAGATCGAGCGGTCACGGCACTGTTAACCCCTGACTGGCGGCCGTTTCCGCCAGGTACGGGAAATCCGAAAAGGCGCCAACCGCACCTCCCCTGACTGCCTGACCACGGAAATGGACATTATATCATGAAGTGAATACCCATATGCATCCATGGGCGATCGGAAAAGTCGCTAGCTGCAGCGGAAGTGAATAAATTAACCCATACGCTGCTGCCGAATTCGCTATAAATGTACGCAAAAACGCCGAAATTAACACCCGCCGACCGGACCGCCCCTATGGGTCCGAGCGAGATGGGGTTTGCACTATCGTGTAGAATGGACCCGAATGTACCAAAGTTCCAATCCCCAAGTCGATAGCTCGAGCGGTCACGGCACTGTTAACCCCTGACTGGCGGCCGTTTCCGCCAGGTACGGGAAATCCGAAAAGGCGCCGACCGCACCTCCCCTGACTGCCTGACCACGGAAATGGACATTATATCATGAAGTGAATACCCATATGCATCCATGGGCGATCGGACAAGACGCTAGCTGCAGCGGAAGTGAATAAATTAACCCATACGCTGCTGCCGAATTCGCTATAAATGTACGCAAAAATGCCGAAATTAACACCCGCCGACCGGACCGCCCCTATGGGTCCGATCGTGATGGGGTTTGCACTATCGTGTAGAATGGACCCGAATGTACCAAAGTTCCAATCCCCAAGTCGATAGCTCGAGCAGTCACGGCACTGTTAACCCCTGACTGGCGGCCGTTTCCGCCAGGTACGGGAAATCCGAAAAGGCGCCGACCGCACCTCCCCTGACTGCCTGACCACGGAAATGGACATTATATCATGAAGTGAATACCCATATGCATCCATGGGCGATCGGAAAAGTCGCTAGCTGCAGCGGAAGTGAATAAATTAACCCATACGCTGCTGCCGAATTCGCTATAAATGTACGCAAAAACGCCGAAATTAACACCCGCCGACCGGACCGCCCCTATGGGTCCGAGCGAGATGGGGTTTGCACTATCGTGTTGAATGGACCCGAATGTACCATAGTTACAATCCCCAAGTCGATAGATCGAGCGGTCACGGCACTGTTAACCCCTGACTGGCGGCCGTTTCCGCCAGGTACGGGAAATCCGAAAAGGCGCCGACCGCACCTCCCCTGACTGCCTGACCACGGAAATGGACATTATATCATGAAGTGAATACCCATATGCATCCATGGGCGATCGGAAAAGTCGCTAGCTGCAGCGGAAGTGAATAAATTAACCCATACGCTGCTGCCGAATTCGCTATAAATGTACGCAAAAACGCCGAAATTAACACCCGCCGACCGGACCGCCCCTATGGGACCGAGCGAGATGGGGTTTGCACTATCGTGTAGAATGGACCCGAATGTACCAAAGTTCCAATCCCCAAGTCGATAGCTCGAGCGGTCACGGCACTGTTAACCCCTGCCTGGCGGCCGTTTCCGCCAGGTACGGGAAATCCGAAAAGGCGCCGACCGCACCTCCCCTGACTGCCTGACCACGGAAATGGACATTATATCATGAAGTGAATACCCATATGCATCCATGGGCGATCGGACAAGACGCTAGCTGCAGCGGAAGTGAATAAATTAACCCATACGCTGCTGCCGAATTCGCTATAAATGTACGCAAAAATGCCGAAATTAACACCCGCCGACCGGACCGCCCCTATGGGTCCGATCGTGATGGGGTTTGCACTAACGTGTAGAATGGACCCGAATGTACCATAGTTCCAATCCTCAAGTCGATAGCTCGAGCGGTCACGGCACTGTTAACCCCTGACTGGCGGCCGTTTCCGCCAGGTACGGAAATCCGAAAAGGCGCCGACCGCACCTCCCCTGACTGCCTGACCACGGAAATGGACATTATATCATGAAGTGAATACCCATATGCATCCATGGGCGATCGGACAAGTCGCTATCTGCAGCGGAAGTGAATAAATTAACCCATACGCTGCTGCCGAATTCGCTATAAATGTACGCAAAAACGCCGAAATTAACACCCGCCGACCGGACCGCCCCTATGGGTCCGAGCGAGATGGGGTTTGCACTATCGTGTTGAATGGACCCGAATGTACCATAGTTCCAATCCCCAAGTCGATAGATCGAGCGGTCACGGCACTGTTAACCCCTGACTGGCGGCCGTTTCCGCCAGGTACGGGAAATCCGAAAAGGCGCCGACCGCACCTCCCCTGACTGCCTGACCACGGAAATGGACATTATATCATGAAGTGAATACCCATATGCATCCATGGGCGATCGGACAAGACGCTAGCTGCAGCGGAAGTGAATAAATTAACCCATACGCTGCTGCCGAATTCGCTATAAATGTACGCAAAAATGCCGAAATTAACACCCGCCGACCGGACCGCCCCTATGGGTCCGATCGTGATGGGGTTTGCACTATCGTGTAGAATGGACCCGAATGTACCAAAGTTCCAATCCCCAAGTCGATAGCTCGAGCAGTCACGGCACTGTTAACCCCTGACTGGCGGCCGTTTCCGCCAGGTACGGGAAATCCGAAAAGGCGCCGACCGCACCTCCCCTGACTGCCTGACCACGGAAATGGACATTATATCATGAAGTGAATACCCATATGCATCCATGGGCGATCGGTCAAGTCGCTAGCTGCAGCGGAAGTGAATAAATTAACCCATACGCTGCTGCCGAATTCGCTATAAATGTACGCAAAAACGCGGAAATTAACACCCGCCGACTGGACCGCCCCTATGGGTCCGAGCGAGATGGGGTTTGCACTATCGTGTTGAATGGACCCGAATGTACCATAGTTCCAATCCCCAAGTCGATAGATCGAGCGGTCACGGCACTGTTAACCCCTGACTGGCGGCCGTTTCCGCCAGGTACGGGAAATCCGAAAAGGCGCCGACCGCACCTCCCCTGACTGCCTGACCACGGAAATGGACATTATATCATGAAGTGAATACCCATATGCATCCATGGGCGATCGGACAAGACGCTAGCTGCAGCGGAAGTGAATAAATTAACCCATACGCTGCTGCCGAATTCGCTATAAATGTTCGCAAAAATGCCGAAATTAACACCCGCCGACCGGACCGCCCCTATGGGTCCGATCGTGATGGGGTTTGCACTATCGTGTTGAATGGACCCGAATGTACCATAGTTCCAATCCCCAAGTCGATAGATCGAGCGGTCACGGCACTGTTAACCCCTGACTGGCGGCCGTTTCCGCCAGGTACGGGAAATCCGAAAAGGCGCCGACCGCACCTCCCCTGACTGCCTGACCACGGAAATGGACATTATATCATGAAGTGAATACCCATATGCATCCATGGGCGATCGGACAAGACGCTAGCTGCAGCGGAAGTGAATAAATTAACCCATACGCTGCTGCCGAATTCGCTATAAATGTACGCAAAAATGCCGAAATTAACACCCGCCGACCGGACCGCCCCTATGGGTCCGATCGTGATGGGGTTTGCACTATCGTGTAGAATGGACCCGAATGTACCAAAGTTCCAATCCCCAAGTCGATAGCTCGAGCAGTCACGGCACTGTTAACCCCTGACTGGCGGCCGTTTCCGCCAGGTACGGGAAATCCGAAAAGGCGCCGACCGCACCTCCCCTGACTGCCTGACCACGGAAATGGACATTATATCATGAAGTGAATACCCATATGCATCCATGGGCGATCGGACAAGACGCTAGCTGCAGCGGAAGTGAATAAATTAACCCATACGCTGCTGCCGAATTCGCTATAAATGTACGCAAAAATGCCGAAATTAACACCCGCCGACCGGACCGCCCCTATGGGTCCGATCGTGATGGGGTTTGCACTATCGTGTAGAATGGACCCGAATGTACCAAAGTTCCAATCCCCAAGTCGATAGCTCGAGCAGTCACGGCACTGTTAACCCCTGACTGGCGGCCGTTTCCGCCAGGTACGGGAAATCCGAAAAGGCGCCGACCGCACCTCCCCTGACTGCCTGACCACGGAAATGGACATTATATCATGAAGTGAATACCCATATGCATCCATGGGCGATCGGTCAAGTCGCTAGCTGCAGCGGAAGTGAATAAATTAACCCATACGCTGCTGCCGAATTCGCTATAAATGTACGCAAAAACGCGGAAATTAACACCCGCCGACTGGACCGCCCCTATGGGTCCGAGCGAGATGGGGTTTGCACTATCGTGTTGAATGGACCCGAATGTACCATAGTTCCAATCCCCAAGTCGATAGATCGAGCGGTCACGGCACTGTTAACCCCTGACTGGCGGCCGTTTCCGCCAGGTACGGGAAATCCGAAAAGGCGCCGACCGCACCTCCCCTGACTGCCTGACCACGGAAATGGACATTATATCATGAAGTGAATACCCATATGCATCCATGGGCGATCGGACAAGACGCTAGCTGCAGCGGAAGTGAATAAATTAACCCATACGCTGCTGCCGAATTCGCTATAAATGTTCGCAAAAATGCCGAAATTAACACCCGCCGACCGGACCGCCCCTATGGGTCCGATCGTGATGGGGTTTGCACTATCGTGTTGAATGGACCCGAATGTACCATAGTTCCAATCCCCAAGTCGATAGATCGAGCGGTCACGGCACTGTTAACCCCTGACTGGCGGCCGTTTCCGCCAGGTACGGGAAATCCGAAAAGGCGCCGACCGCACCTCCCCTGACTGCCTGACCACGGAAATGGACATTATATCATGAAGTGAATACCCATATGCATCCATGGGCGATCGGACAAGACGCTAGCTGCAGCGGAAGTGAATAAATTAACCCATACGCTGCTGCCGAATTCGCTATAAATGTACGCAAAAATGCCGAAATTAACACCCGCCGACCGGACCGCCCCTATGGGTCCGATCGTGATGGGGTTTGCACTATCGTGTAGAATGGACCCGAATGTACCAAAGTTCCAATCCCCAAGTCGATAGCTCGAGCAGTCACGGCACTGTTAACCCCTGACTGGCGGCCGTTTCCGCCAGGTACGGGAAATCCGAAAAGGCGCCGACCGCACCTCCCCTGACTGCCTGACCACGGAAATGGACATTATATCATGAAGTGAATACCCATATGCATCCATGGGCGATCGGTCAAGTCGCTAGCTGCAGCGGAAGTGAATAAATTAACCCATACGCTGCTGCCGAATTCGCTATAAATGTACGCAAAAACGCGGAAATTAACACCCGCCGACTGGACCGCCCCTATGGGTCCGAGCGAGATGGGGTTTGCACTATCGTGTTGAATGGACCCGAATGTACCATAGTTCCAATCCCCAAGTCGATAGATCGAGCGGTCACGGCACTGTTAACCCCTGACTGGCGGCCGTTTCCGCCAGGTACGGGAAATCCGAAAAGGCGCCGACCGCACCTCCCCTGACTGCCTGACCACGGAAATGGACATTATATCATGAAGTGAATAACCATATGCATCCATGGGCGATCGGACAAGACGCTAGCTGCAGCGGAAGTGAATAAATTAACCCATACGCTGCTGCCGAATTCGCTATAAATGTACGCAAAAACGCCGAAATTAACACCCGCCGACTGGACCGCCCCTATGGGTCCGAGCGAGATGGGGTTTGCACTATCGTGTTGAATGGACCCGAATGTACCATAGTTCCAATCCCAAAGTCGATAGATCGAGCGGTCACGGCACTGTTAACCCCTGACTGGCGGCCGTTTCCGCCAGGTACGGGAAATCCGAAAAGGCGCCGACCGCACCTCCCCTGACTGCCTGACCACGGAAATGGACATTATATCATGAAGTGAATACCCATATGCATCCATGGGCGATCGGACAAGTCGCTAGCTGCAGCGGAAGTGAATAAATTAACCCATACGCTGCTGCCGAATTCGCTATAAATGTACGCAAAAACGCCGAAATTAACACCCGCCGACTGGACCGCCCCTATGGGTCCGAGCGAGATGGGGTTTGCACTATCGTGTTGAATGGACCCGAATGTACCATAGTTCCAATCCCCAAGTCGATAGATCGAGCGGTCACGGCACTGTTAACCCCTGACTGGCGGCCGTTTCCGCCAGGTACGGGAAATCCGAAAAGGCGCCGACCGCACCTCCCCTGACTGCCTGACCACGGAAATGGACATTATATCATGAAGGGAATACCCATATGCATCCATGGGCGATCGGACAAGACGCTAGATGCAGCGGAAGTGAATAAATTAACCCATACGCTGCTGCCGAATTCGCTATAAATGTACGCAAAAATGCCGAAATTAACACCCGCCGACCGGACCGCCCCTATGGGTCCGATCGTGATGGGGTTTGCACTATCGTGTAGAATGGACCCGAATGTACCAAAGTTCCAATCCCCAAGTCGATAGCTCGAGCGGTCACGGCACTGTTAACCCCTGACTGGCGGCCGTTTCCGCCAGGTACGGGAAATCCGAAAAGGCGCCGACCGCACCTCCCCTGACTGCCTGACCACGGAAATGGACATTATATCATGAAGTGAATACCCATATGCATCCATGGGCGATCGGACAAGACGCTAGCTGCAGCGGAAGTGAATAAATTAACCCATACGCTGCTGCCGAATTCGCTATAAATGTACGCAAAAATGCCGAAATTAACACCCGCCGACCGGACCGCCCCTATGGGTCCGATCGTGATGGGGTTTGCACTATCGTGTAGAATGGACCCGAATGTACCAAAGTTCCAATCCCCAAGTCGATAGCTCGAGCAGTCACGGCACTGTTAACCCCTGACTGGCGGCCGTTTCCGCCAGGTACGGGAAATCCGAAAAGGCGCCGACCGCACCTCGCCTGACTGCCTGACCACGGAAATGGACATTATATCATGAAGTGAATACCCATATGCATCCATGGGCGATCGGTCAAGTCGCTAGCTGCAGCGGAAGTGAATAAATTAACCCATACGCTGCTGCCGAATTCGCTATAAATGTACGCAAAAACGCGGAAATTAACACCCGCCGACTGGACCGCCCCTATGGGTCCGAGCGAGATGGGGTTTGCACTATCGTGTTGAATGGACCCGAATGTACCATAGTTCCAATCCCCAAGTCGATAGATCGAGCGGTCACGGCACTGTTAACCCCTGACTGGCGGCCGTTTCCGCCAGGTACGGGAAATCCGAAAAGGCGCCGACCGCACCTCCCCTGACTGCCTGACCACGGAAATGGACATTATATCATGAAGTGAATAACCATATGCATCCATGGGCGATCGGACAAGACGCTAGCTGCAGCGGAAGTGAATAAATTAACCCATACGCTGCTGCCGAATTCGCTATAAATGTACGCAAAAACGCCGAAATTAACACCCGCCGACTGGACCGCCCCTATGGGTCCGAGCGAGATGGGGTTTGCACTATCGTGTTGAATGGACCCGAATGTACCATAGTTCCAATCCCAAAGTCGATAGATCGAGCGGTCACGGCACTGTTAACCCCTGACTGGCGGCCGTTTCCGCCAGGTACGGGAAATCCGAAAAGGCGCCGACCGCACCTCCCCTGACTGCCTGACCACGGAAATGGACATTATATCATGAAGTGAATACCCATATGCATCCATGGGCGATCGGACAAGTCGCTAGCTGCAGCGGAAGTGAATAAATTAACCCATACGCTGCTGCCGAATTCGCTATAAATGTACGCAAAAACGCCGAAATTAACACCCGCCGACTGGACCGCCCCTATGGGTCCGAGCGAGATGGGGTTTGCACTATCGTGTTGAATGGACCCGAATGTACCATAGTTCCAATCCCCAAGTCGATAGATCGAGCGGTCACGGCACTGTTAACCCCTGACTGGCGGCCGTTTCCGCCAGGTACGGGAAATCCGAAAAGGCGCCGACCGCACCTCCCCTGACTGCCTGACCACGGAAATGGACATTATATCATGAAGTGAATACCCATATGCATCCATGGGCGATCGGACAAGACGCTAGATGCAGCGGAAGTGAATAAATTAACCCATACGCTGCTGCCGAATTCGCTATAAATGTACGCAAAAACGCCGAAATTAACACCCGCCGACTGGACCGCCCCTATGGGTCCGATCGTGATGGGGTTTGCACTATCGTGTAGAATGGACCCGAATGTACCAAAGTTCCAATCCCCAAGTCGATAGCTCGAGCGGTCACGGCACTGTTAACCCCTGACTGGCGGCCGTTTCCGCCAGGTACGGGAAATCCGAAAAGGCGCCGACCGCACCTCCCCTGACTGCCTGACCACGGAAATGGACATTATATCATGAAGTGAATACCCATATGCATCCATGGGCGATCGGACAAGACGCTAGCTGCAGCGGAAGTGAATAAATTAACCCATACGCTGCTGCCGAATTCGCTATAAATGTACGCAAAAATGCCGAAATTAACACCCGCCGACCGGACCGCCCCTATGGGTCCGATCGTGATGGGGTTTGCACTATCGTGTAGAATGGACCCGAATGTACCAAAGTTCCAATCCCCAAGTCGATAGCTCGAGCAGTCACGGCACTGTTAACCCCTGACTGGCGGCCGTTTCCGCCAGGTACGGGAAATCCGAAAAGGCGCCGACCGCACCTCCCCTGACTGCCTGACCACGGAAATGGACATTATATCATGAAGTGAATACCCATATGCATCCATGGGCGATCGGTCAAGTCGCTAGCTGCAGCGGAAGTGAATAAATTAACCCATACGCTGCTGCCGAATTCGCTATAAATGTACGCAAAAACGCGGAAATTAACACCCGCCGACTGGACCGCCCCTATGGGTCCGAGCGAGATGGGGTTTGCACTATCGTGTTGAATGGACCCGAATGTACCATAGTTCCAATCCCCAAGTCGATAGATCGAGCGGTCACGGCACTGTTAACCCCTGACTGGCGGCCGTTTCCGCCAGGTACGGGAAATCCGAAAAGGCGCCGACCGCACCTCCCCTGACTGCCTGACCACGGAAATGGACATTATATCATGAAGTGAATAACCATATGCATCCATGGGCGATCGGACAAGACGCTAGCTGCAGCGGAAGTGAATAAATTAACCCATACGCTGCTGCCGAATTCGCTATAAATGTACGCAAAAACGCCGAAATTAACACCCGCCGACTGGACCGCCCCTATGGGTCCGAGCGAGATGGGGTTTGCACTATCGTGTTGAATGGACCCGAATGTACCATAGTTCCAATCCCAAAGTCGATAGATCGAGCGGTCACGGCACTGTTAACCCCTGACTGGCGGCCGTTTCCGCCAGGTACGGGAAATCCGAAAAGGCGCCGACCGCACCTCCCCTGACTGCCTGACCACGGAAATGGACATTATATCATGAAGTGAATACCCATATGCATCCATGGGCGATCGGACAAGTCGCTAGCTGCAGCGGAAGTGAATAAATTAACCCATACGCTGCTGCCGAATTCGCTATAAATGTACGCAAAAACGCCGAAATTAACACCCGCCGACTGGACCGCCCCTATGGGTCCGAGCGAGATGGGGTTTGCACTATCGTGTTGAATGGACCCGAATGTACCATAGTTCCAATCCCCAAGTCGATAGATCGAGCGGTCACGGCACTGTTAACCCCTGACTGGCGGCCGTTTCCGCCAGGTACGGGAAATCCGAAAAGGCGCCGACCGCACCTCCCCTGACTGCCTGACCACGGAAATGGACATTATATCATGAAGTGAATACCCATATGCATCCATGGGCGATCGGACAAGACGCTAGATGCAGCGGAAGTGAATAAATTAACCCATACGCTGCTGCCGAATTCGCTATAAATGTACGCAAAAATGCCGAAATTAACACCCGCCGACCGGACCGCCCCTATGGGTCCGATCGTGATGGGGTTTGCACTATCGTGTAGAATGGACCCGAATGTACCAAAGTTCCAATCCCCAAGTCGATAGCTCGAGCGGTCACGGCACTGTTAACCCCTGACTGGCGGCCGTTTCCGCCAGGTACGGGAAATCCGAAAAGGCGCCGACCGCACCTCCCCTGACTGCCTGACCACGGAAATGGACATTATATCATGAAGTGAATACCCATATGCATCCATGGGCGATCGGACAAGTCGCTAGCTGCAGCGGAAGTGAATAAATTAACCCATACGCTGCTGCCGAATTCGCTATAAATGTACGCAAAAGCGGTTATGTCCACTTACCTCACCGTTACATATCCATAAAAATAGTCCACATGACAGTTAATCCTTATATTTATATACATTTAGCGAAAAAGCCGCTTTTGTAAATATATTTAAATCGAAAAGTGTATCGTGACAAGATCAGCCCAAAATACCCAATAGCACCCTTGGCAAAAGTTAATAGGAACAATTTCTCTTCATGTTGAAACCCGATGATGTATTAAGTCAATCCTGCGCGAGTCAAAATGCGCCCAAAGCATTACGCGTTCGTCTTTCCAAACCTAATGACGTATCGATGGTGTTATTAGCTTGGTGTTATGATGCGTTACGCATTCACCGAGAAATAACTGCAACTAGCCACGTGGGCGCCGACCAATCAGAATGCTGGATTTAGTGATGACAACACTTAGTGTGTAAATATATGTATTTGATCATCAGGAGGCATGACTTGGAATAGTAAACAGGGAAGTGAAAAAAGAACTCAATGCGGAAGTGAAACGTCTGATACATTCACCAGAGTATTGCGCGCGCATAAAAATTCACCGATAACTTTGGAAATAGTGTTACTCCGTGACGTCACATTGTCCCGGTAATTCCAGGATTATAATGTGACAGCTTTTGTTCAATCAGAAATAGTGTTAGTTATATAAAGGATGGATAATAAAACATATTATTGATCAACCGTAACCTGCATATATATCAAAAGATAACTAGTATTAAATCGTGCCATATGTAAAGTATCCAAATATATTAATTGCGTATTGAATCAGATGATGTTTTGATAACAATCAGCTCTATGTGTAAATTAGTCTCTGATCATCAAGAGATTAGTTGGCTTCAGAAAAGAGTGACACATATTAAGCTGACTGGGGATTATAACAGTGCACGTCGTGTAATGATGTGGGAGCCTTCACCTAGGTTATTTCTCTCCAATAATACTTGTTTATGCGTGCATAGTTGTATTTATTGTAGGAGTGCATCATTTTCTTCATGGTTGCAATGGTGTCGCAACACGATGGACTTGCGCACACATGTCGCCAATACATCACCTTTGTTCCCGCCGAATGTTGGTATGGAACAAATATTGTTTTCTAAGCACCCCCCCCCCCCCCACACACACACACGTTGAACTGAACATAATGCGTCGTAACAACCATCATATATGTAATGTGTTAATTGGAATATAATAATGATATTGCATAATTGAATGAGTTGAGTTGAGTTATTTTTTCTTTAATGCACATGTCTTTATTTCCTCTTTGGTTGTGATAAAGAAATCATTATGAATTGTTTAACCCCAGCCGTCTTTGTGTCGTTTCCCCAAGCTACAATGTGATTTAGTGATAAAGATGGATATAAAATTCGTCGCAAATCAATCAGATTCAATATTCAATGTATTAACCTCGTCCACTAAATTAGATTCGAGCCCCGCTTGATAAATCTCGACTTTAAATGGAATTTATTGCAATCGGCCAATATATTTCGTATAGTTTCGAGTTATTGATATCGGCATGCCAGTCGTCAATACAAAATTTAGTTGGCTACTGGAGAGTAAATGTGTTGTTCAGAAATAAATATTCGTTTCTCCGTTCGATACGGTTACTGGAATCCATATAGCTACCCGTACCGCAACACGTGTTGCAACCACAAACTGTTTTACAGGAATAATTCAGCGCATCGACTGTAGTGCAGCGGCCAAACGCCAAAAGTGGTCGGGTACCCCTACCCACGGTAGAACAAGTTAAAACCAACTTTTTTTTAAGGAGAAATATATACTGTTGACGAAAATGATAGTGAAAAATAACGGAATTGGTGGTGGCTATTGTCAAATTGACGATGAGCGATACCCACCAGTGACTTTTTCCAGAAATTAACGATTTTGGTAAAGTGAGCCATGCGGCTATATCCTAAGTTATTTGCCCACATTATTGGTGTTAAAATTACTATAGCATACCATATCTATACCTGATATGCAAAAAGTGTTGGTTAATTCAGATTTTCCTGCCATTTGGAGCCGAAACATTTATTTTTTGTTGAAAAATCGCTCTTTTTCACAAAAATAATGTTTTTCAAACATTATCTTTCAAACGGATATTGCAATAATGCTGAAATATTTAGTCCATATGGTGTACTAATAATCTGACAAGCATATGAAGAATGAAGTTAACATAAATTTTGAACGGTTTGCGAGATATTGGATTTTAGCTACCCCTCCCCCAAACACGTTTTTGGTCGAAAAAATACATATGTTTGATAACGACATTACAAACATTTTCTAATTGATCTGAATGGGACCCAATATGAATGTTGTACTGAAAGTTTTGTCCAGAGATACCGTTTAATTGATTACAGATGTGTTCAGGCTTTCAGACCCCCAGTTACAACAACAACAATTATTTGATTGATAACAGGTAATTTTGCATGCATTAACATCGATGTTAAGTACTAAAACCTTTGTTATAAACAACACGTGGCCAATATAATTCATATGGCTCAGCAGTTATCTGGACATCACAAGTAGAAAGAATTTGACAGAAATTGTGAACGGTTTTCCAAATATTGGAATTAGGTACCGCTCCCCCCGGACGCGATTTGGTAAAAAAAAATACCTATTTATGATAACGACAACACAGACCTTTCTAAATGATTCTAATGGGCATTTAATCATGATTCGTGTGATGAAAACCTGATCCGTAGACACCGTGAGCGTGGTTGTAGATGTCCTCAGGTTTCCAAACCCCCAGTTACAACAACAACAAACATTTTATTTATAACATGTAATATTATATCAACACATATCGACTTTGAGGAACTAAAGTATTTGTTCTAAACGACAAATAATATAGACTAACATAGGGTTTACAGTCAAGTGATACCCGAGTCAAGTGATACCATACAAAGTGATACCCTAATATGTCAACTGATACCCAAGATGGCCGAGTCATCTGATACCTTTTTGAGTCAAATGGTACCTTTTATCAAAAACGTTGATTTAGATACATTTGACCTCAAAAATACCTGCACCAATAACTCGGTAATTTTGAGTATCATTTGACCAATTTTGCAAGCAAAAACATGTTACACACAGTTGTTCCCGGCTGTCGCAGAAACCGAGACAAGTGATACCCAATTCCGAGTCCAGTGATAACCAAGACAAGTGATACCCAATTCCGAGTCAAATGTTCTAATTAGGACAATATGACACTCAACACATAAACATTTGACAAGAGAAATTATTATTGCACTTAAAATTCAAAGGTACCATTTGTCTCAGGAAGGTATCAGTTGACTCGAAAAGAAGGTATCAGTTGACTCGAGATTAGGTATCACTTGACTTTTTTCGTTGAGTATCAGTTGGTTTGGGTATCACTTGTCCTGCACCCAACATGGCTATAATCTTACAGAACAAAACCATTGTTGCTTCCATAGTGATTGTTAGAGTCCCTTTAAATCGACCAAATTATAGAAACAATGGATATTGTATTTTATATCTCATAAACTAGTTTGACCAAGGTGGAAGCGTTAGTTCAAATATGTTCTATGTTTTGAGCCCCCATCCCCTGCCCTATTAGAAGCCTTGAACACACCACGGACTGAAAGAATATGATCTCAATATTAAGAATCATATAACTACAAAGGACAGTTACATAAGGAAATACACAGTGTTTATTGATGGGTTTGTTCCCGAAATAGTGTGGCACTTTACAAAACGAGGCTGCGTGGTAAATATGAAGGGCGAATTTTCTATTTTTTCGAGAACACTCTACCCGATTTAAAGACTTGAACACAATACGAAATGAAGCTATATGCTCTCTATATTAACTGAGAGTGTGACTGGAATGTAGTACTATCAGAGAATACATAATTTGTATGGATGGGTTGTGCCTGTGTCGCTTTACACAAAGTGGCTGATAAATATAAGAAAGACGAATTTGCTATGTTTTGAGGACCCCCTTACACAATTGAAGTGTTAAAGTTGAACAAACCACGAACTGAAATGATTGCTGTAAATATTGACTGAGGATGTGGGCAAAGGATAGTAATATCGGGACATACATCATGTTGATGGATGGGTTGGTTGGTTCCCTAAAGCCTTTAGTACTTTATAAAAATCGGATGGCAAACGCCAAAGGCGAATATTTTTTGTGTGTGTGACCACGTTATAAGCCCATTTAAACTCTTGAACACACCATGCGACGAATATATATGCTTTTATTATTAACTCACAGTGTGAACGAAAGGTAGTGCTATCAGGGAACATACAATTTATATGGATAGTTTAGTTCCCACTATCCTAGGGTACTTTACAAAAGCCGGCTGGCAATTACCAAAGCTGAATATTTTCTTTGAGCACCCTACCCCATTTAAAGTCTTAAACACACCAATGGATGGATATGTTCTCAATATTAACTGAGGTGTGGACAAATGGTAGGTAATTCAGGAAATATACATCTTCAGTGGGTGGGTTGGTTTCCGAATGTCTGTGACACTTTACAAAAAGTGGCTAGCAAAGAGAAAGGTGAATTTTCACTGTTTTGGGTACCCATAACCCTTCTAAACTCTTCAGCGCACACTGAACCGAATCTATATACTCTCAATATTAACTGAGTGTGTGAAAGAAATGTAGTGCTGTCGTGTATTATGTACAATTTGTGTGAGTGGTGTGGTTCCCGAAATCCTGGAGCACTTTACAAAAGGCAGCTGGCAAATACGAAATATGATTTTTTTTGTTTTGAGGCCACACTACCCCATTTGAAGTCTTGAACACACAATGAACCGAACGGATATACTCCCAATATTAACTGCGTGTGTAGAGAAATGGACGCTATATCAAGAGTATGGTATATCAGGGTCTTGAATGTCTGGGTCACTTTACAAAAAGCTGTTGGTGAAAGATAAAGGCGAATACTCACTGTTTGGGTGACCCCATTAACCCATTTAATATCTTGATCACAACATGAACTGAAGTTATATTCTCTCATACTTAGCTGAGTCTGTGATCGAATGGTATTGCTATCGTGGAATTATTAATTGATATGTGTGATTTGGTTCCCCCGAAATCCTGGAACACTTTACAAAAAGCGGCTGGCAAACACGAAATGCGAATTGTCTATGTTTTGAGGACCCCACTATCCCACTTGAAGTCTTAAACAAATGATATGCTCTCAATGTTAACTGAAGTTGTGGAAAAATGGGAGTATTATCTGGAAATACGAATATGTTATGGATGAGATGGTTCCCGAAAGCCTATGGCACTTTACAACAAGCGGCTGGCAAACGAAAGGGCTAAATTTGACTGTCTCAGGGGACTCCAATCCCTATTTGAAGTCTTGAACACACCACTAGCTCAAGGCATATGCTATCAATATCACCCGAGATTGTGGCCGAATGGCTGTTCTGTCAGAAAATATGCAATGCTCTCGCCAGCCCACCGTTCGCGAAAACACCGTGGCACCTTACACAAAGCAGATGACAAACGATGATGGCGAATTTTAAGGGACCCCTACCCCATGTAAACAATTGAAGCTACCACGAACTGAATGGATGTGCCCTCAATGTCAAACGACGATCTGGACAAACGGCTATTCTATCAAGAAATACACAATTGTTATAGATGGGTTGGTACCCGACAATCAGGGACACTTTACAAAAAGCGACTGGAAAATAAATAATGAGATTTTTCAATGTTTGTATTACCCCCTTCCCAATTTGAAGACTAGAACCCACCACGAACTGGAACGATATCATCATTGACTGAGTGTTTGGACCATGGGGCGTTAGTTGTACAAGGACGTACACAATATAAATAGATGGGATTGGGTTCAGAAAGCATGAGCTCTTAACGAAAAGTGGCTGGAAAATAAGAAAGGCAAAATTATGAGGACCCCTACTTTATTTGAAGTCTTGGAAGACACCACATGGTGAAATGATATGACCTCAATATTAACTGAGGGCTTGACCAAAGGTTAGTTTTTATCAGGATATACATATGTGTTGGTTCCCGAAAGTCTGCACCATGTGGCACTCCACAACAAGCGGATGGCAAATGTTCAGTTTGATGTACCCCTACCCTATTTGAAGTCTTGAACACATCATGTACTGAATGGATTATAATTTCAATATCAACATATATTGTGGCCGATATTGTGCGATATATAAGGCTGTATTGGTTTCCGACAGAATGTGACACTTTACAAAAAGCGGTTGGCACCCAGTTTATACGATATATAAGGCTGTATTAGTTTCCGACAGCATGTGACACTTTACAAAAAAAGCGGCTGGCAAATGACACAAATTCAATTTTAACTGTTTATGTGACAATTACGCTATTTTAGGTCATGAAAACACCACGAACTCGATGGACATGCTTCTAGTTTTAACTGAGTCTGTGGACATAGGGTAGTTCTATCAGCAGGTAAACAATTTATCTGGGAGAGAGAGACTGTATGGGAAAAGTTAGGATGTAATCCAGTTGGAGCTGATTGGATACAATGATATACACATAGTTTCGTTGGAGCTGATTGGACACAATGATACACAGATAATGTTGTTTGCGTCATTGATACGTCCGTCGCCGTGAGATTACAGACGATCTGGTGGGGTTAATTTCGCGCTCAGCAGGGTTTCAATGCTTTTCGCGAAGTTTTAACAAATGACAGCGTTATGAAAATCGCTTTGTTTTCGAGATACATGTTTGAACCCCGTCAACTATTTTAATATTTTCGCGATGACTGAGTTTCTGAGTATTTCTGATAAAATGACATTCGGTATGGCGCATAGAAGTTCAGTCCTAGGACCACTGTATTCACGACATTCCAATAAGTAATGCTATGCTGTTTCTATTTGGCCACAATGACAGCGAGGGGACATTTTAATGTGATTACTCAATAGGTCATAGTTCTGCATTTCAATCTTAAGCGAGAATGGAGTACTTGTGATATGCGACACTTACTGTATGTAATAGCAAATAAAATGGGTTGTTGTTGTAATTTGGTGTCTGGAAGCCCGAACACGTCTTTAATCACTTAAGTAATATCCCCGGGCTCAATTTTCAGCAAACGAATTATGTTGGGTCCCATTATGATCAATTGGGAAATTTGGTAAAGTTCTGAACAAAAATATGTAATTTTTCGACCAAAAACGTGTTTGGGGGAGGGGTAGCTAAAATCCATTATTTCGCAAATCGTTCTAAATTTCTGTTAACTTCTTAGTGGATATGCTTGGCAGATAACTACTTCACCATAGGGATTAAATATTTCGGCATTATAGCAATATCCATTTGAATGATAAAGTTTGCAAAATAATATTTTTTTGAAAAAGTGCGATTTTTCAGCAAAAAATAAATATTTCGGCTCCAAATGGCAGGAAAATCTAAATTAACCAACATTTGTTTCATATCAGGTAGAGGTATGGTATGATATAGTAATTTTAACCCCAACAATGTTGGCAAATAGGTTATGACATAGCCACAGGGCTCGCTTTACCAAAATCGTTAATTTCTGGAAAAAGTCACTGGTGGGTATCGCTCATCGTCGATTTGACAATAGCCACCACCAATTCCGTTATTTTTCACTATCATTTTCGTCAACAGTATATATTTCTCCTTCAAAAACAGTTGGTTTTAACTTGTTCTACCGTGGGTAGGGGTATCTCGAAAACTAGAGCTCTTTTTCGATTTGGCCGCTGCACTACTGGTATAGTGTGAGCAAATTGAAAAAACATTGATATATGGTGCAGACAAATTGTTAATCGCATTCGCTTTATTGGCAGATATACGTATCGTTATGGATTATTGGACAATTTAAAATTAAATGGCTGACATGTTGGCAACATTTCAAACAATTGGATTTTACAAATAATTTCATAGACTATTCGAATGTTGGATTTTCCAGACTGAGAAAATAGGTTATGATTGCTCGAACATACAATTCCGTTAGCTAGCTTGTCCAATCAATATTCGACTCGCTCAAAATCATTCGTACAAAAAGATTTTTGGTGTCATGCTTTACTATACTATCAGATAATACCAAACATCATAACTATAAATTCGCGAATAACGGAGAAACAAACAGTAGTTATCTAAACTGCATTAGCAACTTTCCGTTAGTATATATCAACCTTAAAATATAAATCAAATTGTTCCCTTACCTTCGGCTTCACCGTCGCAAACAGAACATGGATATATGACCATAACTGGTAGAACTCGTGGTGGTCGCATTATGATAAAATCAAGATGTCGATTTGACACAATTTAGAAAGTAACCATTTTATATATCAATGCAACTATATCATTGGTTCATTCCATTGGTTGCAAATTACATTCGACTGGGTTTCTTGCCATGTACACGAAGCCATCATGCATCTCAATCGTCCCACGGATGAGGCCAAGGTTCATAATCCGATTTTAAAATCTCTTAATCTGATCATGTTTTAAATCCCAATTAATTCGCACGATCGTATAACTACTGTCGAAACCAATTCCTATAAAAACACGTACAATTGATACATGTACATTATTCATGATTATTTATTGTAACGAAAACAGCCAAAAGTAAATCGGACGAGAACTCGAAGTAAATTAGTTAATCACTGGACTGATAATCACAAGGGATTCACCAAAATAAATAAATTAATTGAATTTAAGTCCGTGGTGACGAATGTGACACCTCGCTATAATCCATACACAATGTCACATGCAGTGCTTTGAATAGCTTACCACTTTAAGTCACTACACATGCGACTATCATGACCTGAATCATGTTGATTTATAATAAATAAACATGGGGTTACCCCCCCCCCACATTCACATATTCAGTTGTTTTATAATTAATTTTTGCATGTACCATAAAGAAAATTATCCGGGTCTCATACATATGTGTTTCAATTGATATGTTATCACTCACCTCGTATACGTTTTCGAATATCGGTGTTGATCTAGCAGGACCAGAATACACTCTTCGCTGCATGATATGATGTCCATTTCCGTGGTCGTGCAACCAGGGAAGATGCGGTTTGTGCCTTTTTGGATTTCGCGTACCCGTGGAACCGGTCGCAAATTAGCGGTTAACAGTGCCATATCCACCCGAGCTATCGACTTGGGGGTTGGAACTATGGTACATTCGGGTCCATTCTACACGTTAGTGCAAACCCCATCACGCTCGGACTCATAGGAGCGGTCCGGTCGGCGGGTGTTAATTTCGGCATTTTTGCGTACATTTATAGCGAATTCGGCAGCAGCGTATGGGTTAATTTATTCACTTCCGCTGCAGCTAGCGACTTGTCCGATCGCCCATGGATGCATATGGGTATTCACTTCATGATATAATGTCCATTTCCGTGGTCAGGCAGTCAGGGGAGGTGCGGTCGGCGCCTTTTCGGATTTCCCGTACCTGGCGGAAACGGCCGCCAGTCAGGGGTTAACAGTGCCGTGACCGCTCGAGCTATCGACTTGGGGATTGGAACTTTGGTACATTCGGGTCCATTCTACACGATAGTGCAAACCCCATCTCGCTCGGACCCCTGGGGGCGGTCCGGTCGGCGGGTGTTAATTTCGTCGTTTTTGCGTACATTTATAGCGAATTCGGCAGCAGCGTATGGGTTTATTTATTCACTTCCGCTGCAGCTAGCGACTTGTCCGATCGCCCATGGATGCATAGGGGTATTCACTTCATGATATAATGTCCATTTCCGTGGTCAGGCAGTCAGGGGAGGTGCGGTCGGCGCCTTTTCGGATTTCCCGTACCTGGCGGAAACGGCCGCCAGTCAGGGGTTAACAGTGCCGTGACCGCTCGAGCTATCGACTTGGGAATTGGAACTTTGGTACATTCGGGTCCATTCTACACGATAGTGCAAACCCCATCTCGCTCGGACCCCTGGGGGCGGTCCGGTCGGCGGGTGTTAATTTCGTCGTTTTTGCGTACATTTATAGCGAATTCGGCAGCAGCGTATGGGTTAATTTATTCACTCCCGCTGCAGCTAGCGACTTGTCCGATCGCCCATGGATGCATATGGGTATTCACTTCATGATATAATGTCCATTTCCGTGGTCAGGCAGTCAGGGGAGGTGCGGTCGGCGCCTTTTTGGATTTCCCGTACCTGGCGGAAACGGCCGCCAGTCAGGGGTTAACAGTGCCGTGACCGCTCGATCTATCGACTTGGGGATTGGAACTATGGTACATTCGGGTCCATTCTACACGATAGTGCATACCCCATCACGCTCGGACCCACAGGGGCGGTCCGGTCGGCGGGTGTTAATTTCGGCGTTTTTGCGTACATTTATAGCGAATTCGGCAGCAGCGTATGGGTTAATTTATTCACTTACGCTGCAGCTAGCGACTTGTCCGATCGCCCATGGATGCATAGGGGTATTCACTTCATGATATATGTCCATTTCTGTGGTCAGGCAGTCAGGGGAGGTGCGATCGGCGCCTTTTTGGATTTCCCGTACCTGGCGGAAACGGCCGCCAGTCAGGGGTTAACAGTGCCGTGACCGCTCGATCTATCGACTTGGGGATTGGAACTATGGTACATTCGGGTCCATTCTACACGTTAGTGCAAACCCCATCACGCTTGGATCCATAGGGGCGGTCCGGTCGGCGGGTGTTAATTTCGGCATTTTTGCGTACATTTATAGCGAATTCGGCAGCAGCGTATGGGTTAATTTATTCACTTCCGCTGCAGCTAGCGACTTGTCCGATCGCCCATGGATGCATAGGGGTATTCACTTCATGATATAATGTCCATTTCCGTGGTCAGGCAGTCAGGGGAGGTGCGGTCGGCGCCTTTTTGGATTTCCCGTACCTGGCGGAAACGGCCGCCAGTCAGGGGTTAACAGTGCCGTGACCGCTCGAGCTATCGACTTGGGGATTGGAACTATGGTACATTCGGGTCCATTCTACACGATAGTGCATACCCCATCACGCTCTGACCCACAGGGGCGGTCCGGTCGGCGGGTGTTAATTTCGGCGTTTTTGCGTACATTTATAGCGAATTCGGCAGCAGCGTATGGGTTAATTTATTCACTTCCGCTGCAGCTAGCGACTTGTCCGATCGCCCATGGATGCATATATATGGGTATTCACTTCATGACATAAAGTCCATTTCCGTGGTCAGGCAGTCAGGGGAGGTGCGGTCGGCGCCTTTTTGGATTTCTCGTACCTGGCGGAAACGGCCGCCAGTCAGGGGTTAACAGTGCCGTGACCGCTCGAGCTATCGACTTGGGGATTGGAACTTTGGTACATTCGGGTCCATTCTACACGATAGTGCAAACCCCATCTCGCTCGGACCCCTGGGGGCGGTCCGGTCGGCGGGTGTTAATTTCGTCGTTTTTGCGTACATTTATAGCGAATTCGGCAGCAGCGTATGGGTTTATTTATTCACTTCCGCTGCAGCTAGCGACTTGTCCGATCGCCCATGGATGCATAGGGGTATTCACTTCATGATATAATGTCCATTTCCGTGGTCAGGCAGTCAGGGGAGGTGCGGTCGGCGCCTTTTTGGATTTCCCGTACCTGGCGGAAACGGCCGCCAGTCAGGGGTTAACAGTGCCGTGACCGCTCGAGCTTTCGACTTGGGGATTGGAACTATGGTACATTCGGGTCCATTCTACACGATAGTGCATACCCCATCACGCTCGGACCCACAGGGGCGGTCCGGTCGGCGGGTGTTAATTTCGGCGTTTTTGCGTACATTTATAGCGAATTCGGCAGCAGCGTATGGGTTAATTTATTCACTTCCGCTGCAGCTAGCGACTTGTCCGATCGCCCATGGATGCATATGGGTATTCACTTCATGATATAAAGTCCATTTCCGTGGTCAGGCAGTCAGGGGAGGTGCGGTCGGCGCCTTTTTGGATTTCCCGTACCTGGCGGAAACGGCCGCCAGTCAGGGGTTAACAGTGCCGTGACCGCTCGAGCTATCGACTTGGGGATTGGAACTTTGGTACATTCGGGTCCATTCTACACGATAGTGCAAACCCCATCTCGCTCGGACCCCTGGGGGCGGTCCGGTCGGGTGCGGTCGGGTCCGGTCGGGTGCGGTCGGGTGCGGTCGGGTTTTAGTAGGACCCGTGTGGTTGTATTGTCACAGGTGTGTGTATGTGTATACATGAGTCGGCTGTATGGGTGTGTGGATAGATAGGGAGTAGTTGTATTGTTATGGGTAATGTGTATATAGGTGTACATGGAATGACTGTATCGTTGTTGAAGTTTATATGCATACCTGAAGTATAGCTTGATGGTCATTATCGGGCGTGAGGGTATATATAGGGAGTTCCATTGTGGTTATGGGTGGGATGTATATAAGTAATTGGTGGGTGTATAGGTATACACATGTAGTATAACTGTATGATAATGGACGGGGTCTAAGAGCATACAGCGAGTGACTGAATTGTCATTGGTGAGGTGTAAATGCAAGTATGGAGTGGATGAATATGGCCGTGTGTGCAGGGTATTGGTATATATGAAGGGATTGCTGAGGAATATATATATATATATATATATAGAGTGACTATATATATAGAGTGACTATATATGGTCATGTGCTGGGTGTATGCACATGTGCATATCTCGAGTGGCTATATGGCAATGGGTGTGGCGAATAGGTATACAGGCAGTGACCGTAAGAATCACCACTGTGTCAATGCGGTAGTTTTGAAACTGAACCAGCTCACCATTTCTTCTTTCAATGCCCCCTCTACGCCAGAATTAGATCAGAACTTCTAAGTAACTTACCAGTAAGTATGATAACAACTGATGTTCTATTGTACGGATCTCTCGAACTTCCAAACAAATTAAATTCCGAAATATTCTTGGCGGTTCAGAAGTTTATTTCGGATAGTGGCCGTTTCTCATAATCACTTAAGGTGACGCGGCTAGATTTCCATTCCATCTGCATGAACCGATTTTTCTCCTCCGTGGTCGTGACGCATTCGTGCAAGTGATTTCCCCACTGAACGGATGTTTTTTGTGTTATTTTGTACCGAATGTCAAACCTCTCTCTCTCTCTCTCTCTCTCTCTCTTTCTCTTTCTCTTCCACACTCTCCCCTCTCTCTCTCATTCTCTTTCATTCCCTTTCTCACCCGTAACTTCCGTATTACAATGTAATACCGTATCTCAATCCTAAATAATATTCCAATCAATCAAATCTATATATCCCGTCTGCTTTACCCCAAGTGATATTTTTGTCACTTGAGGTAACATTTATTCCACGAGGAGAGGACTTTTAAAAAAGTATTTTGCTTGTTGTCCAATCCTCTTCATAAATCTATATATTTCTATATGTATATTATGTTTATGTCATATGTTTGATTTGTTGAAATAAATATTGTTTACACCAATGCTGATGTGAATATATGTTACAGTTAATATGTATTATCAGTTATTATGTATAATAACTGAAATTTTCAGTTATTATGTGTAATACCTGATTCACTCAGTTAATATGTATAATACCTGAAATTTTCAGTTATTATACATATTAACTGAAATTAGGAGTGTTTTTTTTAGACATATTAACTGATTTTGATAATTCACTGGTATAATTGTGTAATTCATTGTAGACTAATAAAACTTAGATGCTCTGGCTACTCTATTGCTTAATTGGCTGTGACATGGCCATCACTTTGTTTTCACAATAGGAAATGGTTTCCCTCCACCACAATGGGTTTGTGTTTACAAGGGATAGTGGCTTCTTGACATCCTGCATGTGTAATTAGTATAGTGGCTTCAATCATAATTCTGTTCTAGCATATAAACCAAACATGATGTAGGTCTGCTTCATATGTTTAGAATGGATGAACTAGCGATAACAAATACTTTCAACCATAAGCTCTACGAGAGCTATGCTACCAACAAACGTGTGTTGATTCCCAAAGAGGATTACAAGCAGATAATTGGTGACTGGAAGCGAGTACTTCTTCCAAAAAGACTTCGCATCAGTATTATCTGTTAAAGAAGTATGAACTGTTCATGTGTGGTGATGTACAAAAGCTGATTCGTCGACGGGAAGCCGACGAAGGCCCTATGTACTTTGTTTCTATAGAGGACACATATGATATATATAGGTACACATGTAGTGAATATATGGTCATCGGTAAGGCATATATGAGTATACCTGGCGTACCTGTATATGGTGAATCATGACTGTATAGTCATCTCTATATACCTCCAAAACATGGCATATGTGTACTTCCTCTTGTCAAATACACAAACGTGTATTAAGTAAATACTGGAACAGCCTTCTTGTCACAGGTTGGACATGTAAGTACGAATATGTTAACCAACCAACAGCCCATCTCTAGGGCGGCGTAATATACCCATTTTGACAGATATGAGGTGTACATGAGCATCAAACAGACGGTATAGCATTGCGGAGCAGAATAAACACAGAATACAGATGAATGTGTGGCTGAACCCTTCAAGGTAGCAATACACGATTTCATGGGTTGTAGGAGGGCTGAAAAATATGATTTTAAGCATATAAGGGCTATAACTGTCAGTTTAGCCTCTGTTATATCTGGGAGTATTGGTTTGATGGTTTAATTATTTTATAAAGGTACCATAGTATACAAAATGGGATGATATTTGAATACGAAGTATGTTTTTGGAATCTGATGTCGGCCAGCTCTGTCTGGTACTCCACCGGAAAACAGCTCGATTTCTCTCCCTTGAAAACAGTCGTCTGCACTTCTAAGAAAAATTTAAAAATTGCTACGATAACTTTTTTTAATTTTTCAATATATCTGACATATATCTCGGGTCTATCAGCTCATAAGGTGATTATAGACTGACATTCGCTCTGTCATGGTTAGCTATGCGACCGAAAACGGCCAATTTCGGTCAAAAAATGGCTAAAATGAAGATTTAAAAAAATCAGTCTAAGGGAGATAATTCAACTTGTGATGATGCTATTTTTTCCAAAAGACAGACGAATTATTCCCTGATCTTTTCTGTATCTTGTAACCAAACACTCATGTGCTGTTTATCAATGACCATGGTGCAGCAGAAGGTTGGAATACATTACCCCCGTCAAAATGGTGAAAATGGCCAGAAATCGTGTATTGCTACCCAATGCATTATGTAATAGTGCTAGTCATCTTTGGACCGGCCGATTTCAATTAGAGTCATATACATCCAATTTTGACCGAACCTAAACGCAAAACCACTTGTATTTAAAAGCTATTTAATGTTTTCCTGCTGATGGCCAACGATCAGTCAACATATAAATTCACTAAAACTCATTCAAATCCGGTTAAAGAATACATTACTGTTGTAAAGTAATGCATGTTGTGATATTTAGGAACGTGCACTGGAGCATCCCAATTACGTGGTGGCTAGAAACGGAGCATGCTAAACCTCGAGCTGGAGTGTTTGTGGGTATCAATTTCAAACATTTTATGGGAAAGTGAATACGCAATCGTTGTAATAAACTTTAAAAAACGTAACTGTTTGTCAAGCAAAAGCGAGATTAAGCAAGCAAAAAACTAAATCTTCAAATTTGAATGGACGCATTTCAGATACCTTTTCAAAGTGATAAATCCCTCGTTTTGAGTATATTATAGAAGAAACCTGTGGTATGTGTATTGTATGTCTAACAGAACACACAATAGACCATTTCATGATCTGACTCATTGAGGATTACTATTTAAATTCAAAATACTTACCATTTTCCACACTGCGTGCTCATTTTCTGTGCAAATATCACAAGCGGAATGTAGCTATTTCGGAAACCCATTGGATGACTTATCGGAATCGAATCGCTTCTGAGCGCCAGTGGATTTCTAAGTCGAATAAGAACTAAAATTCTGACAAAAATTGGACTCCAACTTGACGATGGCTTGTGTGTTCTGAAAAGTAAGCCACCGCACACAAAATAGCAAGATATTATTTTGAAGATTGCTCAAGTTATCATTTACACAACACAAATGTTATTATTTCTATAAGTCGAACAAAGGCACATATAATTCCGCCATAAATCATTGGACCATGACAAATTCGAACTTGACCTACCTAAGTTTTCTTATATGTAAACCATTTACCAAATGTCAAGAAATTCGGTTAAATATTGTTCAAGTTATCATCCGGATAACCAAACATTAAGTATTTATGAGTCGATAAAGGGACATACATGTTTCGCTAGCGAAATATCGATAAATTGAATATGCTCAAGTCAACATCCAGACAACACAATCGTACATGTAACTCCGTCAACAATAATCGGCCATGACTTGATCTGTGTCTACTCAAATGTGAACTGGTCATATAATTATATCTAGAAAGTATGTTGAATAGCGATTCACCGGACAAACCAAAAACTGCCAATTCTAAGTAAACTGGGTCGTAACTCCATCAAAAATCATCGTCCGTGACCAAATCGAACTTGATCTGCATGCGTCTTCTGATATGTGAAGATTTATTTTGATCACCGACACGTGACAAAATCAAGACATTGCTATGTTTATATAATGCAGGCTGGAAGCATGCACTGTGGGGGATATGTCCCTCGAAAACTCATTCCGCCCGAGCAAAATTCCCATTCCGAGCGGTAGAAGATCCGATTCCGCGAAAGATTTGCTCGATTATCCACCATGTTTACTATTTGGTCCATTTTGAAGGAGCAACTTACGTGATGACATATTCAAAAGATAGGACTTGTTTCCAATGAATTTTACTCTTTAGTCCCATATATAGCACGATGAACGTTGCTCACTCAAATCCACAAACAAAGAAGAAAAGTATTGTGTACAAATGTGAGATTTTGAAGCGAAAGAGATAATGTTTTGGAGAACAAATTTCATATGTTTATCCGCATCATCCCATCGTTACTTTAAACAGTACAGTTGATCAAAATACGCGATTTTAGCCTGACATAATGCCGTCAAAGTAACACTACCATACGTTCCGATTCTGTTTTCGGAGTGTTCCGAGTCACGACACGAACATTTTCAGCGTTCCGATTCCTGACATGGATAATTCAGTTAGTTGTTCATTTTTCTGACTCCACGGTCGTTCTATATGACGGTAGTTTGTCATATGGTGACTGACTAAGTACTACGGATTAACACCTTAAGGTTGTGGACAGAGTATATGGGATCACGCTTCCTGCCTGGTAAACGAAAACGAATACCACAAACTTGATCATCTATATAATATGCTAAAGTATATTCAAATACTCTTTCTTGAACATATATGTTAGTAATTGCTGAAACCCAAAGCCCGCCCGCCCCCTCCAGAAATCTCTGTACCTCCCCCCCCAGTACTGAATCTAAAAACTACATACAATACACACCATCATAGCTACATGTATATGTATACAAGACACACGCTCAGAATATAAAGTTAAAAAATTTTCCACATGCAGGGGGACGGACCACTGATTTCATCATTCAACCATATATTCGATATGTTTTCAGTCATCCATGCACTAATTGTCCTAGTATATATACTGGTTTCTAAATATAATATCACACCTGATAGTTCGGTGTTCCTATAGAAAGCTATAACATAAATATGTCCAAAAAAACTAACGCAAAAATGTTAATAAATTGCATCTGTACCACAGCTTTAACTATACGTAAGAAGTATCAACTCTGTAGTTCAATCAGAAGCGATGCTACCTAACTTTGCATGTAGATATAGCATGGAATTATTGTAGTAAAGTTGGAATGGGGTTAAATGGCACTACATGAAATACAATGAATAAACTATCATGATTACCTAACTGGTATGTCGGGAACACTTGTAATGGATTACATCTTGTTATAGAACGTCATCATTTAATACAGTTATTTTGTATCTCTTTAATTATCATTTAGATGTGTTTCGGGGTCGATTTGGTTTTTCTTTAGTTCATGTTGTTCTTGTCGTGGATCGAGTGTTTCTGTTCTTCATCGGGGATTCTCGGCGACGTTTCCCGGAATTGGCCGAATCGTACACGTTCCAGATGCGATGATTGGCTATCCCACAGTTGTTTACTGGGGTCAAATGTGATGCATTTTGACCGCCTTCAGACAAGGTCATTCGGTGTTTATTTTAGAATCCACGACGTAAAAGTACAATACCCAAATTCACTACATTATATTGCAAGAATCAATCTTTCAGTTCTTATAATGTCGTAAAAGCTTTGGTAAATTAAGATGCATTATATACGCATGTTACCGTTCATGTCATGACATCATTATGATGAAATGCCTGCAAAAATACCAGGCAAACTGCCCTGTGTGTGAACGTATACACAGTAATGCCCTAATTAATCGATTCCATAACCACAGCAGAATTATGGTTAACTTTTCAGGATTTAGTCTGAAATATGGCTTGTTGCCATTAATCGGAAAGCTCTCCCGAGAGCTTTCCGATGAATGGCAACAAGCCATATTTCAGACTAAATCCTGAAAATTTACCCATAATTCTGCTGTGGTTATGGAGTCGATTAATTAGGGCATTACTGTACACTGGCGTAAATGCATGATGGGATAAGCTATAATCGGATATGCATCACTCGACCAGAACTGGTGTGAAGCTGGAACGTTCAGACGCGAAAGCTATTTTCTGGCACTGTGGGGGATCTGTTCCTCGAAAACCCATTCCGCCTGAGCAAATGCCGATTCCGTTGTGAGTTATTCCGCTTGTCGACCGACCAATTTTTCAAATTTACCAGCCGAAAAACTTAAAAACACAGATAGAAGGTAAATTTAATAACACAGAACTTAATGTGTTACTGTTTACCTCCAGTGTCAACCGGGACATGTTCCCCGATCATCTTTTTGCCAAAATAAGCCAGCAAAATGTTGAAAACCGTGATTTATTTTTCGCTCCGATTCGCGCCCTATTTTCGGTTGTCGCCCGAGTAAGTTCAATTGTCGCCCGAACGATGTAATGCTCTTTAGATTTCGACTAGAAACGTCCAGTTTTCTAGCGATAAACGTCTCCATGTGGCGGCCCTTAGATTTTGTCATCAAAAAGGGGCAGGCAATCAGACTCTTTATGCAGTAGATTTTCGGATACTGATATCAAAATTATCGATGTCCTCATTTTCCTGATATAAACAGTATTCACCTTAGAATGTAATTACCAGTTTCGTGCCGGAAGGCGCACCTTTTACTTTGAAATTGTGATGAGCGACAGCTAGGTCAGTACGTATATCGAATAGCTGGGGAAATATATTATCAACGATGATACAAAATACATGTATTTATTGTGATCGAATATCCCCCGACACAGTTACTAAATTACTGTAAATTAAGGTATAGTATAGTACCTCCAATGACTAATGTTACATACGCACATTGTTTCGTGCATATAATGTACATGTACATGTATGTTTGGCCTTGACATGCTTCGTTGTGTCCTGGTCCCTATTAACATTATAGAGTTTGTAAATAAACTGCACAAAGGTGCATATATACAGTTATCTCTCTTTGGGCCAAACTCAATGCTCGGGTGCTGAATCGTGTGGTCATATGGTCCATATATATAATGTTTATAGAGATGTAGTCATAGGTTACCCAAACCTTCATTGTGCCCCAGGCATAGTACGATACATAAGTTTGTACTATATGTAGAAATGCCTGCAAATTTGCGAGTGTGTAAACGTGGCCTAAATGTCTATGTGTTTGCCCATACGAGAATATCGGACTCCCATAATTGTTCCAATAATATTTGCTATTTTGTATGTAAATTTTAAAACGCGGATATATTGGAACCTAAAATATATAGTTTAAAATGCGATGGCGATTTGGAGTCTCAAACTATAATGAATAATCATTGCATATGTCGTTAATAACTAATTTTATGCGGAGTTTATATGCCATACAATGAATTATTTAAGTCAAATAAAGTAGTAGATACATCGGGTCCTGATATTACTTCAGCATGGAACATGAAAAAGAGCGTTCCTTTCTATAGTCTATTCCCGATATGGTAAAACTAATTACTTGTGCAAACAAGTTAAAACAGGATATACAATGTACATGTATATAGGTTCGAATTGGCCATGTTCGTTGAAGTCTGAGATTACAACGGTGATTTCTAGTATAACAGGAGCTCTTCTACATGTACAACTCCAGTGACTTTTTACCATGAAATCGCTTGGTAAATTATAAGAAACTCACCGTAAAGAGGATGCCCAGCAAATGTGGCTTTTTTCGAGGAGCTGAAAGCCACATGGCGGTTTGCGCTACAAAATACACATAATACTATTCGCTTTTGAATTTTTCCCGAAAAAGTCAAAAAACTAAATAATGAACTGAATCTCTATACGGTCATTATATATCACAGTAAAACGCATTGAAGTCATACAAAATACAAATTCCAACAGAATGTACGGGTTCTGTATAAAAACTATGCCATGTGCGTGCATTCATTAATTTCATCAGAATTCTGGAATTTCAAACGGAATATCCGGAAAAGTTATATTGCGTAAGTCAAACACATGCATGCACCAACGAAACGATATCAAATGTATCGAAAAATATAAATTTTCAGCGCTATATCGACCTATTTGTTACTAAACTTCCGAAGTCATTTTTCATCTCTTTTCACCATTGGGTGATAAAAAGGTCATCTTGATAAATGTTTTCATCAAGGATCTACATATGCACACTGACATGGAAAGGCTCAGTTTTAAATAGTTCTACTAAAAATCACTCATTCAACCTGATATAAACGAAAACATAACACAATAATATATTCTTCAAATAAATTTAATCTTCTTCAAATAAAAACAGACTATTCAAAAAAACATAATAAAATAAAACATAAAGGTGTTAAAAAAAACGATATTCGGTATATGGGTATATCATCACCTCTAGATGGGAGCTGTCAACTTTGAACGATTTTCGATGAATAACATGGCCGCCAGCAGCCATCTTGGATTTTACTCTTTGCATTATTATTATTATTATTATTATTATTAACATTTGTAGAGCGCCTATTTCACTACAGAGTTGTGTTCATAGGCGCTGGTACATAAAATGTGTGATAAAATATATATACAATAAAAGATCATCATACTATAGGATAAAAGAGAGAACACGCGGATAAAATAAGTCTAAGAGATGGCAAATCCTAAAACAAATCACAGATATAAATTAATGGTTAAAAAAGTCATTCGAAGAGAAACTCCAGATAAAGTCAGTTAAAAATTTCAGTTGAGTCCATAAGCTATTTTAAAAAGATGTGTTTTTCTGTTTAGCATAGAACGAGTTAAGGACAACACATGGAGCTGGCATGTATACGGCTGCTGATTGCAGGAGACCACAAGATAAATACGTGACATTAACATGAAGGTGGCCTCGAAATCTGACCTGAACGCACGTACAGTCAAATATTGAGTCATGAACCATCCGGGAATGGTGTGGGAGTTTCCAAAAACATTTCCTTCCGCATTTGCAATTCTGGCAAGTTAAGGGCCAATAGCGGTACTTACGTGTCCGTGCGTTGTTGGGTTTTCATGAGCCCAACACATGCAGGTGAGGGTCAGGAAATGCATCACTAAATCATTTAGCACGCCCCACAGAGCTTATCCCTCATCCAATCATAATCAAACACCATACGGATAATCGGTTTGAACTCTCGATGGGTGCCTACCATTGTTTCCCCGAATTCTGATAAAAACGATGGTTTAGCACACCTTAAAGGTCACATTCTCATCCAATTGTCACCAAACTTCAGTTTGAAGGGAGTGGGTCCCTTTCCCAGAATATGAAAAATAAAAATTAGGGGGCGGTGGGTACCCAGATGGAGGAAAAACAAATTTGCGCTTAGTGTCCGGAAATGATTTCCTGACCCTCACCTGCATGTGTTGGGCTCATGAAAACCCAACAACGCACGGACACGTAAGTACCGCTATTGGCCCTTAACTTGCCAGAATTGCAAATGCGGAAGGAAATGTTTTTGGAAACTCCCACACCATTCCCGGATGGTTCATGACTCAACATTTGACTGTACGTGCGTTCAGGTCAGATTTCGAGGCCACCTTCATGTTAATGTCACGTATTTATCTTGTGGTCTCCTGCAATCAGCAGCCGTATACATGCCAGCTCCATGTGTTGTCCTTAACTCGTTCTATGCTAAACAGAAAAACACATTGATGAGTACGTACTTATGCCATAGGAAATGTTCAGATAAAAAGTTCAACAAACGACCATTTGTTGAACTTATTATCTGAACATCTGGTTCAATTAATTTGCAAATGAATCAATTAAATATATCGCAATGAGCTCGATGTGACCAGCTACTATAATGGCACCAATCGAACATAGCCCATGACTATAGTATGACTAGTATTAACGTTCACTGTCTTTCTGTCCTTATTTACATGGAATCTTTATACTTGACATTGCATACCTACATGTGCAATTGAATATGGTCTGTGGATATTATATTATATTATATTATATTATATTATATTATATATAATATAATCTTATTATTTGACAATTAGCGCCAGGTAGTGGATAATTTGTTATTTATTTAAGGGACTACAGGAAGGCGGTCAGAATTGGCCATGCAGTCCCTGTACAATATAATTAATTTTGTACCTTTAGTTTAACTGTATGATGTCATGTTTATTGTACAAATAAATCAATCTATCTATCTATGTTTCCATCAACACATAGGACTCCTTCTGAAAATTCATTTTCTGTCGTATACTTATATTACCTTCACATCCATCCAAATAAATAATAGACCATTCCGATGGACACTTTTACACTGGGTGGGAGCTTCCGTTTAGTATAGAAAGGGTTAACGAACCACATCACATGTTTGGTGTGTGCACTCGTATATACTCAAACAAACAAAGAACCACTATATAGCCACCAGAAAGATGATCACTCAAACCACACAATTAGGTCAAATAAATCGTAAGAGCAAACCGGTCTCTCAACATTGCCAACAGCACGAGGTTACGAGCAGCACTCCATTATAAGCAAATGGAAAGAGTCATGGCATGACATAGGCATTCACTGCGTCAACACAACGGTGCATGTCCTCTGGGCATGCGGATTGCGCATGGTACATTTCTTTCAGCCCACGAGAACCACTCTGGCTCTCCATTTGACTACCATTACACGTTGTGTGTTTGTCCGCATGCACGCTCTTTGGTGTAGTTCACTCTTCATCCAAAATGACACAGAAGAGAATGGCACCCGTGACCCCAATCGCGATAAATGGTTTTGCATGTGCTCTATAGATGACGATATAGAGAACGCATGTTAAAACCACACAGCCAATTTCATTTTATTATATCAGAGTACCTAATTAGGTCACTGAGACGTGTGATGTCCCATAAGCGATACGCGTGATTGGGCCAAGATGTTGCAACCCCCAAATCGTCTTCACTATATATTTTCAATTATTCTCAACTTAAATTAAAACAACTGCTTAGTTTGGTTGGAGAGCAACAACGGATCGACGCCTATTCCTGTGAACTATACTATTGCACGACTGATTCATATATTTAGAATAAAATTAGCTTGCAAAAATGAAGATTACGTTTGGAAATGGCCTAAAACCCGACGTTTGTGAAAATGAAAAACCTTCGAATGGCGAACTGTATGACAAGCCAACCAAAGGGAATGTTGAAATTGAACCGTATTCCCGGGTAGCTGATGGAAGCCATAGCGACGTGGAACGGCTGGAACATGAAGCATATTACGGGTATGTACACGCAGTAACCTTTTCTTTAAAATCGCACTACAACTTCGACGACATACATGCATTCAGATTAAGAATGCCAGGGGTGGCGCAGATGAAGAGAACCTCTTCGTTGCAAATATCCCAAACACATGTGAAGTACAATGGACAGATTTTCATTGAGGCTGCAAACAACGATTTAACCTAACTTTATGCTTTTATATTATGTGTACATCCAGCGTACACGACGTAGTCATTGAAATAACGTCATTTATTGTATTACTAAAAGTGAAAATATATAGCAACTTTGAGCATTAATAAGGCGCACATATTAAAAACAAAATCTACAGTTTTTTTGTACCTGAAACAAGCATCTTATTCGTGTCTGGAAAGAAATATCTTGCAGCCGCTCGTGAAAATTCGATATTTCTTTCCAGATACTCATGAGTTACATGTATTTCGCTATTCAAACACAATCTGTAGTTATTCTCAACATATTGTGATCCAGTCATTACTGGAGTTAACGTACACGTTCTAGCTCATATAATATTCACGATTCCACATTAGTAATACAATAGGTATGTTAAGGGTGTGCGCTAACCGTGTGGGATATTAATACCACCTATACGGACTCACCATACGATGTCTTGTGTGCTGTGTAATCAAAATATAAGTATACTAATATATACTATGTGCTTCCACAATCCTTTCCTATTGTGTAAAATAAACATGTTCTGAATGATATTGAGATATTAAGCCGACGGGAAAAACTTCACAGATAATAGTCTGTAAAATAAAAAGGACAGATCTTTGCCACTGGCAACATTCGACTAACTGATCGCAGGGTCAACCGAAACGATTGCTGATTTTATAATCACGCGGAGAACATCGGATATCCGTCGCAATAAGGTAACGAATCGTAATTACGTTTTATACATTATATAGCGCTTATAACAATAACTTTTCTTTAAAATCTTTTAAATATTATATAGCAATCGAGCTTTGTGTGTCTCTATTCAATTGTTTATTTCTCTCGTTCCACGAGAACATTGAGATACAGCAGAAATATTTACAAAAGTATAGTTGATGATAGTGACAGTATACATGTATATAAATAATATGTACAAGTCTCCAGGCAACACATAGTCTGAGCATAACTAGTTTGGTATATCGCATAATAGCTATAGTTAATGATATATTCATGCACTGCATGGGCTAACTTGATATTGACTTGTCGCGGTAATATGTTCTTATGTCATGGAAATATATCTTGGTTGTGTGGGGGGGGGGGGCGTTTGGATAAAGCTGAAACATTCATTGGCACATTCAGTTTGGCTTTATTCACCAGGATAACTGTACATGTTAAATTAGATGCAGTACTGTGTGAAATAAAGGATGTATTTTGACCACAATGATGTGATCATATTCAGATCCCGAGCTCCATCGATGTGGGGGATGCAGATCTGTGCATAAGCACAGCCACGCAACTTCCATCTCAATGGTAATAGTCTGATAGTCTCGTTTTCATGGAAAATCGGAAGAATAATTATAAGTGTATTAAATTACCACCGATTTGACACCATTATGGTGCGTTCATACACTGGCAAGTTTGCACGACGTTCGTTGTAGGCATTTTGTCACATAGACGCAGTATGATGCCAGAATATAAACGGCAACATGCATATACCATGCATATTTACCACACTAACGACACGAGCAGTACAATTTCGGTGCTACTAAAACATTGCCTTAAAATACCTGTATGATTAAAAAATTATGAACAAGTATATGATAAGTATTGTACAATTACTAGTTAAACTACATATATACCGGTTACTTCTCTTGTAGTTAGCTGTGATACAGCTGCATTTAATAAGGGTTAGTGCACTCGGTTTCTGGCACATTGTTGCTTTCTATACCGAAATACTTGCCAGAGAATGCTTGCCAAATTTGCGAGTGTATGAACGCGCCTTAAGGATTTGCCAGCGTACACCAGACTCCTATAGAATGTGTACGTTGACTATAGCAGAACATAAAATCAAAGCTGCTACATATTGATGGAAAATATAAATTATCCGAAATCCAAGTTCAACGGGTCAGTTTTACGTGGTTTTTGGATTTTGGTCAGGAGCTAAACAAATAAAAGATCACATTTGACAAAGAACTCTGAGCAAGAACTCTGAGCGCTTTCGTGTCCATTAATGGGAAATATTGAAGAACGTTCTTATAAATATTCTTTATGCGTATTCTCATTCTACCAAATTGGTCTTCCTATATGCGCTATGATCAGCATTGAGTGAAATTATTATTGGTGTCTTATTCGCTAAGTTAGCCCTTCCATGACTGGAGCTTCTTGAAATTTTGCGAAAAACTCTGTGCCTCATGCAATATTTGTTATATATGCGAGTCTAACTATGGGAAACTCACATATACACGAGCATACACTGCATGGTACAATATCTTATTGCTGCACCAAACGCAACTCCCGCGCGTCACGAAAGGGCTAAAAACTCTGCGTCTAGGAGATTTTGACTGAATTGGTGTCAACACGGAACACGGGTTGGGCATGTATGAAATGGTATTTGACACGAATCTTAAACTTCATATCAAAACAAATGAGATATGTGCACATTATTGGAGAGACGATTACTTACATTGACAGATAATGATGTGGTGCGTCCAAACGACTTTTTAGCTATTCTTCATTAACACAATTTCGCGCGTTGCATTTATGTTATGTAGCATGTCACAACTTCGATGTTGAATTTGCAAATAAACAATTCAATAAAATAAACTGATATGAATTGTCAAGAAACGTCGCTATATAATCGTGTAGTAAGTTCAAATATTTTAGTCTGAATTCTGAATATGATTGTCAGAATGTATGTGATGCATTGACCTAATTTTCCAATGTTTGCTGTCAAGTGTTAATACATGTAAACTTTTTTGTTTTTATCTCATTGGACACATTTTATCGGTAATTACACTGTAACAGTAATGTGTACATGGCAATGATTTTGAACAAGCGAAATATCATCGTTGTATTTGATCAGTTTCTGTGGACAATATCGCTGGTGCAACTTGAAAAAACCTTCCTGATTTTCAAGATACAATATTTCTTCATTCTAAAAATAATTTAGTTGAACAAATAAATCGATGATTGTTTTAGATCACCATATCATATTTTAGTATTTGTGGTTTTTCATAGGAACTCAGCAACGGCTTGATATAATTTAGTTTCCATAATGTATTTTTCTTTGCCCAAAACATGTCGGCTAACTTTGACATTCGCAGTACCAACAGTTTAAAAAAGATTGTTGTTCCTTAAATTAGAACCTGGGACATCGAATCGTGTGAACAGAAATGTATATGAGGGTAGACAAACTGGTAACCTCAATGCCACAATAAAAGCATTGGATATTGAACGTTGAAACTTTTACTTCTGGTTTTCAGCATGAAAGACCGTTCGTGTTTTCAGAGGTCTTCGTCCTCCGAGAAGCAGTTGGTAGCTGCGGCAGCCATCTTGTTGGTTGCCGTGGGTGGCCTTCTGGGAGCGTTCATAATGATGAGAACCATCAAACAACAAGAACAACAGGATGATGCACCGCAATCCGCGATGCAGCAACAATCAGAAGAAGGTCAGTTGCTCACGACATACATGCCATGCGTCGTACAATATTTATATATCACACGACTTTCTCGCTATCTCTTTTGCTGATCTTGCTATACATTGTCGATAAAAAAGTTATTCCACATACTATAACTTTTATGGTGCCAGTATTCCCTGCGTGGAATCGCTTAATTATGCCTTCTCTGAAATAAAGTTATATAATTGTGTTCCCAATACGGGCAATTATTTTATATTCAATGGTGAGCGAGAGATAGAGGGAATGATATAAAAGAAGTGAGAGATCTGTTGATTCAGTGATTGAATGAATATGGTGAAGCGAGTTTTAGCCGACATGGCATCCAAAGCAAATTCAAATAGATAAATGGTGGGTGATCGTGCGAGAAAGAAAGATGGAGAGAGATAGAGAGGAAATCACACGAGTGGGTGTATTCTAATTATGCTGACATTCAAATGTATGAATGGCCTAGCCCCAAGTACTTGTTTGATCTTCGTATGCGTTATGTCCGTGGTAAATCTGGTCTGAAGTCAGCTACATGAAATTACCTGAAGGCGAAACCGGTCTGTCTGGTTACAGGTGCATAGGGGTCGGTCATTCGCCATATCTAGTCCATTCTTGTGAAACCATCTCCCAGATAGTTTGAAAGATCCATTTATACAATTTGATGAATTTAAATTTGGACTCAAGACTCATCTAGTTGAAAGAGTTTTCAAACACTTAAAATGTAATTGTAAAGGTAAATGCAAATGGAAATATTTTTGGAAATATTGATATTATTTATTTAGCTGTGGACGTGTAGCAGCTCACCGACACATGTGCGTATTTATTGTAAAGCCCATCCATGAGCACAATTGTTGAGGAAACTTGGGTCCAAACTATATTTTTATTACTGTGAGAATCCATCCAGGGAAATAGTTGATAGCCTGATGCCAATAAAGAGCATCACGATATTGAATCGCGTCTCTTTTGTCCTGAAACTTGAAGTTAGTGGAATTATTTAAGATATCCGGATTTAGATTATAGGCCAATAGCAAAACGGCGTTTCGCGAATGAGTTTACTAATGATAACATATTGGCGTGTTACATGTATTGTAGCCACAGCCGCCGACACAAGATGCCCAGAATATCCATGCTTGATGTTTGAAGATCACTTCGACGATTTTAATCTTGATGTTTGGGAACATGAAATCACAGCCAGTGGAGGAGGCGTAAGTGATACACGTACTATACGAAATGAATCAATTCGAATAAAACATATAGTTTTACCATATTTGACCCGCCATATCAAATCCAGTCGTAAGTCGGGATTTTTTTTTACCCTGTGCCAATGCATTCTCTTATATATGCGAGTCGACCATAGGTCGCCTCGCATATATAAGAGAATGCATTGGCCTAACAATTTTTTATCATTTTTTAAAAATAAATATTACTTACAATTTTTAGGACATAAAATAAAAAACATCCATTACCCTGCAGGGAGCCCCACACGTATATAGAAGCATATAGAAGAGTGTCGTCTGCTCATGTTTGTCTGGGGCTCTGTATGGGTGAAATTATAAAATTGTTAAAGAATACAAGAACGAATTATTAAAATTGTAAAAAATTGTTAGGCCAATGCATTCTCTTATATACATGTATGCGAGGCGACCTATGGTCGACTCGCATATATAAGAGAATGCATTGTCATAGGGTAAAAAAATCCCGACCTACGACTGGATTTGATATGGCGGGTCACATATTTAACAAGTATTCGGGATTCAACAACAAAGGCTAATAAGCACATTTTATAGCACCAAATTGTTCAATGTATTTTCACCCCATACACTGTCCTATACTTGATAAGTGTGCATTACTTCAGAACATGTCTGGAAGTTTTCGTATTAGTTTGAAATTAGACACCTTTCGCATAATGAACGACGACAGATAATTATTACGAACAGCTATTTGTAGTCGTATTTTTTTCGGACGGTTCAAAAACCTATTCGCAGATTTTACGACAACGAGTCCGTTTGTGAGACACTCATGCTTGCCACTCGCAGTAATTATTTTGTTATCAGATAGCTTATATAGCGCTTTTAGTTTTGGCAAAATTATCGCGTTTCCCGACGACGAATGATTTGATTACCACTGATAGGTAAAAAGTAAGGCCACTTTTTAAGAACACAATCTCTGAATCATCTCGAACATACATTGAGGAGCTGAGAAATGATACTATTATATATGATGTAATTTCAGTTTTGTTGAAAATCGCAAACCGTAATCGTAACAACGAATAGGGAAATACGACAACGAACAGAAAGAGCACATATTCTAGTGACGTAGTACCATATTCGTAACAATTTTCTGTCGTTCATTATGCTAAAGGTTTATATTAATGTTTTCTATTGCATATTTTCTTAACTAGTACGCAAGATTCACCCCTCTCTGCTAAATCGTATTCACGATTTCACATAGGGGTGTATAGGGTGCTACGCCGTTATATACTGCCGTAAAAGACATGCCATTAAACCACCAACGTGGATCACACTGTAGATGTGCATGTTATATTGCACGGCAACAAAGAAAGGGTTGTATGACATTATCAAATAAAAGACAGCTATACATGTGGTAATGTTTTCTTTGTTTACTTCAGAATTGGGAGTTCCAGTACTATCTCAATAACCGATCGAACAGTTATGTTAGAGACGGAAAGCTATTTATCAAACCGGTACGTATATATCGAGCATCAAGCCTCAATTTAACCCTTCCATGACCGGAGCCGCGCTGGTGCAACATTAAAGATCATGTGCCAATGCATTCTCTTATATATGCGAGTCTGCCATAGGCAGCCTCGCATGTATAACAGAATGAACTGGCTTACAAGGTCAAGATAGATATTGTTAGGCCAATGCATTCTCTTATATAATTATGCGAGACTCCCCATGGGAGACTCGTTAATACAAGAGAGCATTGGCACAGGGTTTTCACAAATTTTCCAGAAGCTCCAATCAAGGAAGGGTTAAGACCTAGATGCCCATTTTGCCCAACTTTCCTGATATTTCAAAATGGATTTTTTGTTGAAAATCTGTTAGGAATGTCTTTTAAAAATTTGACACACATATATACACCAGACACTAATTTGATCCCACACGGGAGCCTATTGGTAGGAGATTTTGATGGCTGGATTTCGACTTTCAAATGAGGATGTTTTAACACTTTTGAATTATGTAAGGCTCCCAAAAATATTCCACAATAAAGAGCAACCATGCTTTCCCTTCCCAAAAGCGTTAGATAATAAAGAGCGTTTTCTCTTTCGATTTATTGTACTCGTTTTCATCGTATTACTGACGTATGATTTTGTGGATTTTCGCGATGGCTGTATTGCAAGTAACTTTCAATTTTCTTTTGCTTGAAAAATGCCAAAGAAAATGTTGAATAATTTGGTGTCAAATCGGACCGCGTGCACATTTAAAAGTATGAAAACATTCGGCTATATATAGAAGGAGCATAATTTACACTAAATATTGGTTGGGAAATAAAATGTCCGAAAAATCGCAACCTATTTTTTGTCTGAAATTTCCAGATGTTGTTGTATCAGATATGAAAATTGCAACTTAAAAAATGTGTCCAAAGTTGGTAGTCATTCCAAACCCCAATGTCACCATATATCTGGCGTATGTGTATTATCTGGTTGCCATATGATGACAATAAATGCACTATACACTTTCAGACGCTAACAGCACACAGATTCTCCGAGGATATGATCCGTAGTGGGACACTGGATTTAAATGGTGAGTGTTCATGTTTCATTATTTATCCCACAGGGTTAGAGTGAACGGCAAACACTGGAATGCTTTTAGCTACCGCCGCCTATATGATGGATGCAAATGCAACAAGGGAAATACACTACTCCCGAGTTTGTTCTAAAGTGGGGGGGGGGGGGGTAAAAAAGCCAATACGTATTACCTCATCTCGCACTAGTTATGAATAGGCGCGTGCTACATATCACTTGGCATCGCGCCAGAAGCATGACCGCGCCGCGCATTTACATTGATTCAGGCGAATTGATTCTATTTCGAAAAGCTGCGCACGACACCAACACTAGACATTGCAAACTATTGCTTAGTTCATTAAATTAAAATTATTGTCCAACTTCGTTACATTAACGAAAATAGACACAAAAACAAAGAGGCAAATCAGAGAACTATTTTTGTCCGTCGCCAGCTGCAGCTCCGGGGCGCAATACTGTCGTACACTGTTGTGAGCGCCTCAGCCAACGCTGTAAGCATGTAAATGTATGCACTTTGCAGCTTCTTTAAATTATTTTGGGATATAACATTTTATGAAACTCGTTTGATTAATTTGATTCGCAATTTATCAAACTCGTTTCATAAAATCTTATGAAAAAAATAAAATCTGGGGCCTACAAGTGTGCACGAAGCGATAGAAAATAGCTCATTTCGGCTTCAAACATTGCATACTCCCTTTAACTCACAACCCTTTGCGCATATAACAGTAAGAGCGTTCCCTGTTATGGTTTAAATATATGATAATAAAGAGCGTTTGTCTTTATGTGGGACGTTGAAATAACTGATAAAGTCTTATGACTTTAGTGAGATTTTTCATGGTATATTTGTATAACAAATATTTCATGAATATTTATCACAAGAATGGCACAGAGCGCGACATTGCTAGGTATGTCTTGTGGATCAAACGTTAAGCGGTCTTTAACTAGTTTTATTGTAATTGTATATTGTAACGGGAATAGTTTGCTCATTTAACCGTTTTTCAATGTGTTAGGTATTGCGGCCAACGATGTATGTACGGGAGGTGTGAATTGGGGATGCAAGCGGCAGGGTCAAGGAGCAAACATCATCAACCCGATTCAGTCGGCGAAGCTTCGCAGTGTCAGGGGATTCAACATGAGGTATGGTAAACTTGAGGTCGTTGCCAAGTTACCAAAGGGGGATTGGATCTGGCCTGGTGAGTTATTTCTTTTATAGTCCCACGACAAAGTTTATGGCATGTTCACATGCAGCTGCAAGAACATTTCTGCAAGAAAATATCAGGCACAATTCTACGCGGCGGTTTAGATGGCGATGCATGAACCCAATCAGATCGAACAGTATTAGTCGTGCTTATTCAAGTGTATTTCTTCGAGTAAACAACCTATGGTCCATATGGACAATTCATGGCATTCTGAAATTTCCAACTGTTGAATTATTTTGCCGAAGTTGCTTTTTTCGCTGTCGATACGTTACTGCACTCATGTATAAAGGACCTTTCAAATCGAGCGAAACGACAAAGTGGTTGTTTTGGAAATAGGTACACGCCTATATGATACATGCATATACCCGGGCCGTGACTCACCTCTATGCCATGCATGTATCATGTGTGGTCGGATTCGGTTTCTCCAGTTTAAACCCCAAGGTCGGTTTGTTTTTCTGCCAAACTATATAACACAAGTTGATATACGCGCAGCACCGCTTGGAATAGAGATTGATATCTGAATGAATCGTGACTATTTTTATTCAGACTTACTCGATGGTTGGTTTGTGTTACAGTTCCCATATTCCAATCGAAATTTCGCATTGGTCCATCCTGTGCTAGCGATTGCAGTTTGAGTTTTCTCCAGATATATGGAAAGCGCATTTGTGGTACAAAAATCAACATTACGATTTTTCACATTCACATAATGGTATATTATACTATAAAACCAGGTTTATACGATGTGGTTCAAACTCGAAATCACGAATCGGACCACTTATTACGCCTGGGAAATAAACCATCATATTAATGTATATTCGCAAACAAAATCAGCATTGCTGTGTTATGAATTATTACTCGCGAAGATATTCTTTCAATATTAATTCAGGCGACATGTCCTTTAAATTTATTTGAGGCGAGTCGAGGAACCCACCCGTCAAAGCTCAGCGTGATCAGATATCGATGTTTGAAATCTATTATTTTTCACCACTGATAATTTTAAGTGGCCCAGTAAACAGTCGACGAGAAGACTTTCTCTGATCAAATTGTTGATGAAGAAGGATAACTCTAAATTCAAGTGGCTTTTTTGTGTCAGATATTTGACAAACCGGCAAAATTTCGTTGAACAAAATTTTAACAAATAACAGGTTTTGGGCAATGTTATACTATAGTTTACTGTGGTTAGCATTATTTTTGGGCAATTACTCGATTCTGATAACTGAAGCGGCATTTCAAAAAAGGTTGTTGTTGGAATCTAATGTTATGGGGACCATCGAATCGGATTGAGTACCTTTAACATAAGCGTTTTGTTCTACCGGCATCATCGGAGAATAATCAGGACCCATTGAGTCAGTTACATCACACCAATATAGCAGGACTTCCATGCCAGAATTAATAAAGGGATGTTCACTTTTATTTCCAGCAATATGGATGCTGCCGCGATGGTTGAGATATGGAGGATGGCCGGCATCTGGCGAGATAGATATAATGGAATCGAGAGGTGGGTGCATTCCTATTGTATGCATGTATATGTATGTATCCCGCTTGAGGTAAGAACGGAAGTTTTCAGCGAATTCTCGTAAATTTGGATTTTGCTACAGTTTAGAGATTGATATATTATTTTCTTCTTTGATTTTTTAGGTATACCAAGAATTGCTAGAATAATCAATAATTTTAAAAAGCAGGCAAATTACTAAATAGCTTATGGTATCAATTGGGGAATTTCATGCAAATTGAGGGTACATGTCTTAAAATGACTAAACAATATTAAACTGCTCGAAAATTGCTTTGACTTTAGCAAACTATTTCAGACTTTATAAGACTACACATCGACATTTCTTATATTTATCGACCTATCCTATCCCTACCGTCCAAATTGCGTAGACATACTTTAGAGGTTCATGTGTATGACAGTGTATTGGTGTCATCGAACTGTTATAAGAGTTCAATTAAACTTGTATAACAGTTTAACAAAACTGTATAACAGTTTAGCATATAACATTTCGAGGAACCTATACAGCCAATAGGGGGTGTTAGGTTGAAGATTGCCAAAAGTTGTAAAGTCTGAGGTACAATTTGGAGATGGGATGCGTATATATATTCAGGTTCAGGGAGGTGTGCAGTTGAAATTCCAAGTTGAACACCACAACAGCTATGTTCGTGAAGCATAGCACAATAGTTTTTGTCACAGTCTTCCCACAAGAGAACTTATGGAATCTACTTTCTGTTTATTTGCAGGTAACAGAGAACTCTTCGATCCAATCAGTAACAATTCTATTGGTGTAAATTCATTTGGCAGTACTCTACATTTCGGCCCAGACGGTGATCATAATCCATTCACGAGGGCACACGCAGAAAAGTGAGTTTATTTTTGGAATATTAGAGAGATTCCGCTCTGGCGATTGTGTGATGTGTAACACTAATGTCACGTGATTCCACGGGCTCGTTATTTACAACAGACTTGTGCCAGTGTCGCTCTACGTTTATAGATACGGGGTGCAATACTATTTTAACCCTTCCTTTACTAAATTGATTCTCCCAGTCAGTTATAAAGTGTACATCGGATTGATCTATGATTGATTTGCAGTGGTGTGTATGTACATTGTATACATGTGTAATATTAGCAGACGACAGATAAAAGAACAGAAGGAATCCTATTTATTGAGGGAAATGTTTAGATAATAAGTGATGAGATAATTACTCATCATTGATGCTTTAGTATATATCAAGGGTTAAATAACTTTTTGCAATTGTGTGGACGTCATGTTGACCACAGATTCTTTTAATAACAGCTGTTTCTCTTTATAGAGATGAACATTTGTAAATGTCCATTAAATAGGTGATTTATTGTACTAACTGACAAAGTTTGTGATACATGTATAATCTAGCGAGGACACTTCGTTAACGCCAGATCTGAACTTTAAACCTAGAAAATCCCATGCTAGATTAAAGTAATGTCGCGTCTGCCTATAATCAACAGTTTTTTTGTGGCATTACAAACGGCTTTGTTTCAACAATTCATCATTTGTATTGCTTTCATTCTGATTTATGAAACTAGGGTTTCGCCATTCACAATTACACTTAACAGTATTGACTTTAATTTCATCCACATAAATATCTACGTAGTACACAGTTACAACGTGTTACACATTTAGCACGGTTACACACGTTTTAATCCTTTAATAATTATATACATTGGTGGTAAATGTTCAGATTCTTTGTTCAACTTATTATCTGAAAAATTCCTGAGGGATAACTACTCACCAAGAAGTATTTAATTAAGAAAGGGGTTAAAGATTACACCATAAAACTTGTACGATTTCTATAACAGGAAATATGATATTTATTTTTGTTCAGATTTTCAGTTTCCAGCTCAATGTGTTTGATTTTTTATTTCAAAAATAATTTGCAATGCAGTCATAAGTTAGACCTTAGATATATAAGTATGTAGATAGTGCCAGATGACATATACATAATATGCGTATGTACACGCGTATATACGACAAGATGTGATTCTTATGAACTGGTCACTGATCGATTGTTTTTTGTGAGATTATTTTACCCACGTGGGTTCCCAAAATTTTGATAACTTTAAGTAGGCTGGGGAAAATTGTGATGAAGTTACCCAGGTTCTTGAAATATCGGTTTCATTTTAAATTGCCCCATCTCGTAGAAATATTCACAAAACATTCGTCCATTATTGTGAACTCTTGACAAAACTGGACATTATATAATGTTACAGATGCGCACACATGCATAACCGCGAATAGAGTCATATATCATGTATTTATCACACAAAACCGGGGCGATAAACCAATTGAGCTGATAGAACTATAGTTAGTCGCCGATCTTGAACAAATGTCCGAGTGGAGGGAGATGGTATCTGAAATCGTGTGTGTATGGTTTGTTCAGAGAACCCAATTACCTGTTACTGGCAGAATCCGACTATTGAAAAAGTTCACGGGTTTCTTTATACAAAATGTGAGCGTGTTAATTACGAATAAGTCTTTTCCTAAAAATCGCATTCCAAACAGCCAAGTTCTAGACACGTTATGAACACACGCATATAGGCATAACTATACAAGCATATAACGACATCGGATATAAGAAGTGTACACGCAGTAGTATACATGTACCTATATATATGACATCTTTGTTTTGGTTGCCATATATATATATTTGAATGTATGCACCTTTATGCCGTATATATGTATGCACATGCATCCACCTTGTCTGGTAATCATTATGTATATAGTGTATATATGTTTTGCTTGTTCCACATATGCTGTGGCTTTGCAAAAAATAAATTCATTCACCTTTTGGTGTGATTTTCAGGATACTTGAGAGTGGAACTTACGGCGATAGCTTCCACACATATGAGCTCATTTGGGACGAGGAAGGGATACAGTGAGTAAAGATATTTAGTACTTGGGCGGGTGCCCATGCACCATTCAGGATAACGCATTCAATTTAGCGAACAGGGTCGTCACATGTGTAACTGTTTCTGTTCAAGTTGTCAAAATATATGTAGTAGGCCGAAAAGGCAACGAGTTGTACATTTTCCAACCATAGAGGGGTATTTTTCCAAACAGTCACGTGGTATCAGTTAGAAAAGTAGGTGGTATCAGTTAGGAAATTCCAACCCACAATGGTGAGATGCAAATGAAGATTTCAAGAGTTACATTTTACTATTTTATGCACCGCCGCTTTGTCTTGTCCGGAAAAGCAGTTTACATCGTGTTTCTTATATTGTTACAGAACAAAAGTTGATGGAGTAACAGTGTTAAATGTTCAACCAGGGGAAGGCGGATTCTGGGAATTTGGAGAATTGGCTTCGACGAATTTGGAAAACCCATGGAGGAACTCTGGAAACCGAATGGCTCCATTTGACGAAGAGGTGTGTTGCGATATTTATCTGGGGTTGTAATGTGCATGTCAATATGCATATGAATTCACATATGTAGTTCCAAAAGTGACTATAGATCATAACTCTTGTTCATTTTACTGCATATGAAATCGGTGACATCAGATCTGCCGATTTCTGACAGTTTCCAGGGCCAGGAACCTACAATGTCACTAATGTAATATCGAAACCATCGCTTCTGACGTTCGGATGGAGTTGGCTCTGAATAGTACAGGACACATGGTGATCCTACTGAATTCGCCGGAAATGACCGATGTTGTCCAAATTATGCTGCAATGACCTTCACATGAAGCGGAAACTGCATGAAATATACAAAAACAATTGAGCGTGAGAATTTTAGCCAAAAACCTGAAACAATACTAAATAATCGTGAAATTACAATTGCTAAACTATCGTCAACTGGTATCGTTAACAGGGACTCATGCACTGCACTGAATGTTCAGTTTTCGTCGCCTCGAAACTTTTGGCCAGATAGTGCGATGACGCTATTTGGTGTCCCCTGACAACGACGCCTGCGATGTTTCCTGTAAATTTGCGCACCCGCAAAACATATCACCCTGTTGTGGGTGAGCTAGATGTTAGTTGCAGGGGCTATTGTACCTACGAGTAAAATGGATCATGTGTATTTTGCGAGCCTTTATTAAAGGGTTGAGTTGTATTTGATATTCAAAATCGGGGCACATTCGATGCCTATTGTTCTTGTAAATTTCAGTTACATATATGATGTTTTAACGACTACTGACTTTTGAATGTGCACTTTGATTTTCCACAGCTCGTTTACTAGTTCAACCCGTCAGAAAAACGGTTATTTTTGTTTAAACAAATCTAGAATCGAAACCGGTTTGGGTTAGAGACTTGATTGGTGACGTAGGTTCCTTTGTTTTAGTCCCTGGGTAAAAGTACGATAACTATGGCTCAGTGTTTATTTGTGAGAGTGTGCCCCAAAATCAAGATGTCACAACATGGTACATATGTACGTGACAAATGTGACTTCGCTATTTTCCTTAATAAGTAAACTGGGCACCAACAGGGAACTATATATACTACTACTGTTTGAATTCAAAGGCAGATATTTCATAAATCAAAATTAGTTTTGATTAAATTAAATATTGCCAAAATAAAAAAAAAATCGATCTATACATTTGAATCCATATTATAAATTAACAAACACGCTATGAAAACTATTTTACTTTACGCTGAGATTCTATAGTTTATGAAACAGCACTTTGGAACGTGAATTCACACCCTAAGACACTATCGTATTTCCAAAATTGAATTTATTTTATATATTTTTATATCTTAGAGGGAATGCAATTATTACTTCGTCAATTTTACAATAATAAAATGCAATTCATCGGCGTATATAGGTCTAGGTTTTCAATATTGTTCCAGTTGTACATGTACAACACTGTGTTAACCCATTCTATATTAAGCACGCATTGATGAGAAGTTCCCTTAGATGTTCAGATAATAAAGTTAAACAAACGAAATTTAGAGATTTGGAACCCTTAATACATCTTTAGTATATAGTATACTTTTTTATTCCAGTTTTACCTGATTTTTAATGTTGCTGTTGGAGGTGTCGCAGAATATTTCCCCGACGTGCCAAGAAAGCCGTGGATAAATACGTCACAACAGGCATCCCTTGACTTCTGGGACGCGCGTGACCAATGGTATCCTACATGGAATGCGACCGCCAATAATGGAGAGGGTGCCGCTCTGGTCATAGACTCCGTTCGGTACTGGAAGTTGAGAGCCTGAATATATGATTTCAGATTATATGTGCATAGTGTGTATGTTCAGTCATTGTCTATCCGTCTGATATTAAATAAAGGTATTGAAAATTCTCCACCAAAAACGTTTTGTTCTATATATATATAGGGTATTTGTAATAATAGTGTGTATGGGGAAGTGTGTAGAAAATGTGCATAGAATAGTAACAGGGTTACTCATCGACGACTCAAAATTGATACAATTCTTTAAATCAACGTGGCAGTTTGAAGCCTGAAACTGTGCTCGATATTGTAACATATACACTCTTAGAAGAAACGTGTAAAAATTCTACACAATACAGCAAAAAATATGTTTTAAATTTGATCTTAAACAAAATTGTGTAGAAATGACACATGACATATATGTTGGTGCAATTTTGTCAACAATGAATACAAGTGAATATGTGAGTATATTATAGTTAGAAGATGAGATGTGTTATATTAGAGACACAATCCTCGTAAAAGCTACCATATTAAAAAATATCACAGCAGCTTTAAAACTTTGTGCTACACAATTATTCGCTGTTCAGTTTTGACACAGACACACACACACACCCTCACAGACACACCCCCACACACACCCTCACCCCCCCCCACACACACAGTGTATAACAAACTTTAAAACTGCTGCCAATTGTTTGTTCTGTGGTAACCTTTGCCAGTTTTGTGTTTCCAATAGAACACACCTCATCTAATAACTATGATGCACTCATTTATTCACTGATGTTCAATTTTGAGGAAATTCCACTGACACATACGTCATAGAATTTTTATACATTTGTTCTAAGAGTGTACCTACACGGTTAGACCTTACTCTAGGGTATATAACTCTGTTTCTCAATATCCGTTACATGTAATTTCCATGTGTTTATTTGGATGAGAGAATAAAGCATATCTATCTGTTTACATTGGTGTGTATATGTGTACAGTTCCAGACGCATACTAGTGTGAACGGGTATTTGTTATTTCCCGGGATATGTAATTTTTGACGTTCTGGCAAATATACGTCAAGCCGACGGCCTCGGACCAAATTATAGATGAAGATGGATAACTCTAAATTCAAGTGCCTTTGGGTGTTAGATATTTGACAAACCGTTGATAAATAACACTTTTTGGGCAATGTTATACCATAGTTGACAGTGATTAGCATTATGTTTTGGCAATTAATCTGTAAGGATAACTGAAGTGGCAGTTCAAGAAATGTTGTTGTTGGAATATGATGATACGTGGACCATCGAATCGGATTGAGTACCTTTAAGTTCAGTACGAATCCTATTCATTGGTTTGGAAATATTCAGATAATAACTTTATTGTTATGTGAACATTTCATATTAATGGACATACTCGTTAATGCGTATTAGATAGCTAAGGGGATTAAATTAGGTCAAACATATGTGACCCGCCATATCAAATCCAGTCGTAAGTCGGGATTTTTTTTACCCTGTGCCAATGCATTCTCTTATATATGCGAGTCGACCATAGGTCGCCTCGCATATATAAGAGAATGCATTGGCCTAACATTTTTTTACAATTTTAATAATTTTTTCTTGTATTCTTTAACAATTTTATAATTTCACCCAGACAAACATGAGCAGACGACACTCTTCTATATCTATATCTATATTTGCGAATGTCTGTCTGTCTGTCTGTGTTCTATAGACATTCACAGGGGACCATCTAGATGATGCCAAAGGGGTCTACTAGGAGTAGCTTTTTACGAGAAAGATAATGGTCGGGGTTAGAATTTTCGAAAGTGACGCCCTTGTTGTCAGGGGCAGAAAAGGGGGAGGGGCAGAAAAAAATTTGTCGCCGATTGCCACCAAACTTATATATAGACATCCTCATAATATGAGGAATCTAATGGCGGGGTTTAAATATGGCAAAAGTTGCGCCGTTCGCGTCAGGGGTGCCCGGAAGGGGGGGGGGCAGATTTTATTTTCTGTCGCCGATTGCCACGAAACTTAAATATAATCATCCCCATGATATGAAGAATCCAACGGTGTGGTTTAAATATGTCAAAAGTGACGTCGTTTGAGTCAGGGGTGAATGGAAGGGCAGAGGGGGCACCAAAATTGATAAAACTAATTTTAGCGCTGATTTCCACCAAATTGATATATATTCTTCTTCATGATACAAGGAATCTAATTGTGCGATTTAACAACGCCAAATTGTTGTTTTTGGATGAGAGATTGGGAGGGGGTGGGCACTAAATTTGATAATAAGTCGCCGATTGCCACCACACTTATACAAAATCATCCCCATGGTATGAGGAGTCTAATGATGTGGCTGTTATCTGTCAAATGTGGCCTCATTCGAGTCAGGGTTGCATTGAAAGGGACAGAGGCATCAAAATTGATGCACAATATTTTTAGCGCCAATTTCCACCAAATTGATACACGTTCTTATCCATGATACGAGAAATCTAATCGTGATTTAAAGACGCCATATTGGTGCTGTTTGGTGAGAGATGGAGAGGTGAGGGATTGGCACCAAATTTGATAAAACAAATTGTTTAGTCGCCGATTATCACCAAACTTATAAACAATCATCTCCATGATATCAGGAGTGTAATCGTGTGGTTTAAGGATGTCACAAGTGGGGCCATTCGAGTCAGTGGTGTATAGAGATGAGAGGGACACAAAAAATTATATCTACATGTATATGTTTAGTGCCGATTTCCACCAGATTGATACATATTCTTCTCCGTGATACGAGGAATCTTAACGTGTGGTTTAGATGTGGTTTAGATAGGTGCCCTATGGGTGAGAGATATGGGGACCTTAAATTTGATACGAATTTGTATACTCGCCAATTTTCACCAATTTCATATATATGCATCTCTAATCTCTAATGAGTCTTAGTGTGTGCAGCTTGAGTCCGAAATAGGGACGGGAGGGTCACCAAAATTGATACAAAATATTTTTAGTACCAATTACCATCAAATTCAGACACGTTCTTCTCAAATGATACAAGAAATAAACTCGTGCTGTCTGTCTGTCTTTTTGTCTGTCTGTGTGCGTTCTATATACAACTTCACGCGGTACAATCGAGATGGCACCAAGGCGTTCTAAGAGGGGTAACTTTTTACAAGGAAGATAATGGTGCGGGTTAAAATTTTCTAAAATGACGCTGTTTGTGGGAGGGGAAATTAAAAAAATATGGTGAAATAGTTTTGTCACTGATTTCCACCAAACGAATACATAATCACCTTCGCAAGATGGCATTGTTCGAGTCAGCGTTGTATCAACAATTGATTTAATAAACCAAATTCCACCAAATTCATACACGTTTTTCTCTAATGATATACCATGAATTAAATCACATTTGGTGTCGTTTGCGTCACGGATGGCGAGCGGATATGCACTATCATTGATAAGATTGCTATTCGCCGATATCCACATATAAGTTATATACAGTCACCAGGCCATCTCCATATCATTTTAAGTAGTTGGGCGTTCACATTTCACAATCCCGACATATGGTGACCCACATAAGTCACTTGAACAATTATATCTTCTTAACAGTCATATTTATATGGGAATGGCAATCAAGGCATTCACACAATGAGCTAGCAAAAAGAGATAACTAGAATAAGCATTAAACGTATATTTATCATTCTATTGAAGAGATACATATAATCGTGCAAACTGAGAGACCTCGAACCGTCAGAGGATTGCATATATATAATAAACAAATTTAGTCTGTTCCATTCAATACAGTTTCCACAAAAAGTTACTATTTGTCAAGAGATATGGAAGGCCTGTTCAAAAATAGTGGTCACAGTGTGCAGTCAAATATCGTTTCTTCTGATATACAAGAAAATGCAGTTAGTAGCACAAGACTTTTCAGGATCCTACCAATACAGACATCTGACAAGGGTTTTAGAACAGACTCATCGACTGACATAAACAATTCAAAATATCGCTCTGTGCCTGGCACATGTAGCTGATATATTTGCGCAGCAACATTTCGTTTAAACTAAGAATATTTAGCCGATATATAGCACCACGAACAGAGGTGCATCTGGAAATTTCTTTGAAACATCTGTATCTTCATGGAGATATGATAGCCAGGTGTCCTCGAGATCTTAGTCCAACCCACTAGATTGATTGATACATCTCAATATGTAAAACCCAATTATCATCTTTTATCGAACTAATGTGTTTATGATGTTCATGTATCATATTATAACGTCTAATGTATACGCAGTTGTAAATAAATAAATACTTCATTATTGGTGGAACGGATTAATCGCGATAAACAGAATGACAATTGACAAGGTGAGCCACTACTTATATTCCATGACTGTAATAATCATGTTTTGTGATGCTATTTGAATATACAATTTATGAGAAAACGTATAACACTTTAAGCAAGAGCATTCTCTATTCCCAACATATATCCACAGCATACATTAACCTGGGCAACGCCGGGTAACCCTGCTAGTGCTTCTATATATGTGTGGGGCTCCCTGCAGCCTGCAGGGTAATGGATGGTTTTTATTTTATGTCCTAAAAATTGTAAGAAACATTTATTTTAAAAAAATCATAAAAAATTGTTAGGCCAATGCATTCTCTTATATATGCGAGGCGACCTATGGTAAACATAAAGAGCGTTTCTCTAACACTTGCGTAAGTTAAGGAATTCATGTTACTACTTTCATAAAATCTTAAAGGTACTCAATCCCGTCAGACGGTCCCTATATCATCAAGATACAACAACAACAACATTTCTTCAAAATATGCTTTAGTTATCAGAATCGACTTATTGCAAACAAAATAATGCTAACCACTGTAAACTATGGTATCAAATTTCCCAAAACTTGTTATTTATCAACATTTTGTTCAACGAAATTTGGCCGTATTACCACTTGATTTTAGAGTTATCCATCTTCATCCGCAAATTTGTCCGAGACCATCCGTTTGACCACGTGTTCCTTGGCCCATGTTTAATTGCACATCTCGAGAAATAAAAAACTTAAAAAATCGATATCTGATCACTCTGAGCTTTGACGGGTTTGGTTCCTCGACTCGAATACTATATTGTGTACCGCCGAAGCCAAAGAAATAGTAATTTAGGAGCGTTAATTCGGATTAATTACCTTTAAATTGATGAATTTTGGCTCTCGAATACTTGCTTTTTGATTATCCTATATAACTAACAAAAATATTTAGGAAAATTGAAGGCTGGTGTTCATTCGAGTGACAAACTTATTCAGATTTTATGTTTGTAGTGGCACGCAGGCCTTCTGATTTTTTAAAACCCATCTCCTTTGTTCACCCTCGACTTTCTATTTCTCCGAAAGAGCACTTTATACCACAAGTCGACATTCGTAATCTAGAATGGTCATGTCTCTCACACACATGCCCAAACGAACTCCCACGGGGACCACTATTCGAGAAATAGTTCGCTTCTAACACGCGCCCACAATAACAAGCATATGCATATATAGCTTTTACCCCCACGTAATATAATTCCTTGTCAGAAAAGCAGCATGCTAAATTGCATTCCAGAAACTGTTGTATCTAACACATTCAAACATACCGTCACCATAATAAAGTTACTATTCTTCTTCTGTACAGAACGATATTACTTTGATAATTCCAGAAGGGACAAAATAACTAAAAAACAATATTAATTTGAGACTATAGATACTTCCCAGAAGATGAGGCCTGAGCAGAATGAGATCCCAAGATGGTGAATTTGGTGATGCTATCCCGCTGTGCGGATAGCATCACTAAATTCACCCTCTGGCGACCTCATTCTACAAATGCCAGACATTTGCACGATTTGACTATAAAACTTATATACGTGTAAACTACAAGACGGTATACGCACGCACGTTATTATTTTTACCCCAGGCCACTTTTATTGTTTTGTTTTTTTTGTGCGAAGATAAAGTATTATTAATAGGAATACAGAAGCATATGCGACGTGTATTATTGTCGTAGAACTAGACATGTTACCGCGTCGTTTTGCAAATTGCAAGGGTGGAAGTGTAAAAGTATTGGCCCCAGGCTGGATCGATTGGCGTTAAAGTTTAAAGATACGGGCGGCGTCGGCGGTGGGTATGCTGTTAAAATATTCACATCCATACCCAAAAAACGACATAAACAGAAATAATAGTCAAATATAGACAGACTTTGTTCTTATATCAATAAGAAATATGGCATAAACAGTATGTTACTGTCAAATGTTTTTTCCTTTGTTATGTAAACGAAAGCAAAACACGTTACAGAACCTGGCTTTTGTTTAGCTCCGGATATGGTAAACATAAAGAGCGTTATTGTTACTGTTTTCCTGATATGGAAATAATAAAGAGCGTTTATATCATTTGTGTGTGATTAACCAATAGAATTGCGGTGCGTTATATAAACAGAAGCAAAACTATACGCGCTGATTATATTTGGCATATGAACAACACTATATATATTGTAATATTCCTTCTGTTGGTGGCGATTTGAACAAATATGAATATTTCTGCAACGAACGCCGCCCGTGCCTTTAGACATACCGCGCCATCCAGACAGGAAATAAAATAATGATTTACGTCTTATTGTTTGATTGTGTGCCTGACAATGTAATGGCATGCACACAATCAACAATAAGACGTAAATTTGCCTGGCTAATACACCAATATATAATATGTTACCCGACATATCAAATTCAGTCGTAAGTCTGGATTTTTTTTACCCTGTGCCAATGCATTCTCTTATATATGCGAGTCGACCATAGGTCGCCTCGCATATATAAGAGAATGCATTGGACTAACAATTTTTTACAATTTCAATAATTTTTTCTTGTATTCTTTAACAATTTTATAATTTCACCCATAGAGAACCCCAGACAAACATGAGCAGACGACACTCTTCTATATGCTTCTATATATGTGTGGGGCTCCCTGCAGGGTAATAGATGTTTTTTATTTTATGTCCTAAAAATTGTAAGAAACATTTATTTAAAAACAAATGATAAAAAATTGTTAGGCCAATGCATTCTCTTATATATGCGAGGCGACCTATGGTCGACTCGCATATATAAGAGAATGCATTGGCACAGGGTAAAAATCCCGACTTACGACTGGATTTGATATGGCGGGTTACATATGCAGAAGACGGATACAAAACTTATTAAATGCATCTGTATCGCAGTATACATGACACATGAAAAGTAAAATCTCTGTTGTTCAACCCGTAAAGATGCAATTGAAATTTCCCTGAAATAGCATCAAATTACTTCACAAGAATAAATCATTCAGGAATTTTGAAATGCAAATGTATATAATAGCACCGTATACTTGTGGAACTACAGAAATGCAACGGCTCATGCCGTTAGCTTTGGTAACAATACATTATATACGCATGTTGTCGTTCATTTTATGTCATCATATGACTTTCTATGACGAAATGCCTTCACATAATATCAGACCAGTGTGTCAATTCGGCCGTAAGGTTATGTATAATAGACATCTTTCGCATAATGAACGACGACATATCAATATTACGAATATGGTATATTACGTCACTAGAATCTGTATTCTTTGTATTCGTTTTACCCCATTTCCGTTGTTAGGAATACGGTTTTGGTTTTTCAACATAACTCACAAATACATCACACAGTAATAAGTTCGCGATCGTTTCTCATCTCCTCGATGTGGGAGACGACTCTGAGATTATTTCCTTAAATTCTGATCGCCATATGGCCTTAATTTGTATCTATTATAGTGGTAATCATATTATTCGTCGTCGTGAAAAACGAGAATCTTGCGAAACACAAAGCGCCAAGCTATGACCTGGTAACAACATAATTAACGACATATTATATATATATGGACTTGTTCGAGTGTGTGCAACTGGTACGTTAGTACTCAGGTGCTACGCCAACCTGGGGAATATAGAATTTTACTAACATCGCCGAAAATTAAAAAAAGAAATCGACTATATACCACTCCATAGAAAACATATCTGTCGTCGTTCATTGTGCGAAAGTTTATAATGCTTGGTGTCGAAACCGTTCCATGACAACATCATTTTCCCCCTGGTTCATGGAATAAATACTGTTTAAACTAAATATTGTTTGAACTAACACCGACTGACGCGTCGCATCTTGTTGACCAATATAATGAAATGCGGTATATAGAATGACTGGGCGTATTTATCTTTTTTGAGTACACGCGGCCATAGACTAATAAATCGATAATACACAGGTATAATTTTGAGCAAACACAATGCAGTGTATAATATCCAAAACCGTAGATAGATTTCAGTAATATAATCACCTCAGTTTGTAGAAATGAACAAGGTAAAATCTATATCAATATATGAAATGAATGTAGTTTGAGTGTCTGTTATTGCAAAGTATGTCGCTGTAGTCCTTGGAGTACATTTAGTGCGAACCACCTCACAATTTGCCCAACGGCTACAGCACTATACCATCCAATACATGTAGAACACATTCAAACTATGCATTCAATTCTGAATTAGACCTCGGTTTAAACCGGCTATAAACCCACTTCACATGTCTAGTTCGGACCGATTATAAGTGGATGTTTTAGGTCGATTGGTGCCCAATTGATTGATAACTCCATACAATGAACGGAAATAATTAAGTCAAAGTACCCCGTCACCCAGAGGACAAAACCAAAGGAGGATAGCTAGCTCAAGCGCAGCTAACTAAATATTGACTTCCTCGGGTTGACAGTTCCTCGTGTCAACCTCAAACAATGCGATAACTGTTTTATTATATGAAATGCGCTTTGATTGGACAAGACGTTGTGACGTTGAACGTCGCTGAGAAAACCTAATATATTTTCAGGTCTGATAATAAGTTATGTTAACTCCCTGAAGTATCTAACGTCACTGAGAACTGTTACTAACCTGTTGTTTCATTAATGAGGTGAACATCGTTAGTTGTCTCGATTTTTTATTAGCGTTTTAACATATATAGGAATTGGGGAAAGAAACTTATGATCGTATAATAATTTTTTTTATTATATGATCATAAGTTTCTTCCCCAATTCCTATGTTAAAACGTAACGAAAAAATCGAGATATCTAATGATGTTCACCTCATTAATCAAACAAGAGGTTAATAACAGTTCCGAGTGACGTCAGATACTTCAGGGGTTAACATAACTTATTATCAGACCTGAAAATAGATAGGATTTTCCCAGCGACGTTCAACGTCGCAACGTCTTGTCCAATCAAAGCGCGTTTCATATAATTAAGAAATAAATACACGGTGTAGAGGTGTGTATGGTCAAGTTGTACCACAAAAAAATGATTGTAGGACGACGCGTAGCGGAGTCCTACAATCAGTTTTTTGTGGTACAACTTGACCATACACACCGATACACCGTGTATTTATTTCTTTTGTAATACAACTGAAAGTTTATGGTCACAATTCGACTGAATAGTCAACGAAATACTGCGCTTTTTCGGTCTCAGGTGAGAAAACATTTCGTGGTGTAATTCGTATTGGGCGTACTCGATTTCTTTGCATGGACTACTCTGGTAATCTTGTCTTGTCTTGTCTTGTTATGAAATTCCCCCGTTGACTTTTCGAGGCACCTCTTCTAGAAGAAGAGCAAATAATATAGTTCACGCCGCGCACAAAATTTACAAATTGATAATAAAGTGAATTGTCACAGTCACGAAACCGAACGTCCTTAATTAGAATAGAAGCACAGTCGATGTCGAATTAAGAATACATTTACGGAATTAGTTTTTTCCATAGGTTCGACCGTTCGTATGATAATTATTATGGGCAATTTGTTTGCGTAAATAATCGTTGTGATTGGCTAAAAAACGATGTGTTTTCAGCGGCGCCCGTGCCTTTCATTTAAATTGTACAGGAAATACGATTGCGGTCATTTCTGTGTTGAACTTTGTTGGGACAAAATGAATATGATCATCGACTATGGACCATTTTCCTTACACAAAGCGATCTAAATGATCTAGTTTACTAAACTAATCTTATTCCCCTTCTGTACTGGTGAACAAACGCTTTCAATTTCAACTTGATTCCGAAATATCGAATATGATCGAGATTCGAATCGACGAATGCACAGCCCGGCCGCATGGATTTATTTTGTCATTTAATATACTTATTAAGTAACTTTCTTTGGTCGTAACATATATCAATATACCATAACATCATTTGGACCATATTCATTGGCAACCAAACTGGTTTCACGCGACAAATCGCTAGAAAATTCGCAAGATGTTGCAAAATTCAAAGGATTACGGGTGCGGGTGTACTCCGTTGATGCCCCGTTTAGCTGAGTTAGAAAAGACGGGAAAAGTCGCGTGCGGCGATCTGAATAAACCGATTTTTTTCGTGGTACAATTGGAAATAGTAGAATTGTACCACAAAACTGGAACGAGATAGCCATGGTAACTCGGGCCACTGGCCAATCAGGACATGGCTTTTAAGCATAGTTAGGCAGGGTCTTATTACAATAAAACAGTTATCGCATTGTTTATTGGTTGACACGAGGAATTGTCAGCCCTTGGAAGTCATATTCACCTCGGCCTACGGCCTTGGTGAATGTTGATTTCCTCGTGTCAACGTCGAAATAATGCGATAACCGTATATTAATGTTTTCAATGTGGTCATGTGATGTTACTTATATTTAAATACTTGATCAAATTACGAATTACGATTTTTATAGAATTCCCATCATTTATTTAACTTCAACGGAATCGGTTTAGTAACTATACTAGTAATATCTCAATTCATCTACTCGACCCACAAATTAGATCAACACAGATTCATTCTGACACACAACCAAATCCAACCGTGGTGAATATCTATGCAGTCCACGAATCGGTCATATCCGACTATCTCCGGTGATTTGCGGAACCGATTGCGGCTAAGGGTGCATTTACACTGATACAGAACTGTATACAGATCTGTATGAAGTCACGTGTCGCGCATTACTGTGATCACAATATGATTACTAATAGTGAACGCGCGCTGATCAGTACTCTGGTAATTGACAATTCACTACGAGTCGTTTCAGTATAGGCCAGACATAAAAATGGATCTACCATCAGCAGACAACAGCGATATGGTATGTGCCGCATGTATTTAAAGTGTATCCTTATACCACTTGATAATGGTTCGAAGAAAGAATGAAAATCGCATAGGAATACACAATAAACAACAGTATACACAAATAGAGGCTAGCGAGCACACATATAGCTTTAGATGGAGATTCCACCAATATTTAGGATTTCAGATGATCAACTATATATATATATAGGTCTCCTGTTTGACACCATCTGGGCGGTGGCCATTTTGGATCTGTATGGAATGGGTATCCACCCTACAACACCATTTATTTGACCAAATGTAGTAATATTTCCAACAGATGACAATTCCAATGACAATGTTGACCAAATGTAGGACAATATTGTTTTATTAAATTAACTAGCAGTTTTTGACTAGCCACGGGGAGGGATCAGGACACAATCTTTCCAAGTGTCTGAAATTTCCAACCTGACACCCGCCCCCATGATAAGGTTGGAAAATTTCCAGCTGATGGCTATTCCAGCCCAAAATTTTGATAAAAAGTAGGAGATTATGCAAATATTGGTCCGAAAACAATACCCCCCCCCCCAATAAAATGTTTGAAAATCAAACTACAAGATCATTTTCAACCTATTGTTGGTTTGGAAATTACAGCTAATGTCGTGTCAGGTATGATATTTTCAACTGTTGCAAATTTTGACCAAAGTTTCCACGTCCCTGTCCGTGTTCAATATTCGAAATACACGGGTTGAAATGACAACGAAAACTAAAACACATTCGCCAAGCCCGAGTAACAATTAATCAAAACAGATTTGCCTGTCGAAGTGCTTCAGCGTTGACCGTGACGTATAGCGGACACGATTTTTGCTCACACGAACTAATACCGTTTTCTTTCTGTGTGCATTTCTATATCAACCCGTTTACACTAGTCTGCGTGTAGATATATGTGCAGTTATATAGCAATGTAAATGCACCCTTAAGACCACCTCCTAAATAATGGCGCGTCTGGCGCGCGCCGATAGCGACAAACGTGCGCCATTGGTAGCGCGCCAGAAGCGCCAAAATGTGCGACATCATGGCGCACATTTTGTTTGCTTTCGGCGCGCTACTATAATATGGCGCACGTTTTGTCGCTTTCGGCGCGCGCCAGAAGCGCCATTAGGAAGTGGCTCTAATATTATTCCAAACATACATGTAGTCGATCGTGCAAGATGGCTAATTGTGAGGAAATATCTTTTTCAGATGGAATAACGACTTCTTTGTCGAAAACAAATCGTCGGTGGGATTCAAAGAAGTCGTAAAACTGTTAAAATCGTATTTTGGCGCGAAATTTTTTATTGCAAATTCGTAATCTACGCGGTCGATTAAACCCCTGTCAGACTCAGGCCGGCGCTCTCACTGCGCTGCAAAAGTACCAACATATGAGTAACACGCAGGAGGAGCGCCGAAAACTGTCGAAAATTGTCAAACTTTTAAAACAAAGTATGCTCCTATTGCGTTCCTACTTTGTCAAGTCTCACGCTCTTAGTGCGTTCAAGTCGCTGTCATTGTGATGCTAGTACGTTCTCAATAAGTTCGCAAAACGTTCTCTGCGCGGGCGCGGAGAGTATAGATAGCGCCTCCTGCGTTCTCCATTCATAGTCAGTTTTTATGTTGTGGGGAAAATACCCAACACTCCGCAATATATTAGCTGTTCGATTAAACTACTGTCACACTCCGCTGCGATCAGGCCGGCGCTTGCATTGCGCTGAAAAATAATCAAAGCGCCAAGCAAAGCGCAGTAAGGTATCCAAGAACGTATTGGTGACGCATTGGACACTGGCTAGGACGGGAGAGGGTCTCCGTGATCGCCCCAGAGCGCCAGAGCACCGCGCTTGTTTTGTGCATGCACAAAACAAGCGCAGAGGTTCGGAGTTCTGACCAGGTGTAGTACCGTCGCCATGACAACGCAAAGCGTACTAACAACGCAATGACAACAACTTGAACGCATTCAGAGCGTTTGCGGCGTGGAGGAAACGCAGTGAGAGCGCGTGAGAGCGTGAGAAATGACGTGACAAAGCAGGAACGCAATGGGTCGTACAAAGAGCGCGATGAAAACGTGATAAGCGGGATAGGAGCATAGCTTGTCACGCGCGCCGCATGTATAACTGGTGGGGCAGTTTCTCGTTTCGCGTGCGAGCTGACATTATCAATGGGTGTTATATTAGTTTTATTTATAGAATGGGAATTTTTGGGATGATTGCAAGCTGGAGTCCGAGTCCCGTTAAAAGTTGGGGAAATTCAACGTTGATTAATGTTGATTTTTGGTTTGTGATAAACTATATGTCAATTACAAATAAAAGAAATTTCTGCAGCCCACTGGGGGTTGTGGTCGGAGACGGTCGAGTCGGCCACCGGTTCGTTAATTAGGTGCTGGTTTTTATTGTTATTTAACGGAATTCTGAGTTGGTCATTCGCAAAACCAATATATTTTATATTCTACAATCACATTCTTGGGTTTATAATATATGATCTTGAGCGCGTTACCATTTCTGACATTGGTTCTCTTGTTTTAACAGATTGAACATTTCTGACAATTTTTCCGCGCTTCCACTGTGCGTTACTCGTATTTTGATACTTTTTCAACTCAAATCAAACGCCAGCCTGATCGCAGCGGAGTGTGACAGTGGTGTGAGCAGACCGCATTTCAAAGTGGGATCGTACTGTAAACCTGCTGTAAACGCCGGAAGAACGCCATGTATAATGCTTGGGCGTAAAGCGAGCGCCAGAGTCGCAGTGGCAGCACGATGTGGACGTTCTATGAGCGGGAACCAGTCCATAACACCCCATGACAGCGCAGAAAGAGCGCAATAAGTTTTGGACAGAGCCTCATTGAACGTATTAAGGACGGGAAAGGCACGTATTGAGAATTTGATAAAGCTTACTGTAGTCGCAAAAGACAAGATTAGTTCCTTGCTGCTACCACGAGAAGCTAATATGCGCTCTTGATACGTCCACATAACGCTCACGTCGCTCGCTTGGCGCTTTACTTTGCGCTGTCACGGCGACAGTACTACGTCCTGGTCAGAACGCCGAGCCTCTGCGCTTGTTTTGTGCATGCATAAAACAAGCGCGGCGCTCTGACACCTATGGGCGACCATGGAGATCCTCACCCGTTGTAGCCAGTGTCCACTGCGTCACCAATCGGTTCTTGGAGACCTTAGTGCGTTTAGGTGGGCGCTTTGATACTTTTGCCGCGCAATGAGAGCGCCGGTCTGAGTGTGACAGGGGCTTTACACCCCTAAAATTCTTATCCTTGTTCTAATCCAACCAGAAATGAGCTTTTAGGCCATGTGATGGAAATTCGTATCCTTGGTTGGACAAATTTCTTACTTCAAAAATGTCGTATAAAGTATACGACCTATTTGAAGTAAAACATATGACCATAACGTCAGTTACGTTGTTCTCAGAACGTCGTATATAGCCCTGGAGCTAATAGGGGTACCCTTGCACCCACCTGGGACTTAACTTCACCCCACTCATTTTGTTCCTTATTATGCCCCTTCAACTTTAAGCAATGTTAACAAGAAACAAAAATGGCCGTGTAGACTCCAGATAATATGGCGTCCATCATGGCCGCCGTTTTTCAGACCAGACCCTAAGTGAGTTTTATGCAAATTATAGCGTGAAAATCTAGTAAAATGTATATATTTTCGTGAAGCTAAGACATAATAATACCTTTTTGGGCCAAAATTGAAACTCACCATCCAAGATGGCCGCCAAAATGGCCGCCGAACTTGAAAATATGACATTTTTTCACAAATATCTTCTAGAGCAATTCATGCTGTTTGGAAATGATTGAGTAATATGACTTTATTTTGTGTTTTATATATTACCTGATCATTGGAGCAATTAAAATGGAATTATTGGGGTCCTAACCCCTTCCGATCCCTCAAACATTCGATTTTACAGAATGCGGTATAAAACTTCACAAAAAATCACAATTGGGATTCTAGTCATATTTCAAAAAAAATGAAAAGAACTTTGTAATGTAAGTGAGGCATATCATTACCTATGAATATTCCAACTCACTGGAACCAAAATTCTTACTTTGGCTCAAAATGGCTGCCAGTATAAATGCCAAAATATGGAAAATGGTAAATATATTACCCCAGCGTGTCCTGCAATCGCTTACAAGTTTTGGTTGATGTATAAAATAGGCTATTCTGCATTAAATACATTGAATACTAACATGTCTGATGCATCATGTTTAATTTTTACTGTTGTCACCACTGACATCACCAAAATATTGGACTTTTCACTCAAAAACGTGACATAAATATCGGCAAAAATTAACTTTGTAGGTTTGGACCATTTTTTTTCTTCAGGTAAAATGTTACTATCTTTGGATTGAAAGGTGCTTATTGTTTTGGACTATCTTAAATACGTCATACTTCGGTGTGTATTGACCAAATTGCTCAAGATAACTTCCAAAATGGCAACCTAACATTATATCCCGAACATTATTCTCAGCGCTATCCGAAAAGGTAGCAAATTGTGACTCACTTGGTTATTATACGTGATAGTTAATTAACTGACAACTACATGTTCTATTCTGGTTGTCGCAGTTCAGTATGGGGCATGGCAAATTCATTTTAAAGTGTGTAAGTTTGCCGAGAACTTTTTATTTTTATTTTGGATATATTGAAAGGAAATGTGCAGAACTTTGAGACGGAACTGAGATGGTCCATAAGCTGTGGCTATTCTGGTCCATTATGATAAAACAAAAAGTCAACTGGATACAGTGTGGATGCCAAGATCGTAGACAGGGAGTTACTCTATGATCAAAGGTGAGGTGAATAGGTATACAGGGAGTTATTGTATGTCATGACTGATGTGAATAGGTGTACAGTGAGTGACTATATGGTTATGAATGGGTTGTCAATGGTAAGATGCATAGGTATACAGGGAGAGGTCTTGAGGTGAATCGGTATGCATGGAGTGACTGTATGGTTGTGTATATCCAGTACGGGTGCACACGGTGTATGGATATAGCTACATGGTCATCTATGTGCTGATTATGTATATATATGGAGTGACTGTAAGGTCATGGGTGGGATGTACATGTGTTGTCTGTATGATCATGAATGGGGTGTGTGGATAAATAGCGAGTGATTTTATGATTACGGGTAATGTGTATAGGTATATATGGAATGACTACCGTCATGATTGAATATGAATACCTGGAGTAAGCTGGGTGGACATTATCGTGTGGGTATATAGGGAGTATCTTTGTGGTAACGGGTGGGATGTATATTTATATATCACGTGGATGTATTATCATTGGTGGGTGTATAGGGATATCTGTATTATCATAGATGTCGTGTATGATTATACAGTGAATTGCTGAATAATTGTCAAGTGTGAGATGTATATGCAAGTATGGATGGTATAAATGGTCGTGTTTGCGGGTTTTTTGCATATCTGGAAGGGCTAAATGGCCATTGATGAGATTTACATGTATACCTGGAGTGAATCTATGGGCTGCACATGTATACCGAGTGGTCATATGACTATATGTGTCGAATAGGTATACAGGTAGTGACTGTATGGTTAATGGTGAGATGAGTACATGTAGGTATACAAGTAGTGACTGTATTATCATAAATGTAATGAATACCTATACAGGGGTGACTAAATGGTCATGTGTCAGGCGTATGAGTATACCTGGTGTTCATGTTTGGTGACTCGTGGTGGTATGGTCATATGTAGGTTATACGGGTATACACATGTGTTGCTATATTGTCATGGGCGAGGGGTATGTGTATATAGCGAGTGGCTATATTGCCATGGATGAGGTGCTTATGCATACATGGAGTGACTATACTGACATGGCTGGGGTGTATTAGTATATCTTGAGCGGCTATTCGGCTATGGTGTGACAAATAGGAATACATGGAGTGACATGGTCAATGTTGAGGTGAATATGTATACAAGGATTGACGATGACCATGTATGAATGTTTTGAATATGTACACACGGGGTGACTATATGACCATAGGTCAGGTGAAGGAGTATACCAGGTGCATGGGTGAGGGTATGTATATGAAGCGAGTGGCTATATTGCCATTGGGGAGGTGCATATGTATACCCGAAGTGACTTTATGGTCATTGATGTGGTGTAGGTGTGTGTATTGATTGTCTATTTGACCATGTGAGTGGATAATATGTATACAGGGGATGACCTTATGGTCAATGGTGAGATGGATGGGTATACAAGGAGTGACTATATGGTAATGGGTCATGTTTAGGAGTATACTCGGTGTGCCTGCATTGTGACCCGTGGCTGTATGGTCATCCGTGGTCATGGGTCAGGTGTACATGTATACAGTGGGTCACTATATTATGTATATGGTGTTTATGTATATATGGAATGACTGTGTGATAATGGGTGACTTTCCACGCTTAACGTTTCCTCCATGTACATAAACACCATCAAGACGGAGAACTATATGACATGACCTCTCTATTGACTAGCATATCCTTGAGTTATTGTGGAAAGCTATAGCCACCCAAGATACACATGAACAACCCACCCATTACACCAGTCACTCCATTTGTATATAAACGCCACACAAATGACAACATAGTCACACACTTTATACACGTTCATGGTTATACAACTACATACCACGCCTGAACACCAGGTATACACCTACAACCGACACATGACCATATAGTCATTCTATGTATACATATTCACCACATTCACGATCATACAGTCACTCATTGCATATATATTCACCTCACCATGGACCATACAACCACTACATGTATACAAATTCGCCATACCATGACCATACCCATGAGTCAATCTAGGTATACATATACACATCACCAACGGTGAGCCCTTCCAGATATACCAATACGACCATAAGTTCCATACTTGCCATAATCACACACGCCATCCATGATCATACATCTACTCACTATACACCCTCAATGATAACACATCCACAACATATATCAATATACGTCCCACCCGTTACCAACAGTCATATTGGACCAGAATACCCACATATCATTGTTCATCTCAGTTCCGTCTCAAAGTTCTGCCCATTCCCTTTCAATAATATGACCAGAATCACAAAAGAAGTTCTCCGCAAAATTCCATACTGCAACCTTAAAATGAATTTGTCATGCCCCACACGGAACTGAGACAAACATAACAGAACGTAGTTGTCAGTTAATTAACAAACACGTATAATAACCAAGTGAGTCACAAGTTGCTACCTTTTGGTTGCCATTTTGGAAGCCATCTTGAGCAATTCAGTCTATAAACACCGTAGTGTGACACATTTAAGATAGACAAAAACAATAAATACCTTTGATACCAAAGATAGTTGTATTTTACCTGAAAAAATGGTCGAACCCCGAAAAGTGAGTTTTTGCCGATATTTATGTCAAGTTTGTGAGTGAAAAATTCAATATTTCTGGTGATGTCAGTGGTGACAACAGTAAAAATGATCCATGGTGCATCAGACATGTCAGTATTCAATGTATAGAATACAGAATAGCCAATTGTATACATCAACTACAACTTGTACGCGATTGCAAGACACCCTGGGGCAATATTTACCATTTCATATATTTTGGCGGCCATTTTGAGTCAAGGTAAGAATTTTGGTTTCAGTGAGTTTAAATATTCATAGGTAATGATATGCCTCACTTACTTTACAAAGTTCATTTCATTTTTTGTTGAAATATGACAAGAATCCCAATTGTGATTTTTTGGGAAATGTTATACCGCATTCTGTAAAATCGAATGTTTGAGGGATCGGAAGGGGCTAGGGCCCCAATAATTCCATATTTAATTGCTCCAATCATCAGTTAATATACAAAATACAAAATAAAGTCATATTACAATACCAGTTCCAATCAGCATTAATTGATCTAGAAGACATTTGTGAAAAAAATGTCTTATTTTCAACTTCCGGCGGTCATCTTGGATTGTGAGTTTCAATTTTTGGCCCAGAAAAGAGTCATTATGTCTTATCTTCACGGAAATATATACATTTGTATACATTTTACTAGATTTTCCAGCTATAATTTGCATAAAACTGACTTAGGGTCTGGTCTGAAAAATGGCGGTCATGATGGACGCCATCTTGCCTGTAGTCTACACGGCCACATTTTTGTTCTTGCTAACATTACTTAGAAGTTGAAGGACATAATACGGAACAAAATGATTGGGGTGAAGTTAAGTCCCAGGGGGTGCAAGGCTACCCCTATTAGCTTCCGGACTAATACTATATAGCATGATATTATAGAATGATATGGGATTGGCAAGAAACTTGGTATTATAGCGGCATCCGTTTCGGAAGCCTCACAAGTTACTCGGGTTTGTTGCCACTGTGTCGTTTCAGCTATCTAGTTTAATTATCGAATTCCGACATACTTGGCTAACTGAGTGATCCCATATAACCGTCCATTATCGGAAATGTAATTAGTATAATGGAAATGGAACCAAGCTAACTGTTTTCTCGGCAGAAAAAAGGTCGTATAAATTGAAATTATGTGATGTCGAGGCATAAAGTTGTTTCAAATTTGTCGTATAAATTTCAAAACGTCGTAAAATTTTGCCGCGAAAAAAAAATTATTTCAAAAAAGTCGTATAAGCTCATTTCACAGTTTTCTCTTTGTAGACTGGTGTAAAATCGTCAGTTTCACAATAATTCGATGCCCGGGATGTGTATCGATGGATTTGCTGCACTGTTGTTCTTCTGAATATAACATATCAAAATATAATAAGTTTTTTGTCTCTCCTGTAAAATGACTAAAAAGTGCGGGAATTTTGTATACGACATGTTTGAATCCCACCGACGAAATGCGGATTCTTGTGTCACCCCGTTCTGTTCGTACGCGGGATTCAGACAATTTCCAGGCGGTACGCAGGATTCACACCCCTCTGTTAACCGGTACGCCGGATCCATATGCCCATTTCTAACCGGTATTCAGGACTCAACAACAAGAGCTTTTATAGCATCATTTGTTCAAAATTTGATTGTTTCTTAGCCAAAATGGAATATTTTGATGTAATTCAGTATCATACATCTTGATATGTTGAAAGTATGACCATTATATCAGCAAATGTGTGAAAATTATCATATTAGGTGTGGAATAACTAAGAATTGTATTGTATAGTTTCTTATCTGGTACGCAGGATTCACAACATCTTCGGTTACTCGTGAGCTGGGCGATTATTCGATGTAAACTGCGTAAGACATCTGATACTAATTCTTTGCATAAATAAATATCTGCTTGTCATGCAACATAAGGCTACGGGTGCTGTAAAGTAACCCACCAGTAGGTTGAGCAAATATAGAAATATCGTACATGTAAACGCCATGTTGACCAGAATATACTGTTATGTTTGGTAAGTACATAATACTACACATATGTAGATGTTTGCCAGTCACTGGGTGAATGCATTATTCTAATCTAAATTTTGTCTTCGGGCTACTGTGTTGAGAACAAGTTCGGCACTGTTAGCTATACGAGGTACAGGGAGGATGTCATACAAAGCATACGACAAGGCGGAGATCCCGGGCGTAGAGACAATTGGAATAAGGTAATAATATATCATTTAAACATCCACGATTTAGCATCAAATAATTCAAAATTTCCTAAACCAATGTTCCGCTTACTCTGGCTTACCCGGCAAAAATATATAGAGACAATACTTACAACCATCATTCTGACCGCACAGGCATCGCGGAAATCCACGAAATAATTCACGATAAATACGTCAAAAATGATCACAAAATCTCATAATTGACAATGCTCTTTATTATATATCAATTTGGGCGACGGAAGCATGGACGCCCTTTATAAGAGGTGATTAATGGAACTTGTTTCTAGGCTGACAAAACGTGTTAATACATTCCATTTTGAAAGTCGATATTTGGTCACCAAAAACCCTGCTATGAATGCTTTCATTTGTCCGATCTAATATTGTTTTGTATAATTATATAAACGTACATATTGTGGTTTTATAGAGTAATATCGGACAAGGTATATTTATACGGACATGGCCCATTCGAGTTTCCAAATGTTGTCTATGTAACTTGTAAGGAGGTATAGGTTGAATATTTATATACCGGTTTAAAAGTTCCGACAAATACTTGCCAATTTCCAGCTGTGTTAAATTTTTCTCAAATATTTACAATATCAGGAATAGACTAACACGGAACGCTCCTTTCTAGTCCATGCCATGTTCATGGATGTTGGTTGTTTGGGACACAAATACCAATTTCAAAGTCGTATTTTTTATAACTTCAATGCGTCTTCCTGTGGCATATTATGCACGTAGAAAGGTAGTTAAAGTATTTATTACATATCTATCAACGTAATTCGCATGATCGCACGAGTTTCCAGGCGTGTGATAATTCTCAGAATCGCACTAGTGCAATCTGCGACGGAACTATTTCATTCAGTGTTGTTAGACTGGTTCTCGCCGTAACTATTTTTACTTTTTCAATCACGACAATAAAGAAACAACAATCGATCAATCAATGAGATGATTCATTCAAGTAGTTTCATTTCAAGAATATGTTTGTCGTCATAGAATTTAATTTCAAACGCATCATTAAAGATGGGTCAAGGTCACTCGCGGATAGACGGGCTCCCTGTCTGATTGTTGCGTTAACCCTAAAATGCCGTTAAAACTCAATTAATTTCACATTTTCTGTACCGGAGATGTACGATTGTGAGTCAACTTACTATGATACGGAGATATGTCATAAAAATAGAACCGCATGAGTGTCTGGATTTTGACGAATTATCGCACTCGATTTGTTGGCGGAACGCAATACCTCTCGTGCGGGACTGCGTCCCGCACTCGAGGTATCGCTCCGCCAACAAATATCGTGCGATAATTTCGTCAAAATCCAGACACTCATGCGGTTCTATCTATTTATCGACCTATTTCTATACCGGGAAATAATCAAAAGCGAATATTACATGTATAAGGTATATTTTGGAGCGCAAATCGTCATGTGGTTTTAAAGCGCATTTAAAGATGCGCCATCCAATTCAAAGCTTCCTGGCTGTTTCCTGAATCCTAAAATTATGCTCGTAATATTGTTTCATCGAAATCTGGTCCTATGTCAATAAATAAGTTTAATTACTTTTATATGGACCGGTTTCCTCATTTCCCTAATTATGTACAATTCGACGATCCCAATTTAATTCCTTTATATTCATGCATTTAGTGTGGTATTATTTGTGTATTTTTTTATTTCATTATTTCATTGTTTGTGTACTAGTAATTGACACAGCACCAGCACTATATTCTCATTTCTGTTATGTTTATACCACGTCCTTAATTGATTCACTGTCAGTTGTTATCCATTATAATGAAATTCAAGCAATTATCAGTTCGTCTTCTCTGCCATCCCTCTCCCTCTTTACTGCCTTTATCTCACATATAGTCTTGTCTGATGAGATGAGAAATATAAGCTAGTATGACACCCGTGCTGGCTGTCAAATCCTCTTCATCCATGACATCTACTCTCTTCTATCTTCACAGCACTGCTGTATCATGTCAAATCTGTTTGTGCAATGATCACGTTCAGGGTTGAATAAATTTTGTTTGAACTATATGGACTTTATATGCCCGGGAAAGACTTGTTGAAGTCACACAATTTAGCAAAAGTAGGCTCTCACTTTAAGCCAGCATGGAAAGATAAAAAAGCGTTCCTTGTTGGCCTATTTCTGACGTGGTGCGAAATACGGTTAAAACAAGTTTTACAGATTATATATATCTTTTAGCATGTCGATCGATATTTTATATATTTATAGATATCAATTTATTTCGGTACAAGTCTTTTGATAATATTCTCTAATATCGATTTACGTATCAGTTAAAGCTACTCAATCCGATTCGATGGTCCCCATATCATCATATTCTAACAACATTTTTTTTTAAATGCCTCTTCAGTTATCGGAATCGATTAATTGCCGAAAAATAATGTTAACCACAGTCAACTATAGCATAACATTGTGCAAAACTGTTATTTATTAATATTCTTTTCACGAAATATTGCCGATTTGTCAAATATCTGACACAAAAAAGCTACTTGATTTTAGAGTTATCCAACTTCATCCGCAATTTGGTCCGATACCGTGTTAGTTCACGTGGATTGTTACTGGACCACTAAATATTATCGGGGTGAAATATAATAGATTTTAAAAATCGATATCTGATATCACTCTGAGCTTTGATGGGTGGGATCCTCGACTCGAATCAAATATTTGTTACCCCCGAAGCCAAGGAAATAGTAAACTGCGAGCGTTCATTCGGATTATGCATCTTTAATTTCCGTATGTCACAAAATGTTTTTCCCCAATTCATTCGTTAAAAATAATGCATCAGTTAATTTTTTTAATTGTTATTGAGATTCGGCTCCAACAATGAATTCCGGTAATTTGTTACAACGTTTGATGGCGTTGCGTCAATTGTACTTCCCAACATTCTTATATGGACGGAGCATTTGCTGCTTCTGGTCACGATTAAATTTTTCTATAAGGTCACCTTTGAATATTCTGTACTTTATAGACACCAAGTTCAATTTAATCATGGCACCACAACAGTTGAGTCTTCTAATTTCTTATCTGCATTATCATTACACTTTGTTATTTCAAATAAAGATCGCACGCACTGTTGCAGTATTCCAACACTGGTCTGACCTTGAATCGAACGGTGCCACTTTTTCCATCTTCAAACAACATAATTAGACTCCTCATATCATGGAGATGATTATCTATAAGTTTGCTGGAACTTATTGGCGACAATGGATTTGGTCTAAACATACGAACAGTAAAAAATCAATAGTTGTCAATTCCAACTTAATAGAAGTCAAATTAAAATTAAAAGATGTCGAATAACAGCCAATAAGTCAATTTTGCCCCACCATCCAACATCATGGAATTCAACAGCACCGTAGTAAATTAGAAGGCCCACTTAACCAGGGTGTGTATGTTTAACAGGTTTAATAACGATTCATGCTGGCACAGATCTTCATCTTTCGAGAAATGTCTGCTGGCATTATGTGCTGTACTACTCGTGGCAGTCGGAGGGTTGATCGGCGCTATCGTGGTGATGAAAACCGATGAGAACCCTGCAATTCTTGGAGACACTTCACAACAAGGTGGCCTGGGTCAGTATAAATATATATTGACAAAACTCGCCGACATGTAGATCCAATTCGTCTTTTCACGTTTAACCCTTTAATGACTGGTGCTTCCTGATTTTTGCGAAAACCCTGTGTCAATGCATTTTCATATATATACGAGTCGCCCATATGGCGCCTCGCATATATAAGAGAATGCATTGGCCTTGATCTTGTAAGCCAGTGCATTATTGATATCAAAATCCTCAACAGAAGCTTAATAATTTCCATTGATGGCTGAGACGCTTCACAACCGTATACGGCATTATTGCGCACTCGAGCAGCCGACGGAAAATATAGTCCCCCAATTTGCCTCTTGTTTTATGTCTGTTTTTGGTTAGTGCAACGAAGTTGGACAATTAATTAACTTTAATGAACAAAGCAATAATTTTACATGGTCTGGTGTTGTTACCATGTGCGGCGTTACGAAATCGTATTAATCCGCCTGATTCAATGTAAGGTCATTTGTTGGCGCACTGCCAAGTTGGCGGGAAGCCCACGCTTATGAGATACTAGTGAGAAATAAGAAAAATATATAATGGGTTTTTTTTAATGATATAATAGGGGTATCATGTGGTATATGTACGTATGTCATGGATAGACATTGAAATTTGTCGCGACATATGGCGAAGCAAACGAAATATCTCGGTGGTGCTGATAAACATATACGCATGTAAGACGCTTTACTGTTTAACATTCAGTTCAATATAAATATGGTCGAATTTTGTTCTATTCTGTACCAAAGTGTCACCAATCTAGGGGTGTTTAGATGTAATTTAGCTAGCGCAAAACGAACTTCACAACGTTGGTCATTCCAATGGTTGACGGGTGAGTGTAGACACCCACACTCCGAACAAAGACGTTTCCAGTTAACACTATTGGTCACTTGAGAAGTTTCGAAAACTCATGGTTAGCAGTTATGGTTACAGTTAGGGTATCACGACTCCCAGTTCATTTAAGCGCACATTCAAAATGTTACTGTGAACGTCTATAACCGCTATAACTCATAGGGTTCCAATTTCGTCGGTTTTTACCATAAACTTGAGTACTATGACAACATCTGTTCATCCTCACAATATGAGAGATACGTTCTAATTATGTAAAAAAAAAGTTAAAACAACTGTTTTGGAGGTAGGTCGAAAGAGAGTTTGATACGAAATATTTGCAAAAAAAGTCATACAGCATTATCGACCACCTTATAAACCCAACTAGGGTATGCAATCAGTCTACCATCTCATTACTCTTTGCGAGAAAATAAATAAAACATTATTCATTGCATATTTTTATTTTTTTTTGCCATTTTCCATTTGCATAAAACAACATAAATATTAGTATTTGCAATAATTTGACAGACATGAACACTCAAAACTGATTCATCTTTTCAGACGTTGTATTGTTTTATGATGATTTTTCCACCAGAAAAAAAATGTTCTTCTGCAAATGGCCACACAAAAACAGCGTAAAAATGTACAGAAAAATGATTTTTAATTTTCTCGCAGACAGTAATGATTTCAGATGGTAGACTGAGCGGATATACTAGTTGGATTCATAAGATCGATAACGCAGTATGTTTTTTTGCAAATATTATCTATCAAACTCTCTATCGATCTAACTCAAAACAGTTATTTTTATTTTTGTAAAACCACTTTTGTTAAAGGCCCATTTAATTTTCGAGTCACTGATTAGTTTCGTATAGTGCCTTGATATACGATTTTAATAACAATCTATGCATACACTATGATTAAAATATTATAACTCATCACCATCTGGAACGTTTGTGTCCCAGAAAGTGCCCATGGAGTAATTGAAAATAACCGAAATAACAAAAACATGTCCCCCGCGGTGGCTCCCAGAATGCAACAGAATTCAATGGAAAGGGGATAACTCTATATTTGGATATATAGTTATTCCCCTTCCATTGAAAATAATAGATGTTGTACCGAAAATTGAGCGCAGAACATAAACAAAATCTCAACAAAAAACAACATGTTCACAGTTTATTACATCGAATAAATTGAAAAGACAATGCTTTGGAGCTTTTTCTTTCAAATGGTATATAAAATGGCATATATTGTATATGATGTGATCTGTGGGTTCAAAAATTAAGCGGGCCTTTAAATAATTAGAACACATATCTCACAATTAGAGGGTAATATATATATATAGTTATAGTACTATATTATACATTGGTGATAAAGATTAAATATGTTTTTCCTTCAAATGGATGAGTCAATGAATGCCCACCACCAAGTTTAGAATGGATAGTCAATGCGGTAATTGCCAAATACAGATATGTGATATCTGGTTGTGTCATTTCAAAATTCGATCACTCACTTTAAAAAAAACATGAAATTTATATCATGTTGTGCTGTAATGTATGGATTTCTCAACAAAAAGTTCTTGACTGAGAACGCCCTACCAGGATTCATTTTTGTTTATGGAAACAGGCCATGCACGTTCGTAAAAAGTCAGATTTCAATTCAGAAGAAAGTATCACATATTGCCATATTTAAGTCACAGGTGAAGTGTTATTTGTCAAATCTAATACATGCATATTTATATTAGACTCTCATGTCAAGTTTTGGCTTTATTACAATTTGTTTTTTTCCCGGAGTCCATATTGAAGTGCAATGGTCTTGTTAAACCTGAAACACAGTTATTTGATTCCAGGAGGGGGGACTACAAAGGCTCCATATAGAACAACAGCAAACACACCAAGGTCAACAACAACACATACAACAACAAGAACGCCAAGGCCAACAACACAATCAAGAACGACAACAAGAACGCCAAGGCCAACAACAACACAAACAACACCAAGGCCAACAACGCAAACAAGAATAACAACAACTGGAAGCCCGCCACCGGTTACATGCATAGAGTATCCTTGTCTTGTTTTTGAAGATAATTTCGACGATTTCAACCTTGATGTATGGGAGCACGAGATCACCGCCAGCGGTGGTGGTGTACGTATACCTGATTTATGCAATTGGGAAATTGTACCTAGCATGTATATGAATAAGTGGTAGTATTACTCCGGGGCAAGGGGCTCCTGGTATTTATGTTGAAAGTTGCCTGGCGCATTTATATTTTCGTGTCAATTTCACTTCTTGAAGATTTGTAATAAACGGTCATTATTGGTATATTTTAAAACTATTATTATGATTATTGGATATATTATATATATATATTCGTTATTACTTATATTAGAACCAAAAGTTTTCCTCATGCTTAGTTGGTCCAATAACTGTGGCATTTTATACTAGAATAAAATATTTTATTATCAAGCGCGCTAGAAAGATCAATTGAATATTCATAGATAACGAACTAAACGTGCAACTTTATTACACCTGTACCATACCTGTAATTTCGAAGAGCGTGCGTGGGAGTAAGATAGCGACACTACATAGAGGACGATCACTCGTTGAAAATGTATATTTCCACTGCCAGCCACGAATGAAATATGGGATTAACTCAAAACACCGTTCTTATTTTATTATATGCTTTAACCATGTCGATAATAATTTTTAATGCGTTAATATATTCCTTAATTAATGCCAAATAATTTCTCACAAAGTGTACACAAAAATTTCAGTTGAAAATTGATTGTTGTTCGCCAGCCAACGAACCACTTTCAAATGACGAGAAATTAGTCGTCCGCTAAAGAAAATAGTTCCCACAAATTATTACTAAAAGCGACAAATAATTATGGACTGGTACCAATTTAATATCCCAAATAACAATAAGATGACATTCTAATCACGAAATAATAATATTATTTCAGTTTAAACAAGTCTCTTTTTGTATCATTTTCGTTTCGGTCAAGATTGATATTCGTTCCTTTTACCGGAAGTAAATTTTTGAATAACATAATGATATCTTTACTGTCGGTCTAGAAACTAAATACGATTTTAACGTTGCATAAATATCCCACTATTTAATGGGGAAGCATATAATAAATGTACGGTACGTGAATTTTTACCCATTCTTAGTTTTTTATATTCTACTTACAGAACTGGGAATTCGAGTATTACTTAAACAACCGGACGAATAGTTACGTCAGAGATGGGAAACTGTTCATCAAACCGGTAAGGAAACACACTGTAACCATTTCTTTACTAAATGGATTCTCCCGCCCAGTTACAAAAAATATGCGTTGGAATAGTCTATCAATTATATGGAGGGTTTTCAGGGGAAATAAGCAGATGACAGATAATAAAAGTACAGTAGGAGTGATATTTATTGGATGGAAATGTTTTCTAATGGAACTACTCGTCAATGAGTATTTAGTGTAGAACGGATTAAGTAGTATTTGTTTTTATACCATAATTGGCTATGCTACTGTGTGTATAACACCTGTTTTGTAAATTTCATCTTTACACCCTACTGTGGGTATAACGATTCCTACTATTGGTATAAATTTCTACTGTGGTGTAAATGTTTCAACGGCACTTTATGTGTTAAAAGTTTATACCCATAGTAGAACGACCCGTCATTTGACCTCTGGTGACCTCGCTGTCGAAATTAAAGCCCAACCTTTCGTCACGCCCGCTTCGCGAAGTAAATACACAATTTTTCCGACTCAAAACACACTGAAATGCGATAAGTGGTCTAAACACAGATATATATACTATCCAATTCTATTTACTGGGTTTACTTGTCAAAAAATGACACATTAAAGTTAGTTTAAAGATGTTTTATGCCAGGTGCCTGCACCGACAAAGTACACGTTTTATACAGGTCGGCGATAGCTGTTGAAAATGTAAACAAAACAAACGCACGCGTTCGTCTGCCTTTCCGTGTTTAAATCGAACGACGGCTTACATTTTGACAACAACGTATAGATTGTTAATGGTATCTGCAATGTGTGAAATCTGAATGTGTGTTCACATCAGCTGACTGATGCCCAAGAAAGTGGCGGATCACCGAATTTCCTAGAAATATGTATTACTACGCGTGACCCACATTCATGATAGCTTAACATATTTGGGTCACTCGGTGCACATACATGTTAACAGTCACCAACAGAGTAGCAATCCATTTACGAAGCGACCGAAGAATAATAATTATGGTATAAACAAAATACACCCATAGTAGCCGAGAATAAAAAAAATTCACAACTCGTGGAATTGTGGTTTTAATCACTCGCCAAAGGCTCGTGGTTATAACCACAATACCACTCGTTGTGAAAATTTGTTATTCTCGGCTACTATGGGTGTATTCTATATGTCATCGTTTTACCATGCTCAATTGCAAGTTATCTCTTTCAGACGCTGACATCAGACAGATTCAGTGAACAAATGCTACATTCTGGAACCCTGGATTTGTGGGGTGAGTTAGATTGGAGACTGTGCTGCGTGATATATTATATCAGGTTGGCTGCTTAATTTAACCCTTTCATGGCGGGAGCTGCGCTGGCGCAGCGTAAAAGATCATGTGCCAGTACATTCTCTTATAAATGTGAGTCTCTCATAGGGAGCGTAACATATATCATATATATAAGAGAATGCGCTGGCTTACAACGTCAATGTAAATATCTTGTGGCCAATATATTCTATCATATATGCGAGGCTCCTATGGGAGACTCGAATATAGAAGAGAATGCATTGGCACAGGGTTTTCGCAAAATTTCAGGAAGCTCCAGCCATGGAAGAGTTAAAAGTGGCATGTCGGCATTGCGCAAGTTTGCTTGATAGCAGGGACCAAAGTCATAATGTGTTCGATGTTCTGTATTTTACAGATATATTAGCAAGCTATTATATAAATGAGCTATATTCCATCAACAACTCATCTCGGATACTTCAAAACAGGAGATTTTGTCGTTCAAATTTCATAACATCTAAGAATGATGTCACTTGAACAATTATTTCTTCTCAGCAGTCATATCGAGATGGGGGTGGGACTAGTAGTGAGCTAGTCGAATGGATAAATAGCTCATTCGCTGTCTTTTTTAGCTTAAGTTATTTATATATAGAAGGAAAAAACCCAATGAAACTCACTTCGAATCTTCGATGTGAGACATCCTTTCGTCATTTTCAAGAAAATTATTACGCCTGTGTCACCGTTCCTTGATGGACACCATTCCAACATAAGAGAAGATAGCGTTACACTGATGAGTCTAGATACCTCATATTATTGCTTTCTTGGGTTTGTCGAGAGTTAAAGTGGTGCGGAACACCCCACTGGTATTTAGAACGGAATAACAAAGAATTATACCAAAATAAGTTATTTTCATAAATTTTATATCAAAATATGCAGAAAACCGCGTCATTGTTATAAACGAAGTGCATGCATTGACTATTGTAGCCGCAATGTTTATGCTCAATAGATATTCCCCGAATAAAGTTTTAAATATTTACATTAGTGCGCAGTTCAAACTTTTGGTTCTCTGAAATGGCATAGTCGATGTGGTTGAAATTTTCGACAATTTTAGTTGATTGATACATTCTTCCAGTGGAGATAGCTTTTTTTTTTATACTAACTTATCGGTTTTAATCACTGAAGTTAGTCCACAATATGTGTAAAGTTAACGAGCAACACCTGATTAAATTCAAGATTTGGCCTTTAAAGGCCTAAAATTCCTTATAGCGAAAAAATGGCAAATACGTGTCCGAGGGGTGTATCCCATGCATGTCTCGACCGCCATCTCGATGGCAACACATCATTAAACAGGGGTCGTATGGCGAATATATATCACATAGAAAAATCCGGTTGGCTTCCTTATATTTCACAAATGGGAGGTTTGGGTGACAAAATTGGCTGTTTTGGGGATGTCCGTTATTGGGTATCCGATTTTATGAGCTCAGAAACTTGAGTAATCCGTTACTATATTCTACAAGTCCTATGTAATTATCTCACTTGTATGACCGATTCTCGCATTAAAAAACCGATTATTCTATAACGTTACTATATTTGGAAGCAGTCTACCATGGTATGTTGTCCGTGAAAACGGTGTTTTCTCCGTTACCATCAATTTAAATCGTCATAACTGACAGATACAACTTGCTATAGGTGCCTCATTTTATACAAAGAAACACAGTATCACGTGTAACCTGGGGAACATACAGCTCTAAATGCAAATGAATCATATGTAGAATTAACGAGAGATGAGTTGCCACTCCCAAAACAGTTTATTTAAGGATGTTTTCTCCGTTACCACCATAAAACATAGAAAATCGACGAGTTAACTCCAACTGCTGATTTCATCTGACTGAACGTCTATCAAGCCCAAAATATCACATGAGCATGTTGAAATTAATATCACAAGACTTTTGCATATGGTTGTAAACAATATGCGGTTTTCTCCGTTACCAGCGAATACCAGAAGGTCATTATTTAGGCACATATGAACCCCGTGGCGATAATATATCGCCAGTCTGGGTTTGTTTGACTCAGATCAACACAAAAAACTAACCAGGTTAATTACAAATACATGCTACAACTATTCAGAGCATATACCTACATGTATGTTGCATATCCACATAGCACAGGTCTAGACTATATTGGCATAGACTATATATAATCCTGGCGTATCATGCCTATATATAGCCTATAAATCGTTATTAACGCCACCGGTGTATACTGTGCTTGAAAATATAATATCCACTGGTGTTATGCGGGATTAGGGGGTGTGTCTTTTTACCGGATTCCGGATTCCGGATCCCGGATTTAGACCCGGATTTCTGTGTCTTTTTACCGGATTTCGACCCGGATTCGGGTATGAATTTCATGCTTGTTTTATCACACATTTAACCCATTAAAAGCCGTTTCTGACACGCGGAAACTGGTTAGGAGGTGAGATTAAACCAAAATAGGGCTGTCGTGCTCATTCAACCCGATTAATCGTATTTAAAGGTACATATCGTGCCCGGATCAGCATACTTCTTATTTTTTCATATCCAACACGGCGGTTGGATTGATTTTACGTGATCATGATGGCATTTAAGGGAACACACCATGTCCGGATCCGAATTAATTATCTCGTAATTATTGATCATATTTAAAGGTAGATATCATGTCCGGATCCGGTTTTTTTCTCTCTCTTTTTTCCATATAAATTATCGTCTTTTGATATATTAAATGTCACGTGGAACAAAGTTATAAGTTGATTTTGAGACGTTATACTAGGCTGTTGGATTGATTTCACGGAATGATTATCGCATTTAAAGGTACACACCATGTGCGGAACCGAATTAATTTCCACGTATTTACTGATAATATTTAAAGGTACAGATTATGCCCGGATCCGGATTTTTCTTCTTATAAAGTAATGCTTATTTAATACAATAAATGTAAACTGAGTCGCGTGGAACTAGGTTATAGATATTGATGTTTAGATCAGATCATTCCCGGATTCGGATACGAATAGTTCTTTTCTATTTCATATAAATAGTCAAGTATTTAATACACTAAATGGCAGCTGAGCCACGCGGAACTCAGTTTATTTGGAAACGGTGAACATGGCGCTTGGATTGATTTCACGCGAGAATGAGCCCATTTACAGACAAACTTTATGCCCGGATCTGGATCCGGATTTTATGTGTCTTTTTCTAATTTCGACCCGAACCCTGATCTCAATTTTATGTTTATTATAACCCATGTTTAACACATTAAAAGACATTTCAGACCCGCGAAAACATGGCACAGGTTGCGTTTAACAGTAATATCATTGGGATTGAAATAAATTGACTTGCTTTTGTGAAGATTTTTTGTTCTCCAGCCCACAAAAAAACCTGGTGCAGTTTAAATGGTTTATTGTTTTAGTTCGATTATAAACGATTATATTTGTGATACTAGTAGTATTACTATTGTAAATTCGATATTTAAGCCGGTTTAAGTGAGATAGATGTACGACTTGTATTAAGCGTTTTATGTCACGACGCCCGAATCGTTATAAAAACACGGATAGCATATTCATCCCGTTGCAGCCCGCTACTGTTTATACAGTGATTATATAGTCTGGCCGCCCGAATCGTTATAAAAACACTGCTTGCGTATTCACCCTGTTGCAGCCAGCTACAGTTTATACATTGATTATATCTAGCCCGGATCCGGTTTAAAAAAATATTCTCCATATAAATTAACGCCTATTTAATATATTAAATGTCAGCTGAGTTAAGAGGAAGTTAGAAGTTGATTTTGAGAGGTTAGACCCGGCTGTTGGATTTATTTCACGGAAGGATGATCGCATTTAAAGGTGCATGCCATGCACGGATCCGAATTAATTATCGCGTATTTATTAATCATTTTTAAAGGTACAGATTATGCCCGGATCCCGATTGTTCTCCTTTCACTTATAAATTAACTCCTATTTAATACATTAAATGCTAGCGTAGTCACGTGGAACCAGGTTTTAGAATTAGTCCGTTTAAAGACACACTTTATTTCCCTATTAGAATCCGGATTTGATGTGTCTCTTTTTGCTGATTTCGACCCTAACCGGGTTTGCATTTTATGTTTATTATATTTCACATTTAACACATTGAAAGACACGCGGAAACATGGCACAGGTTGGGTTTGAACAGAACAGAAAATATAAACTGTCCATATACCGCATGGTTGTTTAATAAATATACAACATATATCTATCAATTACTGAAACGGTACTATTAGTACAAAATACTTCATTCAATACTGATAACAGTTTGAAATATATAACATTTTGGCTGTCGTTGGAACTGTCTGTTTAAGAACCAATATGTTGTTTGTTTAAAAACTTATAAACTACCAATATGTTATTGTATTAAATAAGCATTACTTTATAAGAAGAAAAATCCGGATCCGGGCATAATCTGTACCTTTAAATATTATCAGTAAATACGTGGAAATTAATTCGGTTCCGCACATGGTGTGTACCTTTAAATGCGATAATCATTCCGTGAAATCAATCCAACAGCCTAGTATAACGTCTCAAAATCAACTTATAACTTTGTTCCACGTGACATTTAATATATCAAAAAGACGATAATTTATATGGAAAAAAGAGAGAGAAAAAAACCGAATCCGGACATGATATCTACCTTTAAATATGATCAATAATTAAATGTGTGATAAAACAAGCATGAAATTCATACCCGAATCCGGGTCGAAATCCGGTAAAAAGACACCTAAATCCGGGTCGAAATCCGGGATCCGGAATCCGGAATCCGGTAAAAAGACACACCCGGGATTAGGTCGATGTAACAGCTGCGAATGGGTCGCTTTAAAAGCTGTAGTGTTACCCCGAATGCGGGATCCTCAATAAAATAGTCCGACACAGATTAGCACGTGCTGATATTGATAATTACAACAACCTTTGGAAAGCATGCGATCGTGTGGTAATCAAGGATGGATTTCGACGACATTTGATACTTAGGGATACTTTTGTCCGGGGAGTGTTTTGGACGGGTCAAATCGTGACCCCGACCTGACATTGACCTTTAAAGCAGTCAATTCAAGGTCAAATTGGGTAAAACGGACGGATTTTGACGAAATTTGATACCTATGGGTACTTTTGTCCGGGGAGTGTTTTGGACTGGTCAAATCGTAACCCCAACCTGACCTTGACATTCAATATGGTCAATCCAAGGTCAAATCTGGTAAAACGGGATGGTATTTCGAAGTTTATACCTAGGGATACTTTTCTTCGGGGAGTGTTTTGGACGGGTCAAATCATGACCCCGACCTGACCTCCGACTTTAAAAATAGTCAATTCAAGGTCAAATCGCGCCTTTCACCAGAAACCAATGGAAACAGCCCGGACAAAGTCGGGCCCACCAGCCAGTGTAATAAAAAGCGAGACGGAATTTGAAAGCTAGTTTATATTATAATTATATTATAATTTATATTTATGGCTTATAATATGAACTTGGTGGCGTTACCATTTCTGACTATGGTTTTCTTGTATTGTTTCGGTGTGTGATGACGGACATGGTGCCGGTCCATCGTCGCCCACAAACCTTACGGCTATAGGGCTATGTACCACATTGGACACACCATAATAGGCCGGCCGACGCTGTTAGCCTATATCATTAGCTATTGGCCCTACATTGAAATGGGAGCCGAAACAAGAAAGAAAACATATGTGTGATACAGAACGCCGCCGCATTTTGTGATTGGGGCAATCACGCCAATGTTAATGTCGCATTTATTCACCTCAACGAAAGCGCCATGAAATTGGTTTTACCCGATGTCCTACCCGTTCCTGGAACACTCAATGTACACGCGGTTATTCCTACCAAACACACAAACGGCATCGCTACCAGAGAAACGTCATGCTTCTGCGCCAATTGTTTAAAGTTTCTAACTTCAAATGCAATGGTGAATCTATGGGAGGCCAAATTCACATTTAATAATGAATTGCGCTTAAGCACAAATAATTGCGCTTAAGCGCAAGCGCAAATACCACATATTGTGCTTAAGCACAAATAGGGCATTTCCGCTTAAGCGTAATGAATTGCGCTTAAGCGTAAATGTGACTACTATCTAAACTACCCATAAACTATTGACATGACCTGGTGTATCACCTAGCAACACAAGAGGAGCATTGGGCTAATTTTACTCAAACAGTCAACTCAACAGTCAACTGTGTGTATGTGTTCAACAATGATAATCCATAATTACATATTATCAGCATCCCTATATCCAAATAATTTATGTCTTCTTCCCGGAACTCTAGTAATTTTTTATATGATGTTTTTTAATGTATTTTTGCACAAATTTGGGCCATTACTATGGTCATATACTATAGCATGCATGTGGTGCCACCGCATGAGGGCTTGCTTACCTCATATGGTTTACTTATCGACTTAAATCGGGGGAAAAAACCCTATTTTCATATTATCAGCATCCCTGTCCCAAAAATTTGGTTTCTCATTCCTGGAGCTTTGGTGTCTCAATCCTCGAGCTCTAGTTTTTTTTTATTAAATCAGCATCTCTTGCACAAATCTATAATAGTATTTCCATGGTCATATAGTGCCTGTATACTCGAAAATTGAAGAAAATCAAAGTCGCCCCGACTAATACAGAAAGTAATGGTATTGCGAGTAGCCCCACCTAATATATACCGAAGATAATACAGTGCTATCACGAGTCGCTGCAACTAAAACAAGTTGATACTATTGCGAGTCAGCCATTTTGATAAAGAAGTTGGGCTAGCTCCCTACCCATCCAAATCAATGAAAACAAGAGGTGATATGTCAATAGGAGTTAAGGTTAAGTTATGGATAAATCTATTTATTCACCAGGGGTGTTTAGTTACATATAACCATGAAAGCGCAATTAATTGCGCATAGGCGCAATGACATGTTCGCGAGTCTAATGGTCCTCGGTCAACGGTCATCAAAGGCAAGCGAGCTTCAAAACAGAGTGCGGAAAATAACTGTCAAGATGCGTATCCTTGTGGGAAGTCTGGGGCCTGTACTATAGATTTACAATTGCCGTGTTAGACCATGTGTACAAGGTTATGTGGGGCACACAGAAGGTGTCGATTACCATAGACCTCCACTCTTATTCTTACAGTGAAAAGGCGACTTCTTGCAACGCCTCGTTTACATGCATGCATGGTGACCAATATAATAATAGGTTTACCACATGTGACTTGATTGACCAATGAAAAAAAATATTCCTCGGAGACACTCATTGATATGTTATCGCTAGTGCATGGGTAATCCGTGTTCAATTGTATTAGTGGTAATTGGTATCCTTTAAATAATCGCTCAGTGAGTACGCCGCAACCGTTCGTGCATTGTGTTATATGTCATCAATGGTTATCGTCTGTTCCAACAATTCAAGTTTTAAGATGTATTTCAATTTCTAGTTGGGTTGTCATGCAAAATCCCTGGAGTATTATATTGAATACCATTCTGATCAAACCCAATCACCCATCGGTAATGAGCACACGGGTATAATCTACTCTATTACAATACAGTGGTCTATTTCACTTCACGCCTTTCTGTGTACCTCCCATCACCTTGTACACCTGTTCAAACACGGCAATTGTAAATCTATAGTACAGGCCCCTGGATGGGTTTATGGTGATCCACTCGACCCCGGTAAACGCGACGAATGGGTGTTGTGCTCAGATTGTGGCAAGTGGTTTCACGACGGTTGCGGAGAGGATTACGGTGTCGTTGACGACGGTTATAATTACACGTTTTGTCATGTTTAGACATATAATGACACTAGTAACGATGACATTTATTCAATTGATTTATATAGGCAGGAAATTAATTGAAGGCTACTAGCTATTTAAATTTCAGTTTCAAATTTAGTGTGTATCAACGAATCGCAATTTTTAGGAACATAAATCCAAATTGTGTTTTCTCCGTTGTGTATTGATTGTGACAATATAAACCTGTTGCCACATGCTTAAATGGACTGTACGTACCCATATGCTACCTTTTCGGGTTGGTAACGGAGAAAACATGCATAAAAGTGCCTACCGTTTTCATGACAGCTGAAAACTATAGGAGCATGATCCTCCGGTGCTCATTTTAACGTGACACATTCCACACATACTATATTTTCATATTATGATGATGATAACCGACATATCGAAAATTTATTTTTTCGATTTGATTGCAAACTACATGTCAATTTAAGGAATTTTAGGCCCTAAAATACCGACTTCCGATGTAAATAATGTCGATCTGCGACCGATCAGCTCATTATTTGCTATACGTTTTAGATCGATATACAGGATATATTTCTTTCGGTTTGTGCCATTATTTATTTTTCATGGCGTCGACAAAATTATTATAGGGCCGAAGTGATAACTATAGAGGCGGGCGGGTTATCGGAAACATCTCAATTTTATGCCTTTCCATTCGATGTTGTAACCGGAAAGTTAATTCGATATCGAGATTCGATTCGAGGCCAAATCGGCGATTCGGAGTAGACTATATTTACTGTGGCGGACTTACCTTGGAACACCAATTAGAAATATCAGACATTAATTGCACTTACATTTATGTAGGACTGGTTTTCTCCTTGTGTGTTTCAGGCATCGCCGCGAATGATGTTTGTACCGGAGGCATGAACTATGGATGTATGCGTGTTGGTGGCGGAGATAACATAATCAATCCGATTCAATCAGCAAAGTTGCGTAGTGTGAGAGGATTCAACATGCGTTACGGAAAACTCGAGATTGTCGCCAAACTCCCAACAGGAGATTGGATTTGGCCAGGTGAGAACGGGAGCCTTCAGAGTAACTATACATGCACATGTATATATGTCTATACTGAATGCATTCTCCCATTGAGTTATAAAAGTATACAATGGAATGGTCTCTTGCATCATTTGGAGGGGTTTTCAGAAATTCAGATAATATATACAAGAACAGACGGATTCATACGCATTGGTGGGAAATGATCAGATATATAAGTTCAACAAACGACATACGTTGTCTATATTTTAGGCGCATGTGAATATATCAACTGAGTAAGTTCTTCAAACTAAGAGTGGAAGTAGGTCGATAAGTACATTTGATACCCATGTATGACGTTTGAAGTTTGAAGTTGGTGATCTAAATCTGTCTATTGGACAGGTTGCGAACTACAAGTCCACATTCAAAATTGCACGACACCTGATCTCAGAATGATTGATAGTTGTGCCATTCGAAATTTGTTAACGTAGAGTTTAACAACGTATACCTTCAAACTCAATGCATTAAGCGACAACTTTAGGAATCGTTAACTGGCCATATATGAATTTAGCTCTCTTGGGTGAAACGTTGGGCTGACTTTTTGAGTATGGGTCAAACTTTGGGCTGGCCATGCACGACTTTAAATAGCCCACTTGTGTTAAACGTTGGGTTGACTTTTTGAATATGGGTCAAACTTTGGGCTGACCATGCATGACTTTAAATAGCCCTCTTGTGTAAAACGTTGGGTTGACTTTCTGAGTATGTGTCAAACGTTGTGCTGGCCATGCATGACTTTAAATAGCCCCCTTTGGTGAAACATTGGGCTGATTTTGTTTATTATGGGTCAAACATTGGGCTGGCCATCTGTGGTGAAAACGTTGACCAAAAGTAGGAAAATATCCAAAAGAACAAATTGCACACTGTATGTACTGGTTTGAATATGAATATATCATAATACATTCAACTAATGTAGTGTCAGTCAACATATTTCCAACCAATGAAACATTGGGCAAAAGTTGGGGAGGGGATCAGACACCCCCTGTTGTCAGGTCCCTGAACCTACCTCATGGTTTCGGTTAATGAAATAAAAACAATTGGGCCAAAATTCAAACATGGAAAGACCCTAAAATTACTAATGATTTTGTATCTTCTAAATTATGAATTTGACCATTTTAATTAACTTTGGTTATATAATTTAGTCTATTATCTCGGAAAAGAGTATGTTCTAGCGCGATACCGGTACAAAAAACGAACACAATAGCGTGAAGTACATCACGAGAAATGTGCATTTATCGTGATTGGCGTTATAGTAGTTTGAACAGAACTTGTAATTCGCAACCTGCCTATTCACTGCCCTGTAACCATCCTGTCTCAAGAAAATTTCACGTCTCTATATTTCACTGTTCAACATGTATACATGCAATGGAAATGTTTAGATCTAAACTACATACGTCAGTTAGCGTTAGCTACCCACAGTCACACAATTGGTTCCATTGCCAGATTCATATATAAATAGGACTGCATATGTGGGTAAATATAGGACTGCAGACGTGTTGTTGCTTTTTTTCCAGCAATATGGATGCTGCCACGATGGTTGAGATACGGAGGATGGCCGGCATCTGGCGAGATAGATATAATGGAATCACGAGGTAAGACGTATTTTACCTGCCACTGTGACTGGATTGGTCAAGTTCGTATGTTTCCGTTGATTTGGGTACCCACGAGTGTTGATTTGGGTACCCAGGATATCAAGAATGTATATTTGGGTACACAATATGCAGGTTCTTAAGAACCTGCATATCGACTTACATAATCTCTATATTCGAATTGTTACAGACACATACTTTTGGAGGTTCAAATTAACAAAGTATGTTATTTTTTCAATATTGATTCTATACGGCCTAGTAATTTGTGTGTTCCCAAAAGTGCTGGTGGATTTTTAACCATCTGAAGCAATTCGTCTTTTGCAATCCCCATGCATGTCTTTTCAGTTTTCCAGGCTGTCTCACATATTTGTAATTTGAATATCTTTTTTATTCAGGTAATATAAACACGACAGCGTGGGGAGCTCAGATTGGTGTAAACTTTGTGGGCACCACTCTACACTACGGACCAGATTATTATCACAACAGATATTGGACGGCACAAGGACAAAAGTATGTTCATCTGCATGTACACGATATGAGAATAATCAACCTTTGCTTTAAAATAATTGCCTCCATATACTAGAATACGCAGGATTTCCAAACATCGCCCGATATGCATGCACGCGACCTCCGCACCAAAAGACATGCGATTAACCGAGTGGAGGCGATTTCTGAATATGACATAACATTCTTACGCCGTCTATGTTTTCGTTGGTGTAAACGTATTTATTTTTCCTATCCGGGGGTCAATACTATGAACAATTTTATACCTGTAAATACAAATTGTATTTATTAATTTGTAATTACAAATTTGTGTTAACTATCACAGTGGTTTCATAGTACAGGGAAAATTTAGCCGTATTATTGTAATACCTTAGACTGGGCGAGAGGTGAAACCCCTAAAAGGCACCTGTAAAACTTAGAAAAAACTAACTCACCACTCTGCTCCCATGTACCTGTTATCAGTGTTATCTGAATACCAGTTCAAATTAGACGGACATGTATACAGAGTTAAAATAACTGACAACGATTTATATGGGGAAGTTACAATGTGTGCTATCAATTTGTGAATAGTGATAACGCCGGTACTATGAAACGATGAGCTAACAAAATCTCGCTTATTTCACAAAGATCTACTGTTGATTATTGTAGATTGCTTACGGACAAACCTTTGCCTGTGAGTGATTCACAATATATTGAATCACGCCAAGCCAAAGTTACCAAAGAAATAACCAATCATAAGTTGAGAGGTGATCACTTATCAGAGCTATCCAATCGGTTCACGGATTGCTAAGTTGATGACCACTTGTATGCGCAAAGTTAACAAATAAACTGTTCGTGTGCAGTGTGTGTATGTAAGTACAAGTCAGTGTAATAACGAGTACTACAACCAATTTGGTATCATTGTTTTTACAAATTAAAAACCATTCAGTTTGTTTTAATAAAATATTATTTTGATGGTATAGCATTATATATATTGTGACCATCCTATGATTTCAAACTGATCCGCTACCCTTATTATAACACATCGAGGCAGTAACGCGGCTTCATTTTATCGGGGGGGGTGTGTATCGAAGCAGGGACGTGCTAATGGTCTCGGTTATAGGAGTTGTGGGGGGCCCCGGTGGTCCAGTCGGTCCAGGTGCATTACACCGTCACAGGCTGACGAACCCCGTCATAGGGACGATGACCGGAATCGTGTATCTGGGCAAGTTTGTCAGTTGCTTTCCGGGGGTCGGTGGTTTCTACCCGCAGTGGGACGATTTCTCGGTGACATCAAGCCTCTGCGTGGTCTTTCCTCCACCCGTAAAATTGACAACGTCGTGTGTAGCCTAGCGGCTGGCAAGAACGACGATAAACCCTAATAAACCAAACCAAACCAATAGGAGTGGTGGTCACTTTATAATTTCAAACTGCTCCGATAACTTATAATATATATATATATATATAGATAGGGACGTGGCTATATGGGCTCAGTTTGGCGATGGGGTGTCCATCCTATAATTTCCATATGCACCCTTTGAATAAAAAAAATTACTATAAATTCCACATAGCGATGGAATCGTATATCAAGAGGAAAGTATTTTAATTTTTCTACGCTGATAACAAAAGATAGTCAATATGACTAATATATGTTAGTCAAACGTTTTTCCTCAGGATGACTGATTTAGTTCAGACAACATGACTGAGGCATAACATTAATCAAAATAACTAGGGTGATGTTAGTCATAACGACTAAGAAATGGGGAACCAAACGACTAATTAGTCAAAATTGCCAGGATTTAGTCATAACTTTTCTTAGTCAATTTGAAGGCGAAAACTAAAGTTGCTGAATTATGTGCAAATAATTCCAATACTTGACCAAAGTTACTCAAAATGTTTGTGAATAACACTAAGTTAGTCATATTTAGTCAATATGTCCAACCCAAGGGGGTGGACAACTTACTGTTACAGCTTGAATATCAGAAGCCAACCGGGGTAAACAATTACATTTCACAGAAACAGAAGTATCTAATTGAGGGGTGGGGATACAGTTGGACATCGACGTTGGCGCATCGAAGAGAACATCACTGCATTTATGCTCTAGTCATTTGTGAAAACTGTGCTTGCATCTTCGTATTCGTGTCCTTTACCGTGACCAAATGCATTCGCGTCGACGATTGAAACTCAAATTGATAATCCGCCCATGACCATGAGTATCATTTACCTCGCAATGCTTTCTTGAGCGAAAACTCATACTCACTTTGGGAACACGCGTCATTTTTATTTATTTGTCATTTATAAACTATACTTGATCAAGACAACAACAACGAAATGTCTCTAACCAAATACCAAAAGGCAGTATTTCTGGAAGAATGTGCCAGGCATCGTGTTCCCAAGACCACTATCGCCATGTCCCTGTTTATGAAATTTCCATTGATAACACATTTTCATAAGGGGGCTACATCCCTGCGAATCAGATGGTTATATGCTCCGGTTTAAGGATGTGAAAATCGACAATTTATGTTTGACACCCTATATAGACATTCTAGACAAGTTCCTTAACGTTGTAACTTTCAATAAATTGGGTAATTTCAGTAGTTACAATGAACACATACTGCTACCTCACATCCAAGCTAACCCCCTAAGGTTTGACAATTTCTAAATATAGGCCATTTCAATCCAAACTTTTGACCAAAGGAGGTAACTATGCAAATATTGGTCTAAAACAAACACATACCCACTAATAAATTGTTGGAAAAACAAAATAACAGAACAATTTCAACCTATTGTTGTTGTAAAATTTCCAATTCATGTTGTTTCAGGTATTAAATTTCCAGCTGTTGAACGTGTTGATAAAATGTTTGGGGCGAGAAACATAACCCAAACCCCTTGTCGCGACGTCTCTGCATGTTGGTTGTACTTGAGATTTCCAGCTGACAAAATATTTTCACAAGGGGGTGAATCGACCCCTTGTCGCCACGTCCCTGCGTATCATAGATGGATATATTATCCGGGTTAAGGGTGCGAAAACTGGAAAATTATGTTTCATAGTACTCGAACATTCTTTGTGATTGGAGATATTTGTAAATACAAAGAACACGTACTATTTGTGATTTATGTTTGTAATCGTAGGTTCATAGTATTGGCGGATGATAAATTGTTATTTCTTACAAACAATTGTAGATTCTTACAAAGATAAAGTTTCATAGTATTGAGCCCTGGTAGCACACACGCATGTACAAGTAAATAACATAAATTACAACACCAGTAGTTATCAAAGAGGGTGAAAACATAAACGGAATGATTGGAAAGGGGATTAAACAACAAGCCCATTCAGGGGATTATATTAAGTTTGCGTAATCCCCTTTTGTTTCGCCCCCTCCATTAAGTGGAGGGGTGGTCGTACAGGAAGGAATGGAAATATAATACTGGAGAGATTCATATAGTGTCGAGAGACGACGATGGAGGGAAGGTGAGATTTAATCTTCACGTTGATGCAATCGTCACAAAAGCAAACCAAAGGTTGGGAGTAATAAATCGTACCTTCTGCGATATAGATTCATCTGTCTACAAAAAACTCTATACAACCATGGTTCGACCTATTCTGGAATATTGTGATGTCGCATGGAAGCCATACTTTATGGGATTATTACATAAGTTAGAGAAGTTACAGAGGAGAGCAACAGGAATGGTACCGAGTCTGAGGAAGTATAGTTACGACACGAGAATGCTGGTACTGAACTTGCCTTCGATTAAATACAGGCTACTTAGAGCAGACATGATCGAAACTTATAAAGTATTAACGGGAATATACAACATAGACCCGACACAGTTCTTTAAATACAACACCTATGCTGGAACACGTGGACGCGAACTCAAACTACAAGTGCAGCATAAATCTAAAGATGTGCGGAAGTTCACATTCTCACAGAGTGTATGCTCAGAATGGAATAGCCTACCCGCTCATGTAGTTAAATCTCCCACATTAACACATTTCATTGAACACATTGACTTTCATCTAGCACCACGAAGGTTCATACATGACCTCAAGGACTAAATTTGGCATACATCATAATCAGATAATTCCAGGACGATCCGAATACGTAATGCCAAACATGGAATATGAACAATATGCTAGTTTTATATATCTTCTTTTTCTATTTGTATCATTGGACCCATAAATCCAAACTGGATGCGTTTCAATAAATTATACATACATAAAAAAAAGAAGGAGAGAACGCGAAAGGAAAATAATGCAGAGGAGAAGTTGGGAAAGGAGATTTTAGTTGAGATCACAATGAACAATATCCATCGGAGGGAGGATCTGTGTGCGTGAGAGAGAGAGAGAGGGAGAGAGAGAGAGATATATATATATATATATATATATATATATATATATATATATAGAGGGAGGGAGGGAGAGTGAGGGAGAGCGATTGAACACTCCTAAATTACTATTTCTTCGGGGTGAACAATTTTTCATTTGAGCCGAGGAACCCACCTTTCGTAAGTTCTGCACTTCGAATTCCATATATGGTGATGACCATCGTTCGAACTGGAATTTCCCAGTGTCTTCATAAAAAGTAAACAAATTTAACATATTCTTTCACGTGAGATCGGCATGGTATTATAACTTGTCTATTTTCAGTAATAAAACATGTAAACTTAATCAGCAATAATTATACCTATATGTACCCGACTGCCAACTATAACACGATATATACTGTCAATTTTGTTTCTGGCTATAATTATTCGTCATATTTTATTCCGAAAATCATATCCGACCTGCCATTCATAGCCACCGCGAACCGTGACCTCCCAAAATCTGGTTCCGGTGGACGTGCGTGATGTCTGTGTATATTTCCGATAGAAGCTTTGCTAGGATGACAAATATTCAATTTGGATAAAATGCTTTAAAAAAATAGAAATCTAATAACTTTGAGATTTAAAGGGTGGGTTCGTTGAATCAAATCAAATATTTATTAGCCCCGAATCTTACATATTTAGATATGCATTACAGGGTGCTGTCAGAAGGAACATTCGGTGATGCATTCCATACATATGGATTGGAGTGGAGCGAAACAGGACTGAAGTAAGTCAAGATCAGTGGACATGTACATGTACCTTTCGCATAATGAACTAAGTTTCGGACGATGAAGCCATGTATTGATTTCTTAATTAACCATTTCTTTGCTGAATACCTCAGGAACTGTTCAAATAATAAGTTCCAACACCGACATAGACCATTTGTTGAACATATTATCTGAACATTTCCAACCAATGACCAATGATCCATCTGCACTGGGATTATCTGTCTGTCTGCCTGTTGTCTGTTTCCTTCCGATTAATAATATACCATTCCAATGTATACTGTTGTAACTGATGTGGGAATCCATTTGGTAAAATAAAAGTATTTAAAGGCTTATTGTTGGATTTTGTTGAGGCTCATAATTCACCACACTGTTATTATTTGTTTCTTTATCCTCACCCCTCCCCCTATTTAAAACTAACAAACAAATTGAATTGACTATCTTTGTCTTACTCATATAATTATTATATATATTACACACATGTATATATTTTGGTCGAAGATTATATACTTATACTTCTAAATGTACACCATGCATGTGCCATGCAATAATTTAGAATATTTTGTATTAATTATATCACTCTGTGTGACAATATTCACGACGATGAGTTATACAATAAATTGAATTTTGAATTGAAATTGAATTGGGGTCAGCATTGGTCGATAAGTACATTAAACACTCATATATGTTTTTAAATGTCGCGTAAACACTTATTTCTGATTCACGTAGTGTGGTACATGCAGAGAACGACACGAGTTTGTTAATTGGTTTGTTGATACGGCACGAGTGCTAGCGCGGAAGGATAGAACTATAGAGGCGCAGCCTCGAGTTCTATCCTTCTGCGAACTGGCACAATGCCGTATCGACAAACCTATTAACACAGGTGTCGTTCTGTTTTTATTACACGCCACATGTTCGATAATTTGGGAACTTAAAAATACATACTTACAAGATTTATCCAGGCACATTATAAAGGGCTTGTTTTGTCGTGTGTGACGATGCTTTAATTTAAAGTTCCGGTTTCACGGTTGAGGCAACGGGGTACATATGGAACACGTGTGCCATGCGGAATTATATATATAAAACTCAGCAATTTTAAACACCGTAGCTCAATAGGAACAAGCGTGTAATGAATTAAAATACATGTACGAGCGTGGATACTTCCAGTCTATTCATGATATGTTAGAAACAAAGCGCGTCGTATAACAGCTGGGTGAAATTGGAAATTGCTCTGATTGTTCACGGTATACAGCCTGTAGCTCAGTATTCATCGACCAGTGTTATCCCTTTCTATATTACATTTGTAATTTTAAATGGCAAAGTTCGTTTAAAATGAATATATACTATAAGCACATTAATATTACTATAATATTACACTATAATGTTCATCTTATGTTTCAGAACGACCATCGATGGTGAAGTATTGATGGATATTCGGCCAGGTGCTGGTGGATTTTGGGAATTCGGAGGATTAAATGAGTCTAGATTGGAGAACCCGTGGAGAAATTCTAATAGTATAATGGCTCCATTTGATCAAGAGGTGGGTACAAATTGTGCTGAAATTGGTCGTTATCCGATGTGTTGGACTTTTTACCCAGGTTCGCATTTTATTAGCCAGATTGTACAAATCTCGTTTATTTGGTGTATTATGTTCTACAAAAATATCATCTTGTTCAATTCGTGCAATAAATTAGGTGCTAGCTGACTGAACAGGATGATATTTTGGTAGAATATAACTTTTAAATTATACTAAATAACTAAACGAGATGTGCACAAACTGGGGTTAAAAAAACAATATCAGCGAACCTGGGTAAGACATTCCCATTTTGGCGAACCTGGTTAAAAAGCCGAAAACCATCGGATAACGCAGACACTTCTTGTCACGAATTTTACCCGTACATATATCTGGTTCGCCCAGGTACCGAACTTCATATGAACAATTTGGACAATTATGCAGAGTAGCTCAGTCTATCGGTATAAATTAGGGTATTTTGCATTGTTTGACGAAAGGCATCACCGCAGTTTGGTTATAAAACGAGCGACGCATGTACAATGAATGCGTTATTAGACACGTTTCGCACTATGAACTATGACAGATAATTATTACGTAAGGGTTAGAGCACAAGAATTGTTCTTTACCAGAATCAATCGAGTCGAAGACGAGATTTATTCTGGTAAAGAACTATTCGCGTGCTCTGACCGACTTAGAGCACAATTGATCACACATAATGCAATCAACTGGGAAATGTGCCGTTAAGCGTGTTTTGACCACGACGTACAATCCGTGCGCTGGCCACGATTGGACACAATAGCCGGTTAGCCACGCCCAACAACGTGATTGACATGCACTGGTCGCCGTTGAATGTGAATAGATATGTCCGAAACAACACGGACTGGTTCCATTTTGTCTGTTATGAGTTGCGTGTGCCTAACAATGGGATAATCACTCAACTATTCCTTCGACAGCCTTGGTAATTGGTGTGCTTTACCAAAAATCAGCGAACGATTGTAACAATGGGATTGTGCTCTAAGCATAGCTATTTGTAGACGTAATTTTTTCGGACGGTCCATGTGCAAAAACATTTTCGTAAAATTGACGATTACGAGTCCGATTGTGAGACAATTGTGCTTGCCACTCGCAGTAATTATGTTGTTACCATGTCATAGCTTAGCGCTTTGTGGTCTGCAAGATTATCGCGTTTCACGACGACGAACGAGTTGATTACCACTAATAGGTAAAACATAAGGATATAATCTCTGAATTATCTCCGACGTCGAGGAGCTGAGAAACGATCGGGAACTTATTGCAATATGATATATTTGTGAGTTTTATTGCAAATCCGAAATCGTATAATCATAACAACAAATAAGGAAAAACGACAACGAAAAGAAAAAACACAAATTCTAGTAACGTAGTACTAGTAATCTATTGCTAATTATTTTTATCTGTCGTTAATTATGCGAAAGGTGTCTGATGTAGTTTTTATATGTGTAGATGATGATCTGCCTATAAACTTCTTCCCAATTTTACTCAACAGTTGAATACAAAATCATGAACAAAGTGCTGCACACCACCATGAGGCTCCAATTGTACCCACCGTTTGTTAGAAGATGGGTACCTTAAAGTAATGTGGAACAGTCTACCGGGGTGTTCAGATAAGAATGTACATGCTACTGATAAGAATTACGAAATAGCCAATAGAGTAATTTTTTAAGGACAGTCCATAAAACTTGTTTACAGAATTGACGACTACGAGTTCGTTTGACAGAAAATACTACTGTCCAAACATCTTGCCACTGGTAGTAAGGTGACACGGTTCCCGCAGTGAGAGTGAAGTGTCATTTCATAAAATAACATGCTTATGCAGTGACTCATTGCACTTTATGTTTATCGACCATGAATTCGTCAAAAGAATGGTAATTTCTAACCAATATAACCCATGCATGGGTGGACAAAACATGCGTTTGTGGCATAACATTAGTCATTAAACAAAGACCAGTGATAGTTCTTTCTCAGTGTGATGATCATGATGATTATGAGATTGTGGGCTTTAGCATGATATCAGGACCAACAAGAGTGATGCCAGAGAATTTTTTTCCTTTTTCACACAGAACAAAATATAAAAATGAGATTTATTTTTCAGTTTTTTTTAAGTGTTGCGTAATTGTTAATATCAGCACATTTCACCTATTTTAAAGATTAACTGGGTGAAACCAACACAATACATTGCACATATAATGATTATTTATTGTGGGGATCCCAAATGTTTTGAGAATGCAATTTCTGAATACTCAGAGATTCAAATCCGACAATAACATAATTATAACGTTATGTACGTCCGTCACTGATGATGTGGTTGTTGTCTGGAGCTATCGAAGCCATTGGTGTTCACTTTCATATTCACTATTGATGTATACGTTTTAAAATGGTGAAATCTCTTTCTGAGACACTAAATATCCAGAGAAATGAAATATGAAGTACGGTCAACTGTTCGATTACTCCGAGTATGTCCGACACTGCTATTTACAGCAGTGGTGACAAAAACTATCATCTCGTGGTCGATATCGACATGGTTTTGAAATAAAAAACAGAAACGTACAAGTATTACAACGTACAACGTCGGCTATGCTGATGATGGGATAATGATGACGATGGATGATGAATTAAGATTGATAAAGACGGCGACAAAAATGATACGGATGATGACGATGATGATGATGATGATGACGACGATGATAGTGATGATGATGATGAAGAAGATGATGCTGATGGTGTTGATGATGACGATGAAGATGATGATGAAGAAGAATGATGATGATGATTGTTAAGATGATGACGATGATGATGATGATGACTATGATTACGATGATGATGTAAGTGACCCCATTGTGTCTATGTATATATCCATGTTCTGCATTAATTTTCAGCGTTGATAATTAAAAGCATACATACAAAGCCTTTGAATATGAACAGAATACCATACAATGTCGTATTATATTTCCTGAACATCCATCTTGATAAATAATAGACCATTCAGAAATATAATGTTAATAATGGGAGAATCCATTTAGTACAGAAGTTAAATTTCCACAGTTCTACATCATACTGAACGTCGCTGTTGGTGGCACAGGAGGATTCTTCCCAGAAGTTCCTGGAAAGCCATGGAGCAACACTTCACCACGAGCTTTTCTCGACTTCTGGAACGCACGTGATCAATGGTATCCGACATGGAAGCCGGACATCGACAATGGCGAACAGGCTGCGCTGGTTATAGATTCAGTCAGATACTGGAAGATGAGAGGATAGCTGTAGGGCGAGGTCTTTTCAAATTTGTTCAACAATGTTTCGATAATTACTTTATTAAATGGAATTGTTTATACTAACTGTAATTATGTGAATGAGGTGCCTTGTTGTGGGGTATTGTGATCCACGAACATCATGCTGGTAGGCCGAAATTCTGCGCAATATTAAACTCGAAGCAGAACAATCTGATGTTGTACCTGACGTCCATAGAATTTCCCAACTGTTAAAAAATATTTGGACCCCCCCCCCCAATCCCATGTCGTAACGTCCCTGCCGGCGTCTCACGCATAGCAGGCTCGTACAGGTATTCTCCAAATAATATAACCGATGTGATTAACGAAATTAGGAATTAAGTTGGGTGTTCGTTATAACAGTTGATCCACGTGCCATTAAGGGGATGTTTTACTTGGAATTATCAACCCACTCCCCACCCCAGGCAAACTTGAATTTCATATTTTGAGAGAATTTTCTATATATGCAACACTGAATCTGAAACTGAAACACAAGACTGAAAGTTCCCAAGGCTGGTCAATTATATATTCACCATGGACACCCCCACTGAGAACAACTGTGGCAGCTGGGTGAGACACCGGCATTGTGAAATTGGTCATCACGAGGAAGCGGTTGATCGGCGAAGATAATTGGTTCCATGCACATTGAGAGACAACCCCGTTAATATCACCGCGACACGTCGTTGGTACGACCGCTGGTGGGAACATAACTTACTCAGCAAAATGGCAGCAAATTCGAACTCGTTTGTTTGATTTGACTGATGTTCGTCATGCGTGTTGTTATCCGTGTGGGTTTATATATTTGTGTTGATAAAATAACAAGGAGAACCAAAGCACAACATTGCACAAATAGTTATTTGGTTCTGGTGGGACTTTCCAAACTTAATGAACGAAATTACACGTAATTTGGTGGATATATGTGTGTGCTTTATCAGGACAACGTGCGCATGACTGTTCGCTTAGTGTACTTATTAATTTAAAGTGATATGAAACACTCCGGTCGCCGGTCGGGTGATAAAATAGAATTGGAGAATATAAATCTTGTTCAAAGTAGTTGTTTTACAAATATTATATGTAAATTGACCTACACACACCGTTATTCTTATATATTAATTAAATGCAGTGACTGTCGAGGGCGAAATCGTTTTCATTAGTTTATCGGCGATAGATGCGTCCCGAATCGAGTAGTAACTATTTACAATTAGCATAGTTCAGACGATGTTTTCTTTGGAGTGTTACGGTCGATTTAGTTGAGATTTTCGGCGATGTTAGTAGAATGCTACAATCCTCCGGTTGACATAGCACCTGATTACTAATTAATCAGTTTAACGCACCCGAACAAGTACATAATATGTTTTTAAGTCCACGAAAAATGTTACCGGTTACGGCGGTCTTATCGAGTCATCGAGGCAACTCAGCTGAATGTTGTTTGTATGTTTACGTCTATAGAGCTGTCAACATGCAAGCCAATATATACATATATAAATATACGCAGAAAGAGTAGAGAATTCGGAGTTTCAGCATCTTAATCATCTCCATGACTCGATAAATCGCATCGTGTGGTTTAAACATGTCACTTTGGGTCGTTCCAGTCGGGGTGGGGGAGTGCATGCATGACATCAAATGATAACAAATATGTTTTGTCGCCGATTTCCGTCAATGTATTTGCAATCACCTCCGTGATACAAGTATGATGAATCTAATCAAGTATTTTAAAGGTACTCAATCCGATTAAACACCCCTAAATTACTATTTCTTTGACTTCGTGGGTAAACAATATTTGATTCGAGTCGAGGAACCTACCCATAACAGCTCAGAGTGATCAGATATCCATTTTTAAATTTCAATTGTTTGTGGCCCAGAAACACGCCGTCAAAAGGATGGTATCGGTCAAAATTGCGGATGAAGATGGATAACTCTAAACAAGTGGTAATACGGCCAATTTTCGTGAATACTCAAGTGATAATACGCAATATTTCGTTGAACAAAATATTGATAAATGACAAGTTTTGGGAAATTTGATACCATATATAGTTGACACTGGTTATCATCATTTTGTTGCAATTAATCGATTCTGATAACTAAAGCGTATTTTGAAGAAATGTTGTATCTTGATGATATTGGGACCCTCTGATCGGATTGAGTACCATTAAAGACACCACAATTGGTTCCATCGAGTCAGCAATTGGGTGTGAATGGGCACACAAACTTGGTAAAAGATGGGAAGACAGCAGCATTGATAAAAATATTCGCCGAAAATCAACCACACTGACGCATAATGTTTCGACAAGAATCCACCTGTATTATAGGTTGCCTGGGTGTATGTAAGAAATGAATCATAATTGTATGAGACAACAAAGTCGGCAGCAGCAGCCTTTCGATGGGAATTCCTGATTTGCAAGAAAAGATTAAAAATAAAAAAAATATTGTTTAAACGCCGGAAATTAGATATTAGTTGTCCTATACGTTGAAACATTTAGACTTGGTCCCTTGTCTTGTTGAAATCGACAAGATTTTATCCACGCATTTACACACGCATTAATATGAACTTATTCAAATATATACAGTCAAATCATCTGATAGGATGCATATATAGGATAATTTTGTTTACAATATACAATAAACACCTTTCGCATAATAAACGACGACAAATAATTATTACGAATAGGGTACTGCGACATAGAATTTCTGTTAATTATATTCGCTGTCGTTTTCCCTATTCGTTGTTACGATTACAGGTTCGTATTTTCAACAAAACTCACGAATGCATGATATAGTAATAAGTTCGCGATCGTTTCTCGGCTCCTCAATGTGGGAGATGACCGTGAGATTATTTTCTTAAATTGTGATCGCAATGTGGCCTTAATTTGTATATATTAGTGTAAATCAAATCATTCGTCGTCATGAAACACGAGGCGCTTGCGAAACACAAAGCGCTAAGCTATGACCTGATAACAACATAATTAAAAACACAATAATCACGTCACGAAGTCCCGTAATCCCCTTACCGTGAGTAACAAGCACGATTGCCTCACAAACGGACTCGTTGTTGTCAATTCTGCAAACGAGTTTGTGTACCCACCCCTGGCCAAGTGGTCCTGCTAATATGCTATGATGCTGCATGGTCCTGCTGAATTTCTATGATGCGGGTAGGCAAACTGATGCCGTTATGAAAAAGTACCGTTATTTTTTCTAAAGTTGTCATTTTCGCGGTGTTTGGCTAATCCGAGCGATTTGAGAATAAACCAGTGTGTGTATGAAACATTCAAGAACATATATATTTTTGAAAAATATAATAATGGCTGCGCTGGTGTTTCTGAAACGACGTGATTAACCATCTTGATTATAGTCGATTTTCAACAACTAATACAACCAGTATTAAAAACGTTTTGCAATAAATATGTTTTTGAATGTTTCATACGCATTATGGCTTTTCCGGGATATGTTCAGATTATCGGAACACCGCGAAAAAGCCAAATTAAAAAAATATAACGGTACTTATTGTTAACAGCATCATTTTGCCCCAACAGCATCATAGCAATTCAGCAGGACCAACCGCATCATAGCAGATTAGCAGGACCACTTGATCAGGGGTGGTACCGTCCGAGAAAAAAAATACGACAATAAATAGCTATTCGTAATAGTTATCTGTCGTCGTTCAAAATGCGAAAGGTATCATACATTTAACAGATCACAACAGTACACATATGAAACACGTGGCACGGTGTATCTTGTTATATCTTGATATAGTCATATTGGACTGTCTTCCTATCACCCCATAGGATAGGATTGTATATATACACAGCTACAATACTCTCAATTTACCCGAAAGTCGATGTCTTGTCACAACCCCCTGACTCTCGCATACATTTTCACGAGGAATATATGAAACATTTTTCTTAACCTGCATATGTACTCGCGCGAAATGTTGAAGCAAATTTAGTACGAATGTCGCAGTACATTTGATGCTCTGGGCGTTATTCCAACCCACATCCATCTATTGACAATAATTAAAGTTTAACGATGCGCTCGCGATATATATCATATATCGTTGTGCGGAATCAAATAGGATGAATAGGATGGCAACAACCTATTAAACCTATTTAATCGAGCATCGGAGATAGCGCCATTTGCACGAGTTTCTCGATGTTATGTAGAATTATAAAAGTAACACCCTTGTCGAAAATAAAAATGTAATGATATGTCATTCAAATAATTTGCTATCTGTTTTGTGGCAGAGTTTATACCTTTTTGCTTTAAAACGAAAGCAATTTCGCTATAAGTTCCCTGCAGCAAACTATAACGTACACATGCACTTCACAATTTCACATAATAAATGCATCTGTATTGATCTGATGAACAATCAACTGTGATACTAGCAAAGCCACCCCTCACTATTTCCAAAATGTGGCTTTTGCTGTTCATGTTTAACGTCTATTTTTATTCGACTTGTTTTACGCGACACTTTACCATAAAAATCAATTGCATTTCATGAATTACATTCTTCGCCAGTTGCAATTGGGACATTCGTCGTTGTTCGCTGTAGAGGTAAGTTCGCCGCACCAGGGTTACAAAAATGGTATGCGGGATAAGATATGTCGATGAATACACGAAATGTCCATCTTCAGGCTTTGTTTTGTATACATTTTCCTGCTGTTTTCATTGTTTTTGCACAAAAATGCGATAAAGGCTTTTTAGTTTGTCAAGTTTGAGCCATTGCCATTGGTTGGCGTCCGTCAATAATTTCCTTTAACATACCCTACTGGTCACATCTCTCATCCGATCGTTACCAAACTTCATATGGATCTTCGGGGTGATTTATAGATACATGTAGGAGCCATCGATTTTTTTTATGAAATTCGTAAAAAACATGACCGCCAGCAGACATCTTGGATTTCAAATTTGAATCTACCGGCACACCCTGCAGCCCGCATTTATTGAAGAATAATTTTGGAAATATACAGGCATTTTAGTATCACATGCAGATGGGAGCTATCCAATTTTAACGATATTCGATCAAAAACATGGCTGTCGGTTGCTATCGTGGAGTTTACTCTTTGCCTCGCTAAATACTTTGGCATGCCCTACAGCCAACATTTATCATCCAATTGATCACAATTTTCATAAGGCTCTTCGAGTTGACCTCTGGTATTACTTAAACATTAAATATTTCCGCATTCCTTATCGCGCTATTGGCTTTACCTCCTCTCCAAGTTGAGCCGCAGTGTCACTGGACATTTCATTATTCTATCATATTATGAATAAATAAACAACGTACGCCCTTTTCAGTGACTCAATGCCTTCGCATCGGGTACATGCGACATAACATAAAAGTATGTCAAACCGCTATAATTAGAAGTACACGAAAAAGTAGGAGTGTGTTCTTATTTTCATTATTAGTAACCCTCATATAGCGAAGTTTCGCATGTCAAAACCATTGCTATGTAAACAATACTGTTACAGTTGAATTATCGATAAAAGGCCAATTATGTTACAGAAGTAAAATAACAAATTGACAGTAAACTTTGGAAAAGGTCAAATCACTGCGAAATATTCTAGAAATCAAAATCTGACTTACTACATGATTAGCGATGTTTGTTGACAAATCACTGTGACAGTTTTGTTTACATAACAATGGTTTCAACACGCAAAATTTGTTAAACGGAAAACCATAATTAATCAATTTAAGAACAAATTGATCTATTGCTCTGTTTTTCGCAATGGTGATGCTTTCACAAACATTTATATATATTTGTTTATATATTTTGTACATTTAGTCACTACGAGTGCCTTTTATTGTTCAATGCTGAATAAATGTCAGGACCCGATTTTTCTCAATTCTATGACTTTAATAAGTGTGTCTGTGACATAGATAACTACATGCACGTTTGCTAGTTTTACGACGTGTTTTGTCACAATGTTACACATTCCTATCAGAGAATAACTCCAACTAGAATAATTTAAATATTTCACATCTATCCCTGTTAAAAAAGGGTTACAAAGTTACATTTGGAAGTCGTTTCAAAAACCCGACGTGGTTTTTGCGACAAAGTTACAGCAGCTTACCAGAGAATAACTCCAACAAGTAAATGTTGGAGTTATTCTCTGGTAGGATTTTGTAACTTTGTGACAGTAACACGTCCGATGTTTTGAAACACTTCCATATGTAACTCCAAAGGCCAAAAAAACAAACAAACAAACAAATACGACGTATTCGTAGCCGGGTTACTAGTCGGAGCTAACAAATGAGCAAACGTTAAGTGGATATGTAAAAATACACGACGTCTATATTTGATACCCAGTAAACGGTTACAAATACGCCGTATTTTTTTTCTACACCAAAATCTGCCATATATATGCAGGTTCTAAGTCCGTCTCTCCGAGCAGATATCTCAACCGTAGGAAACCGCATTGGAATTGGGTATGGATATTCACCCTCATGACGACATTCAGACTAGTTCTGATTTTCCGTTCTAGAGTTATTCATCTTTGTTTATCTGGAAATATTTCAACGAAGTGTCAGATGGTGTTATTAGCGTTCTCCATTCTACAGTTATTCATCTTTGGATATGTTGATTTTCCACCGTCCGCATGCGAATCTCAGCCATGGTTTATAGGATCTTGATGAAATTTGGCATGGATGTCCACCATCACAACGGCTATATATGTTGGAGAACAAGAACATCTGATTCTGGATTAGGTTGCACACACTCTGTCGGAGAAATTAATGCTTTTGGTGGTACTGTCCTTGAAACAGTTTGTACATCCATATTAGATATATTTGGTTTTCAAGTAGTTTTGCCTCTTCTGTATATTTGTATTTTGGATATAGAAAATAAACCAATGAATGTTACAACTACCTGCATTTACCGGACAGGGGAGATGAACATTCGATCAGTTGCAACAACTTGTGCTCAGGCCTAAACAAATGATGGCGGACATTTAAAGAAGGAGGCCCACAGAAGGTGAATTTAATGACTTCCCCGCACAGCTGGCTAGCGTCACCAAATTCATCCTCAATGGATCTCATTATGCATGGCTTCATCTGCTGTGGGAGACTTAGACTAAGATTTAAGTTCAGATGGTGAAGATGGTAATGTGCACCCACTGGACAGCTCGATTGTGCATTGTGTCAACTGCCAATTTTGAGATATAGAGAAACTAAACCAAAAAATATAAGTAAAATTCTCCAAAGAAGTTTCTAAAGAAACTAGTTATTTTGATAAAATAGTCACTTTCCAGAAAATATTGGCCTAAGCAGAATGAGGTCACAAAGGGTGAATTTAGTGATGCTAGCCCGTTGTTTTTGGTAGCGTCACTAAACTCACCATCTGAGGACCTCACTCAGCAAATGTCCGGCACCTTATTTTCAGGTCTGCTTGTGCTCCAATCCATACAAGTCATCTTATGTTATGTAATTGTTAATATATAAAGGATCTCACATGAGTTTCTATTTTATACGGAATTTATCAACCGAGTTCAATAAATTCGGTTTACCGAGGCTCAAATAGAATTTAGTGGACGAGGTTGATAAATTACGAATAGAATAGAACGAGTTTGAGATAATTTTTATCACATGGTAAAATAAACGCGAAGCAACGCGAAGTATTCATCGAAAACAATCATAAACTTCAGCGATCGCAAGTCATTTATATAATGGCGTAACGTCATCGCACGCGCTAATATTACACGTGTGTCTTACCAATAATTATGAAGCTGGTTTTGTGGGTTAATTATGTGCTAATTATAACTCTGTTATTGCATAAATGTATGTGATGACAATTGAAATATGGTCAAATATGTACTCGCATGCAGTAAGGTCGCTCCATTGAGAGGTGGCCATGGTAAACTCGAAGAGGATCATTCTTTTATTTGCGATATTATTAAGTACATGTATATGTTTACATATCCGACACTTAAAATATAAGCAAACGCTATTTTGGTAGATGTCACCAAAGAGTGTTCTTCATGTGCGTTTATGTTCCCAATATTGTATTCTCTCATATACAGGCTACGTTTCTGTCGAATTTATCCGGATTATAATTCCCCTTAACTGGGTTAACGTTGCCAGGACACGAACTTGACCAGATGAGCGGCCAAGCAAAAGCGGTGAGGTCAGATGACGTCAAACCAAGGTAAATAGTCATCCATGTTTGTACAATATACACTCGCGCCCAAACACAAACTTCTCACCAATTGACAATTGACGTGAGGTCACTGACTAGTGAGCACACAATATGTACACATATACACATTGCCCATAACCACACAACCACTCCACATTTATCCTTACACCCCATCCATTATACAGCGAACGCGTGTATACATATACACCCACCCATGACAATACAGCCACCCAATCATGAATGTACACCTGAACATCCCACACATGACCACACAGTCACTCCATATATATATTTACACAACACATTATGGACAATGTAGCTAATCTCGCTATACACATACACCACTTCAATGGCCAGACAACAACTCCCTGCATACATGTTCACCTCACATGACTGTCATGACCATAAGCTACTCCTTATATACCTATACAACTCAACATGGACACCCCATACATGACCATATAGCCATACATTGTATAACTATTCATATCATTCATGAATACAATAACTCACCGTATACATACTCACCTCACCTATAGCCATACATTCAACAGACATACACACTGTATTAAGTTGATCAATGTTTATAACAATGGGCCAGAGTAGCCACATACTATGATCCCTCTCAGTTCCGTTTCAACGCTCTGCCCATTTCAGTTAAAAAAAAACATGGACAGAATCCCAAAAGAAATTTTCGGCAAAATCCATACTGCGCCCCTTAAATAAACTTTCATGCCTCTTAAGGTTCTGGGACAACCATAATATAACATTTAGTTGACGAAGTAGCATTTTTAGTGATCAAGTGAGTCACAATCTGCTACCTTTTCGGAACAACAGTGAATAATGTTCGTAATATATGTGACAAATCAACATTTTAGCAAATTTGGTTGCCATATTGCAAGCCATCTTGAGCAATATTGTCTAAAACCCCTCAGTGTGACACAGTTAGCACACATCGAAACAATAAACACCGCTGATATTAAAGAAATTTCCGTTTTACTTTTAATATTGTTTTAAACCTGAACAGTGATATTTTGCCGATTTTGATGCAAAGTTTGTGACAGAAAAATTAGAATAATTCTGGTGATTTTAGTGGTTTGAATGGTAACAATTAACCAAGGTGCATCAGAAATGTTGGTTTTCAATGTATATAAGACAGAATAGTCAAATGTGTGCATCAACAACAACTTATAAGTAGTTGCATGGCACACTGGGCCATTTTGGAAGCCATTTTGATCTAAAGTGACGATTTTTGTAACATTGAGTTGGAATATCCATAAAAATGTAGAAAGCATTACTTACATTGCACAGTTCTTCCAATTTCTTGATGAAATATGACTAGAATCCCAATGGTGATATTTTGTGATATGTTATACCGCGTTCTGTAAAATCGAATGTTTGAGCGATCGGAAGGGGTGGGAGCCCATAAATGGCATATTTCTTTGCTCCAATGGTCAGTTAAGATGTTAAATACAAAATAAAGTCAAAATTCGCAACCAGTTCCAAACAGTAGAAACTTATCTTAAAGATATTAGTTAAAAACGTAAAAAATCCACTTCCGGCCGCCATTTTGGCGGCCATTTATGACAGAGAGTTCCAATTTTGGAATTCAACGGTGGGGTTATGTCTTAGCTTCAATGAAATGTATACCAGTGTATACATATGACAAGAGTTGCTCACTTTAATTGCGTAGAACTGATTTAACGTAAATGGCAGCCATCTTGGACGCCATCTTGAATTACAAAAATTGCCCAAAGCGGATTTTAGCGGATGTGTTATAGAGGATATATTTCTCTTCAAAAATGGTATACAAACCAATTTAGTCCAAATTTATTCTAGGTCAAACCTTTATTCGACCAGACTATACGTGTACATATAGTAACATCAATCTAATCTAATCTGCGGGATCACTTCCATGAGTGGAGTTTCCTGAAATTTTTCGAAAATCATGGGCCAATGGTTTCTCTTATATATGCGAGTCCACCATAGGAAGCCTCGCATTATAATACATTGGTCTAATAATATTTACATTGACTTTGGGAAACTCGCATATATAAGAGAATCCACTGGCACATGATATGTAATGCTGTACCAGCGCAACTCCCGCCACGAAATAGTTAGGATCAAGATTATCAGAAACCACCCATATGACTAATCTTTGATGATATCTCACATGGCTTTACTCATGTTTGCAGCGATGATGAGGGACAATGGGCAAATCGGACCAACTTAGAGAAGAGATTGGCTGTGTTCTCCATCATATTACTCGCAGCAGTCATTGGGTTAATCGTGGCGGTAGTGATGATAAAATACGATGAACCAGGAACTATCATACCTGCGACGGAAAAAGGTGAGTTTCTGTAAAAATGTATTCCCGTTCAGTGCATTTCTGACATGAATAAAATTAGGTTGTTGTTTGATCATTTATTTAAAGTGACATGTGCATAAATTACATAAGTGTGAAACAAAAAAAGAATGTTGACATAAACGCACCGGCCTCCTGGGCCTATAAGTCACTGTAATATCCCAATATGTTTCTCATTCTCACGTGATCATTCCATTCTCTCTCTCTCTCTCTCTCTCTCTCTCTCTCTCTCTCTCTCTCTCTCTCTCTCTCTCTCTCTCTCTCTCTCTCTCTCTCTCTCTCGTTCGTACATATATACAATGTTGTGCCCGCCAACCTGTTCATATTAATTTTGGTAGGAGATGGGGTGGCAGTTGTTGTGCACATTCTCTTATTATTTTGCCATATTTATCGCTGTCTAACATAAAATTTATCATTTCTTCTGCTGTATGCTTTATTTATGAAGGTGGCACATTCTCTTGGATATTTATTCATTAATATTTGAATTGCATCATTATCAGATTTCATCATTTCAGTTAGGTGTTCCTTCTTAATTTTTGCGAAAAGTTCCTGTCTAATACTGTAATAAAGGGTGCATTTTAGGAGGAAATGTTTCTCATCTTTAATATCTTTTGTATCGGGGCAGAATGTGCACAACCGTTCATGAGGTTTTTCTCCTTTAAATCTACCCGTTTCAATTCTCAAAGGGAGTACCCCACATCTGAATTGTGCCAATAATGATCGGTTTGAACGGGCAAGATTCATTGAGACATATTCCTCAGTTTTAAATTCAAATTTAAACAAAATATATGTCCTTAGCTTTGGTACATGTTTCAGGCTTTCTTCCCATTTGTCATTAAAGTATGTGTCAATAAGTTTGTTTGCTTCATCTAGATCACAGACCAATCGGTTGTCAAAAATGTCAGTTTTATCAAGTATTTGAAAAATTTCCTTTAACTCTGAACTCCATCCAGCATGTCCACAACTGTAATCCCATTCAAATACTCTATATGTTGCATGTACTATACTCGGTTTCAAATAAAGTTATTGTCGATTTCTTTGACAATGTTCTTGTAAGATGGCGATTCGTGGTTTGAGCATGGTTCGTGTTACATTTGAAAATTGCCACACTCCAGTCTTCTCAGAAAACGGATAGTCATTATATTCCTTGACAATTTGTAAAGAAATTATTAATTATTAATTTCTATATTCACCATACTGGGGATGGCAGGAAGACAGTCTTATCAGACTATATCTATTATATATTTTGGAAGATCTGTTTGTTTGTTTGTTTGTTTGTGTGTGTGTAATCGATGAACTCGAAAACGGCCGACCCGATTTCGATGAAACTTGGTATGTGGGGGTATTTTCGGGTCAGGAGTAACATAGGCCTATTGATTTTCAGATCCGAGGTCAACTTTTCACGTGCCGATGTCAAATCTGTTTTTACGCTGTGTTACGGGACTTTCATTTGAGTTCGGTGCTTACAAATCGATTCGAAACAGCGCGAATAATAAAATGCCAGTCATAATGATGACACTGTGAGAATCTTTCGTGTTTCCTCTTTCCAACGATATATAATGCGTATGTATCCGTTTTAGTTATCTGCCTCAATTATCAAGAAGAAGTGGTACTATCTTCCATCAGGATAAAAACAATGCGTAACTTCTATGACGTCGTTAGAGGTCATAACGTTAGATCACGTTAACGCTTAACCGGCCGATGCATTTGACTGTTTCAGACGTCTTGGCGATATCTCGGGCACCGATGGTAATTTATCTTTACGTTGAAACTTGATAATTAATGAGCGTGTGTGTATGAGGCGCGTTTATATACTTGAGTGGAAATCAAATCGGGTTAAACTGGCGGATTTTTACGGACGAAATTTGATGCATAGGGTATCTCGGTATCCGCTGGACGATTTCCCGGTATCCGCTGGGCCGATTTCCACCATTTTTGGGGTGTTGGTGTTTGACCCCACCTGACCTTCAAAATGGTCAATTCAAGGTCAAATCGGGTAAAACCGGATGGATTTCGACGGGTACTTTTGTCGGGTACTTTTGTTCGGGCACTGTGTTTTGGACGGGTCAAATCGTGACCCCACTTGACCTTGGCCTTCAAAATAGACAATTCAAGGTCAAACCCGGACGAAGTCGGGTCACCTTCTAGTATATATATATATATATATATATATACTAGAAGGTGACCCGACTTCGTCCGGGTTTGACCTTGAATTGTCTATTTTGAAGGCCAAGGTCAAGTGGGGTCACGATTTGACCCGTCCAAAACACAGTGCCCGAACAAAAGTACCCGACAAAAGTACCCGTCGAAATCCATCCGGTTTTACCCGATTTGACCTTGAATTGACCATTTTGAAGGTCAGGTGGGGTCAAACACCAACACCCCAAAAATGGTGGAAATCGGCCCAGCGGATACCGGGAAATCGGCCCAGCGGATACCGAGATACCCTATGCATCAAATTTCGTCCGTAAAAATCCGCCAGTTTAACCCGATTTGATTTCCACTCAAGTATATAAACGCGCCTCATACACACACGCTCATTAATTATCAAGTTTCAACGTAAAGATAAATTACCATCGGTGCCCGAGATATCGCCAAGACGTCTGAAACAGTCAAATGCATCGGCCGGTTAAGCGTTAACGTGATCTAACGTTATGACCTCTAACGACGTCATAGAAGTTACGCATTGTTTTTATCCTGATGGAAGATAGTACCACTTCTTCTTGATAATTGAGGCAGATAACTAAAACGGATACATACGCATTATATATCGTTGGAAAGAGGAAACACGAAAGATTCTCAAAGTGTCATCATTATGACTGGCATTTTATTATTCGCGCTGTTTCGAATCGATTTGTAAGCACCGAACTCAAATGAAAGTCCCGTAACACAGCGTAAAAACAGATTTGACATCGGCACGTGAAAAGTTGACCTCGGATCTGAAAATCAATAGGCCTATGTTACTCCTGACCCGAAAATACCCCCACATACCAAGTTTCATCGAAATCGGGTCGGCCGTTTTCGAGTTCATCGATTACACACACACAAACAAACAAACAAACAAACAGATCTTCCAAAATATATAATAGATATATATATATATATATATATACTAGAAGGTGACCCGACTTCGTCCGGGTTTGACCTTGAATTGTCTATTTTGAAGGCCAAGGTCAAGTGGGGTCACGATTTGACCCGTCCAAAACACAGTGCCCGAACAAAAGTACCCGACAAAAGTACCCGTCGAAATCCATCCGGTTTTACCCGATTTGACCTTGAATTGACCATTTTGAAGGTCAGGTGGGGTCAAACACCAACACCCCAAAAATGGTGGAAATCGGCCCAGCGGATACCGGGAAATCGGCCCAGCGGATACCGAGATACCCTATGCATCAAATTTCGTCCGTAAAAATCCGCCAGTTTAACCCGATTTGATTTCCACTCAAGTATATAAACGCGCCTCATACACACACGCTCATTAATTATCAAGTTTCAACGTAAAGATAAATTACCATCGGTGCCCGAGATATCGCCAAGACGTCTGAAACAGTCAAATGCATCGGCCGGTTAAGCGTTAACGTGATCTAACGTTATGACCTCTAACGACGTCATAGAAGTTACGCATTGTTTTTATCCTGATGGAAGATAGTACCACTTCTTCTTGATAATTGAGGCAGATAACTAAAACGGATACATACGCATTATATATCGTTGGAAAGAGGAAACACGAAAGATTCTCACAGTGTCATCATTATGACTGGCATTTTATTATTCGCGCTGTTTCGAATCGATTTGTAAGCACCGAACTCAAATGAAAGTCCCGTAACACAGCGTAAAAACAGATTTGACATCGGCACGTGAAAAGTTGACCTCGGATCTGAAAATCAATAGGCCTATGTTACTCCTGACCCGAAAATACCCCCACATACCAAGTTTCATCGAAATCGGGTCGGCCGTTTTCGAGTTCATCGATTACGCACACACAAACAAACAAACAAACAAACAGATCTTCCAAAATATATAATAGATATATATATATATATATATATATATATATATATATATATATATATATATATATGCCATCTCCCACAATATACGACAGAAATATCCATAATTTTCATCATTATTATGTAATATATATGTGTATTGGAAATAAAATATCCTATCCTATCCTAAAATAATGCAAACAAAAAAAGTTTATGTCAACTGTCTTCGGCGCGCGAGTCATTCGCATTTGAATGTATCAGCACACCCTGCCGCCCACAATAAGTTGACAAAATATTTTGAAATTTTACAGGTATGTTTGGAATCACCTCCAAATGGGAACTATCGAATTTATATTTGGGCAAACAAATGGCTGCCGGCAACCATCTTGGATTTTACCTATTGCATCACTAGATACTTCGGCATGCCCTACCGCCAACTCTTTTATACAATTGATCCCAAACTTCATATGGGCTCTTCGGGTTGTCCTCTGAATATTTTATTAATTAAAACAAACAATCCGATCTAACGCTCCTAAATTACTATTTCTTTAGCTCTGGGTGTAAAACAGATTTGATTCGACCCGAAGAACCCACCCATCAGTTATCATATATCGATTTTTGAAATCTGTCATTTTCCACCACCAGAAATATTTGGCGGCCTATCAAATATTCGTCGACCGACATACTCTCGATACCAAATTGCGTTGAACAACATGTTGATATATAACACGTTTTGGAAAATTGTATACGCGAGTTGACAGTGTTTAGTATTATTTGTGGGTAATTAATCGATTCTGATAACTAAAGCGTCTTTTGAAGAAATGTTGTTGTTGTTGTTGTTGTTGGAATATGATGATACGCGGACCATCGAATCGAATCGGATCGATTGTACCTTTAAACATTTAAACTTCCCGCATTCTTTATCGCGTCATTGACTGTATATATGACATTAAATCCTCTCCAATTGAGCGATAATGTAATTGATACATCCATTAGATATGTTTCGTTAAACTAAGACAAATATTCGTTTATCTCTCAAAATGATCTCTTATTCATTAGATATTTTTGTCTATAAATTGTAATATGCAAAGTTCGTTGCATAACAGGAAATAGTGCCAGGTGACATTTGACTTCCTCTCTATCGTCTGTTTACATTCCGTATGCTACATCTCAAAATACTATGGATTCCAATATATTTTCCAACAAACTCTAATGAAGGAAGAGTTTGAAAAGTTATTTCATTAAAAATTCGCCATTTAATTCGTCACATATAGTCTTTATTTATCTGGGACCATTTCTTTACACGGGCAAACAACGCATAGTTGCGTGGAACGCCATCGTAGGCCTTATAGAAGCCGATGTTAGTTTCATGTCCCATTTGTTGAATTAGGTATATTTTATCGAGGTTTTAGGTCATGTAATAAATACAATCTACAACTCGTCCCCAGTTCATAGCGCAATTTACAAAACTCGTCCAGTAAATTAGGTCTGGACCTCGCCAAGTGATTTAAGGCTGGGTTCGGTCGAGACCTAATTTACGGCACTATAGTTTTGTAAATTCTGCTATAAACTGGGGACTCGTTGTAGATCCTCTATATCACATGTCATGGTTTTTATCTTATGAGTATTTGATCTTGTCTGTTTATATCTGGTATCTCATTTTAATCTTTGTTGCGCATATATATGTGACTTTAAATATTTAACATATTTAACCACTCGATGTGTGCATATTGCATTAAATATATTGCAGTGCATGGATGCGCCCAAGATGTATATACTAACACTAATACAATTTGAGATATATTCTCGGAATTCCCTCTTGAGATTTCTGATCACCGTGATTGTATAATTCATCATTACTTGTGTACCAGTTTTTATACAATGTGCCTATTTTCTGCTCCATTCATAGAAAAACAGACCGAAGAACTCTGTATGACTGAGTCTTGTGTTATATCGGGTGAGTTGTTGATCTGGGAACTAATTGTGCATCTGTAGTATTTCCTTGGTGGTATAATGGTAATCCACATCCCGGTACATGAAGCACATAGTCCTGGGATTTGTTTTCCAGAACAACGACATCAGCGACATGGACACGTATAATTTATGTGCATGCGAAGCAAAAATGTATTATGATGCGCTCACGGCCCACACAATTGTTTCACAACAGAGGCACTGTTGGCAAAACATATTTTCATTTGGAAAAATATCTCGCAAGTGAGGTCTCAATACCACAATAAAGTAGATAGATTTTAAGCTCAAAATGCTCGTGTCAAGAAAGTTATGTATTAGCGGGTTACACGTAGGTCATGGAACGTTAAGACCTCTAATGTTGGGAAGATGTAAAGGGTGCGATAATAATTATTCAGAAGACAACGAAGCCTCCCTGAAATGTTTCTCGATATTTCGCCACACAGAATAATACTTTACACGCAAAATTATGTTTAGATTGACGAATTCTCCAACTTTGAACACAAAATTTATCTGGTCAAATTATCTCTAGAATTATTGTATACCATCTCATTCTTAACAGTTGCAAGATGTGATTGTTACTTGAACATTGTGTAAAACGTGTTTTGTGTGAATATACCAATTGTGGCGCTAATTCTAACTCCCTTGAATTGTCAATATGACCATGCATGGTTTAAATGGTGCGCATTATAGCAGATAACTGACAGAGTACGAATTCAGTTAAATATAGACATAATGTATGAAAATCTTCACCATATATAGTTAACATTTTCCACCCAATTCCACATATTTCACAATTTCGTATTATATGCATATGGTTACATTTGTCCGAAGCTGCACACATGGCTGAAGGAATGGACAGGTCGGCGGATCCATGCGAAGATTTCTATGAGTTCTCCTGTGGCACTTGGATGAAGAAGCACATCATTCCCGAATCAAGTACCAGCATCAGTGCATTTTCAGTATTAAGGGACGATGTTCGTATTACAGTGAAAAGTTAGTTTCTAACTATATCCATTTCATTGACATAAAATACATTTTATAAATCAAATCTTAGAAACGAGATATACTTGAATTAACATCATTCGTATATGGCGCAGGTATCCAGACTATCCACTCAACCATCCATAAGTAATATGCCGAAACAACTACAAAATGCCATAGGCTAGTGCATTGTACGTTCTTTTTATCTATACTGCTTTTTGGTGACGAAAGCATGGACGGTCATTGGAATTTATGCTAGGCTGACAAAAATTCTAAACATGTCAATCCGTGAGAGAAGACTGGCCTAAAATTACCTGACAGCAGACAGTTTGGCAATCGCTAATACTATACTCTCTTGTCTGGCCGGCTAACAATGAAACGCTCGCGCGCAGATAATTAATTCTAGCAATGATTGATGTGTCCATGCAAAATGTATGTAAAACATGTAAATAGCATGCATAAATTACATACACGTGTGTATGCACCCTAACGCTTCCTCTATTGAAGGTCGATTACATGGCCATCAAAACCTCATTAAGGGTACGTCCATATACACTGGCATGTTTGTATGGCATACTTTGCAAGTATTTAGTCATAGAAAACTTGGTGTCGGAACATGAACGGCAATATGAACATAGAAATGAATATATACCAAAGCTAACGACGTCAGAAGTAAAATTTCGGTGGTCCACATACAACGGTGCTATTAATACATTGCCATAAAAGACCCGTATGATCGATTCTTGCGAGATAATTGCATGCTATTTACAAGCAAATTTCGATAGCAATGCTACTCTAGTGGTACGTGATAGTTATTACTACTTGTGCATTTAGCTGTGGTACAAATGTATTTTATAAGCATTGTTGAATTTTTGGTTTCTGGCACATTCTATATTTATATACCGAAATGTGTACAAAAGGATACCTGATAAATTTGCGAGAGTATGAACGTATCCTAATGACGCATGAGTTCGATCTAATTATTGTTGGGTATATATAATACGTACGGATTGTGCCTTCATTGTGTAAAGTTGGACTGGGCATCTTTAAACATAAAGTTTAGTCCAATCTTTACTTGTGTACGAATGCAATTTTCGTAACATTGCACCTACAACGTATACACCCCTGGTCAAGTGGTCTTGCTATGATGTTGGTGGTACTGCTGAAATACTACGATGCTGGTAGGGCAAACTGATGCCGTTACGAGAAAGCATCGTTATTTTCTCAAAGTTGTCAATTTCGCGGTGTTTTGGCTAATCAGAGCGCTTTGAGAAAAGGGCTTGAACAATGACACGAAAATCCGACTTGATTATAGTCGATTTACAACAACTATAACACAACCAGTATTAACATATTTCACAATATATATTTTTTTGAATGCTTGGCACACATAATGGATTTTCCTGGGTATGTTCAGATTTCAATATTGCCGTAAAATGACAACTGTAGAAAAAACGGTACATCTTCCTGACAGCATCAGTTTGCACTATCAGTATCATATCAATTCAGCAGGACCCACCGGCATCATAGCATATTAGCAGGACCATTTGGCCAGGGGTGGTATATAATCTCTTCAATGTCTAACGTAATAATGCCATCATGCCCTGTTTCCTATTCTAGATTTGTTGGAGCGAAACGACGAAGAGATTGAATCGGTTCAAAAGGCGAAAACGTTTTACCATTCATGTGTAAATACCGGTAGGTGCATCATATACTGACCATGAAAACATATTAAATAATGTTTGAACACCTTCATTCAATCATTACGTAGTTGTACCAAAATTACATGTTATTCTCGTGAAATATTGTATACATACAACTGAACTCGTTTTCTGGGGACTATTTTAGTTAATTCGAATGCGAGTTGAAACTGGAGGTGAAGAATTAGGTCATGCGGTTTCACTTTCACGGTAGTCAAACCACAATTATTTCTCACTATAAATCATATATATACACAAGAAAACCAATGTCAGAAATGGTAACGCGCTCAAGATAATATATTATATACCCAGCATTGTAATCATAGAACACTATAGCAGAGTTACCCGGCGTTGCCCAGGTTAAAGTGATGTGAAACCCTCTGTGGATATTTAATGGGAATAGAGAATACTCTTGCTCTTAAAGTGTTACACGTATTCTCATAAATTGTATTTCCAAATGGCATCACAAAACACGATTCTTACACATGGAATATAAGTAGTGGCTCAGCTTGTCAGGTCGGAGCTATTATCAGTTTGTTTATCGCGTTTAATCCGTCCCACCAATAAAGAAGTATTTATTTATTTACAACTGCGTATACTTCAGACGTTATAGCATGAAACATGAACATCATAAACACATTAGTTCGAAAAAATAAAAGACGACAATTGTGTTTCACATAGAGATGTATCAATCAATCAATCAATCTAGTTTATCATATCTTCATGAAGATACAGATGTTTTAAAGATATGTCCAGGTGCTCCTCTGTTCTGGTGCTACATGTATACACTGGCTAATCATTTTCAGTTTAAAATAATTGATGTTATGCACGTATATCAGCTACATGTGCCCGACACAGCGAGATTTTGAGTTGTTTATGTTAGGCGATGAGTATGTTCTAAAAATGAAATAAATCCTCTGTATCGGGCAGATATACCCTTGTCAGAAGTAACCATATTTGACTGCACACTGTGACCACTATTTTTGAGCAGGCCTGCTCTACATTTCCATATCTCTTGGCAATGTATCTCATTCAATGTGGAAACTATATTGAATGGGACAGACTCAATCGTGTTATAATATAGACATGAGCCATTCTAATATGCAATCCTCTGACGATTCAAGGTCCCTCAGTTTCAATGAATATATATATCTCTTAAATATATTGATATAAATATACTTTTAATGCTTTCTTCTATGTATCTGTGTTGCGAGATCATTATAGGAATGCCCTTATTTCCATCCCCATATAAATATGACAGTTGAGCAGAGGGGGGGTCGGAAAAAAAATTCAGGCACGTATGGGATTTTTTCCCTTTCGATCATTTTTTGTACGCAACCAACCCCCACCGCCAAATTTTTTTCCGTTTTCGGCAGTTTTTTCCGACCATTTTTTGACACCCACCCCCTTTTAACACTAAAACAGAGATTTGTGGGGGGGAATTCACTGTAAACAGCTGTATATGAATTTCTGTGCATACTATTTATCATGGATGTTAACATGGACATGTAAATAGGATTGAATAATTTTGAGGTCATTCGGCCAAAAAAACATGGCTGCCAGCGGCCATCTTGGATTTCAAAATTTGCAACAAAATACAACACGATAACTGCCTGCAGTCAGTTTACCAGTTAGAATTACATTATTTCTCTCATTCAAAGTGGTTTTGAAGCCCAACTCATTGCCAAAACACTAAAAAAATAAGCAGGAAAATTGTTTTTTAGTTGCGGAAAAAATTGCTTGTTGGTGGCTTTGACCACCCGGAATTTTTTTTTTCACCCCCCCCCCTGAGTTGAGAAGATATAATTGGTCAAGTGACTTAATTCGGTCACTATTAATTTTGTCGAGATTGTGAAATTGGAACGCCAAACACTCCTTAGAACGACGTGGAGATGGGAGATGACTATATATAACTTTGTTGGATATCGGCGAATTGAACAATCTTATAAATGTTACTGAATCTCCTCTCGTCATCCATGACCCAAATGACCCCAAATGTGATTTAATTCATCATATCATTAGAGAAGAACGTGCATGAATTTGGTGGAATCAGTGCTAAATATATTTGTATCAACTTTGGTGCAACTTCCCTCATGCATGACTTAAACAGCGCCACTTTTGTCATATTTAAACCACGTCCATTATACTCATGCATGCATTATATAATGGAGATGATTGTATATAAGTTTGGTGGTAATCGGCAACTAAACAAATTCTTATCATAGTTATTACCCCCGCTCCCATCTCTCACCCAAACGGCACCAATTTCGCGTCTTTAAATCACACGTTTATATTCCTCGTATCACGGAGAAGAATAATATATCAATTTGGTCGAAATCTGTGCTAAAAATAGCCCCTCCCCTGACACCAACAACGTCACTTTAGAAAATTTTAACCCGCACCATTATCTTACTCGTAAAAAGTTACCCCTGTTAGACCGCCTCGGTGCCACCTCGATTGTACCCTTAATGTTATATATAGAACACAGACAGATATTCGCAAATATTTGATTCATTTTATCAGAAGAACGTGTATGAGTTTGATGGTAATTGGCACTAAACATATTTTTATAAGTTTTTGGTGGCCCTCCCGTCCCAATTTCGGACTCAAGCGGCGCCACATTTGACATCATTAAACCACACACGTAGACTCATTATAGAGATGAATATATATAAAATTTATGAAAATTGGCGAGTATACAAATCGTTCAAATTTAGGGCCACCATTGCATATCTCTCACTCAACATGCACCAATTTAAACCACACGATTAGATTATTCTTATCACGGAGAAGAATATGTATCAATCAGGTGGAAATCGGCGCTAAACATATTGTTTATCAATGTTTGTGTCCGTCTCACCCTCTAGGCACTCCTGACTCGAATGGCCCCACTTTTGACATCTTTAAACCACACAATTAGACTCCTGATATCATGGAGATTATTATTTGTAAGTTTGGTGCTAATCCGCGACTAAACAAATTTTTATCAAATTTGGTGCCCACCCCACCCCACCCCCATCTCTCACCAAAGCAGAACTAATATGATGTCTTTAAAATCACACGATGAGATTCCTGATATCATGGATAAGAATGTGTATCAATTTTGGTGCCCTCTCCCTTTCAGTGTACTCCTGTCTCGAATGACTCCACTTTTGACAGCTTTAAGCCACGCCATTAGACACCTCATACCATGCATGGGGATGAATTTGTATAAGTTTCGTGGCAATCGGCGACTAAACCAATTCTTATCAGATTTAGTACCCACCCACCGCCCCCCCCCAAATCGATCACCACAATGACACCAATTTGGCGTCTTTAAATTACACAATAAGATTCCTTGTATCATGGAGAAGATCTCAGAAGAATGTGCATCAATTTGGTGGAATTCGGCGCTAAAATTATTTTTGATCAATTTTGGTACCCCTCTCCCCTTCTGGGCATCCCTGACGCGAACGGTGCGACTTTTGACACATTTAAACCACAACATTAGATTCCTCATATTATGGGGATGATTATATTATATAAGTTTGGTGGCAATCGGCGACAATATTTTGTTCTGCCCCTCCCCCTTTTCTGCCCCTGACAACAACGACGTAAATTTAGAAAATTCTAACCCTCGCCATTATCTTTCTCGTAAAAAGTTACCCATACTAGACCCCTTTTGTGCCATCTAGGTGGTCCCCTGTGAATTTCTATAGAACACACACAGACAGACAGACATTCGCAAATATAGATATAGATGTAATATAGTGGTTTCGCGAATGATCAACTCAGAACAATCAGCACCTAATTAACGAACCGGCGGCCGACTCCGCCGTCTCTGACCACAACCCCCAATGGGCTGCAGAACGAAAAAATCTATAAAAGTTGAAATATAAGACTTAAAAATTATCTTTTTCATTTCTTTTATTTGTAATTGACATAGCTTATCACAAACCAAAAATCAACATTATTGACATAACGTTAATTAACGACAATTAATAAAAGAAATTGAAATTCCCAACTACACCTTTTACCGGACTCGGCATCCGGCTCGCAGTTCGACTTTCAATCCTCCCAAAAATTCCCATTCTATAAATAAAACACCCATGTTAATGGATGCGCCCAGGCGAAACAGGAATCTCTACATTAGTATATATACACCCGGCGAGCGTAATAAATTTCACATCAAAGTCGAGGGCGGAACTCAAACTCAAATTTAGTTTTCTTCTGAGAAGAATGGACTTCGAGTTTGATATATCTTGAATTCCCTTTCCGTGGACGTACATGGACACTGCAATTTGTATCACTATTTCAAGCTAACACCATGCGTGGGTTAATATGTCACATGTTCGCTAATACAGGTAGTCTCATTTATTTCCGAAGCTGTGGCCCCTGTGGCTCAGTTGGTAATGTGCATAACGCATTTGGCCAACATAAGCCGTCCAGCGATTGAGAATCTGGTTCGAGTTCGATGAGCGCGGATTCTTGATCCACGCAATGGCAACCTGAACCGTGTATACCTTATGTCAGTTGCTTTCCGGGGGTCGGTAGTGTTGATATACAATGGGGCGATTTCAGATTTCCCCATGATATCAATCCTCTGCTCGGTCTTTTCAATTCAATTCTTTAATCTCAATAAACCTATATATACATAATCAGATACAAAATCATGGCAAAAGTACATTTAACAGGTACAATGATTATATAATAGTATGTGTAATATTAATATATTAATTGAATTCTAGGCACAACCACATCCAGAATGTATGTCATGAAACCATCTATATAGTGTGAGGGAAAATAAATAGTTATAATAATGTCGTTTTAATGTGTCGATTGTGATATGTTCTAAATTATTGCACGTATTACAATTAGTTGTATTATATCGCTCATTCAGTGAATTAGTTGGGAATTACGAGAACAAAATAATAAAATAAATAAATAATAATAAAGACCAAGCCAGTGTGGATCTGCCCATTACTGCATGTATATACAAACTATTTATTTATTTTGATAATCACACGTCATTGTCCACTCATAAAACTGACAACGTGGTGATATATGCCATTATAGCGGCTGAAACGAATATAAACTCCTATATAACAGAAGAATATTTCGCATGTTTTAAAGGTACTCAATCCGATACGATGGTCCCCATATCATCAGATTCCAAACAACAACAACAGCAACTACAACATTTTTTTAAAAGCCGCTTCAGTTATCAGAATCGATTAATTGCCCAAAAATAATGCTAACCACAGTCAATTATAGTATAAAAAATAAAATTATTTATCAACATTTTGTTCATCGATATTTTTCCGGTTTGTCAAATATCTGACACAAAAAATCCACTTGATTTTAAAGTTATCCATCTTCATCAGCAATTTGGTCAGAGAAATTATTCTCGTCGACTGTTTACTGGGCCAATTAAAATTAAAATAATATAATTCAAACATCGATATCTGATCACCCTGAGCTTTGATGGGTGGGTTCCTCAACTCGAATCAAATATCTTTTACCCCCGAGACAAAATAAATAGTAATTTAGGGGTGCTTAATCGGATTGAGTACCCTTAACCCTTCCTGGAGCTTCCTGAAATTTTGCAAAAACCCTGTGTCAGTGTATTCTTTTATTTATGCGAGTAACCCATAGGGATATATGGGAGACTCGCATATATAATAAAATGCACTGGCATGTGATATTTAATGCTGTACCAGCGCAGCTCCCGTTATGAAAGGGTTAATGGCGAGAACGACAATAACACTATGCATATATCTGTCACGTTCATGTTGTAATGTTATGCAGAGTTGATAGAACACAGAGACATATCTATGCTTCCCGCCTTCTTCGATACCGTGGGACATTGGCCGGTTATGACACCAGGGTGGAATGCCACGTCATTCGATCTGGAGCACCAACTCCTTCGGTTGAACAGGTTGGACAACTTCCCCATCGTCAAGATATGGGTGGGGACTGATAGAAAGAACACGACCAAAGCTGTTATATACGTGAGTATAGACAGGACTGTTCAAGGTTAAAGACACGGTTGGCCTTGGCGGTGGCTATCCTGTGAAAATATCTCCACCCGTCAAAAACCGCCACAAACAGAAAGAACATCAAAATGTAGATAGACTTTGTCCGTATACAAATAAGAAATATCGCATAAACAGTATGTTATGGTCATATGTTTGACCATTGTTATGTAAACAAAAGCATAAAAAGTTACTTTTCTGGTGTTTGTTAATATTATGATGGTAAACATAAAGAGCGTTCTTTGTTGGTGAATACCTGATATGGAACTAATAAAGAGCGTTTATGTCATTTGTGTGTGATTAGCCAGTAACATTGTGCTGTATTCTGTAACACAATCAGGCTCTTGCTTAGGTAAAATATAGTAGGTCTTTATTATAACATGCTGTTTACGCGATGGTCATGGTATATATAGAGGATCTATAACGAGTCCCCAGTTTATAGCGGAATTTACAAAACGAGTCCAGTAAATTAGGTCTGGGCCGAGCCTTTGGCGAGGTCCAGACCTAATTTACTGGACGAGTTTTGTAATTTCTGCTATAAACTGGGGATGAGTTGTAGATTCTATTTATTACATGATCCATAACATCGACAAAACATACTTAAATCAACAAATGGAACGAGAAACTAACATCGGCTTCTATAAGACATGCGATGACGTTTCACGTAACTATTCGTTGTCTGCCCGCGTAAAGAAATAGTCCCAGATAAATAAAGACTATTTGGCGCTTTTAATGGCGTATATTTAATGACATAACTTTTCAAATTCTTCATTCATGATAGTTTGTTGGGAAAATATTGGAAGTCATAGTATTTTTGAGACGTAGCGTACGGAATGTTAAAAGACGGCAAACCGGAAGTTAAAGGTCACCTGGCACTATTTCCTGTTATTAAACGAACGTTTAATATCACAATTTATAGAATGGGTTTATTGAATGGAATAAGGGTAGGATCGTGTAATAAATGAACGGAACTGTATGCGTTTTAATGTTTATCTGTTTACGGTGTTTGGAACAAATATGAATATTTTCGACAATTAAGGCCGCACGTGCCTTTAATATGACCATACGCTAACGCAATAACGAACCAAAGCTAAACCACTCGCATAAGTGTAGCTGTGGCTTTTAAATTTTTATTTAATCAAAATTAGTTTATAGATTCCCTGGTATTCCCACGAAATAAGATTCACATGAAGCCTGTTTCCTGGGGTGATCATCATATGGATACTATATGGAGCAGCGTGTCCATTTCATAGCTGTTCATTTCATTCATAAGGTGTCACCGTGTCGATTGCATCGAAAATCGACGAACGTCATCGTGTAAATTTCCCCATTGACTGAGTTCGCCTGAACCCGCAAGAATGTATCTTCTGCTTTGTTCATAATTGTGTTTTTCCCTTCGATTACAGAAAATAGTATATTTTAAGATTATCACATGCATGCATGTACTATATATTCTTATGATAACAATTAATTCCATATAAAATATATGTTATTTTGTTCCGCACAGTACTAAGTGATGTACATAAAAGGCCCACCTTCGCACAGTAATCGGTAAATTTGTGATGTCAATCTGATTATATTTCACATCACGAATTTCGATCACAATTCACTCGCCCTGTAGACTGTAGTTACTATAGTGTCGTTATGTATTGTGTCTTGTTTTCTCAATAAAAGGTAATCTATGCATTACGACCGCTACGTATGAACTTACATTGTAATTCAAAATTTATATTATTATTTGCAATATCAGTAATCGAAAGACACAGTAACATGATTTTCCGATTACGACATTAATGCTTTAAGCCCACCGATCTACTGTGCGACAAAAGTGGTCGCCCAAATTCAAAACAGCAGCGTCGTATTAGATAATAATTGGTGGCGTCACTAAATCAGATAAAGTCTATATACGAACCAAAGCGTCCGGCTTTGGTTCGTTATAAATATTGTGCTTTCTCACGAGTGTTTATTACCACTGAAAGGGGAATAAATCCATATCTTTGATGGACTAAATAATTTTGACTGTTCTCATGGAGGCACTTTTTATCGAACACTTTGCCATACATTATATTAGGATTTTTCTATGCAAATTACAGCCATTTCAATAATAAATAAGAATTTGTTCACGATCACTGAAATAAGCAAATTAATAAAGAAATTTACATAGAAACATACCGATATCTCGCCTTACTCATAACCATCAACGGAACCTGTCTCGCCCTAAACATGTCACTTTACACGCTTTCTATGGACAAACTCTGACGAGTTTAGTGTATCAGCTGACACGACTGTGTGACATATTAGGTGTGTCGCATGACACGTTTTCTGTGTCACATGACATGTTTTCTGTGTCATTTGACGCGCTTTCTTTGGGCAGTTTTTTGTGTCATTTGACAGTGTAAGGAATCACTTTTAGATATCGCTGGTATGTACATACATGTTATCGCTGCAGTGAATTGATCTGGTCGAAGTATCACGTCGAGTTGAAGAGGTCAGATCGCTGTATCAAACGAGCCGCCGCAGGCGTCGAGTTTGATCCAGCGATCTGACATCTTCAACGAAACGTGATGCGAAGCCCAGATCAATTCACTGCAGCGATAACAGGTTTATTATATGACATATCCTCTGGCTTTTTACGGACATGCGTAATATGCGAGATAGAGGAGGGTGGTATGACATCGGATCAAACTGCATATAGCTGATCCGATGGTCGGGGAAAGAAAAACGATGGTCATATAACAAACATCCATAGCTGTGGAAGCATACATGCAATCAATTAAAGAAACATTTCGCCGCCGTCCAGAGAGTTCCAAATCGGTCAAGGGGTAGAAAAATGGCATGGTTCCCTTATTTGGACCCTTCCGGGAGGCGGCCAATTTACATCGGTGTTTATTGTACGTTTATAGGGTGTCTTGTGGGTTACCATACAACACCCTTATGACCTAAATATGTCAAGGGGTCGATAAATGGTATGGATCCCATAGTTGAACCCCTCAGGGTGGCGTCCATTTTGGATCGGGGTGGGTTTGTGGTGAATATCTAGGATGTCTTGGTTGCCACAACACAACATTATTTTGTTTGAGTCCGCTATTTTTGATCGGGATGGATGTGTTTGTGGTATATGTTTAGGAGGGGCATATTTATATTACCTAAATATGCCAAGGGTCCGAGTCCCCCATTTTAACCCCTCTGAACGGCGGATATTTTTAATCGGGGTGGACCGGTGCGTGCATGGAAAGAGTGTATTGGGGCTAAAATGGAACACCCTTTATGTGAGTGAAATATAGATTTTCGAATGACTAATGAGGAATGGAAGTCACCTTTTTCGTAGGATACGTATACACATGCTGAAAACGGCGGCCATTTTGAAAACAAGTTGAGGTCATTTTGATTGATTTGTCGAAAAAAAAATCAGTCTTCACACTGACAATGGCATTCGTGACAAATTTAAAGATACGGGCGGCGTTGGCGGTGGGTGTGCTGTTAAAATATTCACCTCCGCCAAAAACCGCCATAAACAGAAATAATAGTAAAATAAGCAGTATGTTATTGTGAAATGTATTTCCTTTGTTATGTAAACAAAAGCAAAAAAACATTACAGAACCTGGCTTTTTTTTAGATCCGGATATGGTAAACATAAAGAGCGTTAATTGCAGGCTCTTCTTTACGTACACCATCGTACGTCTTGACGACAATATACTATTTACGCGCTCATTATGTTTGGCATATGAACAAAACTATATATTTTTTAATATTCCTTCTGTTGATGGCGATTTGAACAAATATGAATATTTCTGCAACGAACGCCACCCATGCCTTTAACGGTTGCATCACAAAGTAGACGATTAGGTTATATTTGAAACTTACCGCCCCATAGTATAAGGCATATACTTTAAAAATGAAGGCAATGTAACATCCGAAATTGACGATAAGTGGTGCTGTGTAGCTAATCTTATTAGATAGGTCCCGTTGATATCAGATGTTTTAAACAGGCACGAATAATTAATTGACTTAAATAATTTAATAATTATATACACAAAAATTGTTGCAATCTGGTCGGTAAAAATTGAATCACGGGGTGTCATGAGATAGATGCCGTTGATCTCATGCGACTTAAAGGGGTAAGTATGATCAATAAAGATCGTTCCTTATGTAGGGAAATTGGCACAGGTCGGCCAGCTGACCAAGGGAATGTCATGGGATAGGCACATCTTCTCATTAGAATAAAGGATTACTTATTTACCTTTTACCTCAGATGACTTAAGGGGGACTAATGAATTATATTATCAATAAAGAGCGTTTATTATCGAAATATCAGTCATAATATTTCCCTTATATATAGAACCGATTAAATTGGGAGAGAACCAATTCGACCGAGAGAGAACCCACACAGAGATCAAAATTCTTAGTTTTCGTTCTGCCTCGCAGAATGGAATTCTCGTTATTATCGCGTTCTTTGGGACCACATATTGTGAGAGGAATGGAAAATTTAATCGTATTATCACCTAGATCGCTCAAAAATTGAGGATTACCTGTCAAAACTCCCGAAAATTTAATCTTTAATCAGAAGGAACCGTAAAAAGTAATTCCTCAACCATCACAAACAGACATTAGAATGACTTCCGATGTAATAGTTCCCATACGGTGATAATTTCAAATATCTACAAGAACGCACCAGTGACATACTTCCTTTCTAGGAGGTAAACCCGGCATTGCTTGTATAATTCCTACACATTTGTTTCAGTGTATACACGTAGTCTGCATTATCATCAACCTCTTTTCTCCCGATTGAATATGACCTTTTCAAGACCAATCATCGGTGATTCGAAAGCAAGCGCTAGAAGGAGCGCCACTAAATATGTTCCAGATGCGATTCCAACAAATGTAAACACCATTTTCAGATCAGTTGCATAGAAATAATCGCGCCTCGATCTGTAGAATAAATCGATAATGTGGGTATGGAATAGGTAAGCCATGAAGCCCAATCTGCTCAGGGGAAGAAATCCTCCCCACGATAAAATCGTATTCACAAATCCGCCATTTCCTGTCACGCATGCGTAGATGACCCAGGACAGGGCGGCTCCCCAAGCCGTGCGACTCAATGAATTGTAAAGAGCTCCGACGTCGACCGATGTCAGAACCTCCCTCCTCTCAGTCCTCAACAGACCGTAAATGACTGCACATGCTACTAAAGCTGCAGCAAACCAACCCGATATTCTCAACCAGTGTGACATCTTCCGCTGTCCGCCTGTTTTGTATATTGCATATCCTGCTGCCATGCCAACAAGGTATGGTCCCATTCTGCACCAGGGTTTCAGGTAGTAGTCATCGAATTTCGGATGCATACCATGAGGAACTTTATGTTGTATTCCCAGGTCACTGGGTGTAAGCATATTCACATTGGAGATAACTCCGGCGGCTATTGTAGTAGTTAATAGAAATACAGTCCAAACGACATAACCAATTCGAGGCCAGAAATAAACGGGTACGATAATCAGCGGACTGAGTACGAAAAATTGCATGTCGTTTCCGAGGTACCAGGTCACGAACATGCAAGCAGGACCGTTTACTATGTTGTTTATGTACAATAAGTTGTGCCACCAGGTTTCGCTGCAGCCCCCTAGGGTTGTGTCTGACCAGAAAGGTCCATAATACCAATGATGATACAATGGCGCATAGAATAGCATGACTAACGCGTATGGCATTGTCAGACGATAGTACCGATGGAAGTAAAACATGACCCAGTTTATACGCCCATCTTTCTGCTTCATCTCAGACAATGTCAAGTACGTCAGAAGAAGACCACTTAGCGCAAAGAATGAGTCAACTGACACTGTTTCATTGTCGACTACTTGGAAAGCAAATCTGTGTGTCCAAGAATTCGCGAGGGGTAAATCCATCAGAACACTTATACCATTGTTATAGGTGTGTCCTACCATCACCCATGTCATACTTAAAACACGGATTCCATGGACACAATTTAGCGTGCTGTTACCTCCTGTTGAATCAATGATCTTGTTTGTGTTGGTGTAAACTGAAAAGGCCAACAAAACCTTTTCGAATATCCCGACTCGTTTTTTCCTTGGTTGTTTAGTCACTTGGAACTGGCTTGTCTCGTGCGATATGTCGTCAGACGAAAGCGAAGATGCGTTTACTGTTCCATCCTGTTGAGTTTCCTTCTGTGTCTTGTACAACAGACTGATGTCGTATAGGGTTCCTATAACCATGAGAAGGGTAATCGTCCCCGATACCGCCAACGAAACTATTGATTTGATTGTGTAGCCTGAACCGTGAGCTTCGCAATGTCTAAATTTGACCCTGACTTGCTTTTTGATTGACGATTGCTGTAAATAATTTTGTATGACATTCACGATATCATTCCCGTTACAGCTATCTGGAACGCACAAACCAACTGGGAACGAAAATCGTGCTGCTTTGTTCACACCTTCAAGCATAAAGACCCGATTTCCGAGAGTTCTAAAGTGAACAACCAGACCGCAGTATCGTCCACGAAACGTTCTAGAAGAATCGTTCACTCTATAACTGTGTTCTGTCGTAAAACACTCTTCGTAGTCCCCGGTCCATTTCAGATTTCCGGTTAGAATTCCAGCTTCCGGTTTAAAACTACTGTCGATCATTTGAAGAGACCATTGTGTGCGATTGTGAACCCCATTTTTAATCTCGTCAACGTCTTTCTGACACAACTCAGACACGTTGAACAGTTGGTAATCATCCAAGACATGCCTGCCAGTGCTTTCAGCAGATGGTATGCCAGAAATGAAATTTAACAACCACTTAATATCCTTTCCGAAAAATCCGTCCCACTGACTAGTATTCTGGGATTCAACTGCAGATGAATCTGCGTAAACGCTGAAGAAAGTTTCAGCAATCGTGTCATCGAATGTACCATGTATTGCCTCTACTCCAACATTTGAAATATAAGATGAAAACATTACAATCAGTACGATAGGTCCACGATTGATTCGAAAGAACATTTTCAATATGGGAAATGAAAACAAATGCTCTTCGTGTAACTTGAATCGTATGCGAATACTATGCGGAAACTTGGTCAAGACACTGTGTTCTTATTGGTACACATGTACTCTCACACTGTCTCACATCATGAGGCGATAAGTAATAAGATCACGTATTCGTTGTTGATGTTATTTCGAAGTCCAAGTTCTCTATGTATTTATATATACTTGTCCTCAGTTGTATAATCCGCAGTAGCTTTCTTTAACACGTATGTCGCGTGACGCACACACCGATCGAGGAGTGTATGCCTACACGGATCAGCCAATAATGTCCGCGCCAGATCGGACAGCGTACTGCACGGGGGGTGGGTCTGCATCCACACCAACATACTTGGACAAATGTGATGGGGGGGGGGGGGTCGGCAATTTGCATTCGGATCTTTATTCAATGATCTCTATTGAGAGTTTTCCGCTTGACAAACTTTGTATCTGACTGAGTTCTGATTTATAACATATATAACTTATATAATAAATATATTGTATTTGCACGGTAGTTTTATGAGTTGTTGTCTGTTCTTATGTTCGTTATTTGTGTTATTTTTGACGAATACACTTTATAAAAAAAAAAATGGAGGTATTAACGAAGTCGTTATATTGCGTACCGGTTAGACTTGTTGCAGGATGTATGTATTCGCGGGTGTATCTTCGCGAATGTCTCATTGTTGCAGTAAGTAACGTTTATGACCGCGTTAATTGCTTTCGATATTTAGGTGGGAACAATGGCTTGGGCCACTCTTGTAGATTTTATTTCGGGAACACAATGCATAATATACCAGCTAACATTACTGATGAAGTATATATCAGTTGGAAAGTAGACTAAATGTCGTATTTCGAAGTATTGGGGGCGTATTTAATTCGATTAGTAGATTTTTTGTCTGCATTGAGAGGCTTTCTGGTGTGATGAATGAGAAACCTTCAGTGATAAGCCGTAGTTTGAAGCATTAGTCATTTTAACGGTATTCTGAAGTGGTGCATTCATGAAACCAATATATTTTATATTATATAATTATATGCCTACTATGGGTTTTTTTGTTACGTTACATATATATCTATTATTACCACACGATCGTACTTTCCTGTGTTTATCAATGCCAGCACATGTGCTAATCTGTGTCGGACTATTTTATTGAACAGTCAGACCGGTTCGCGACGTTACTATTTTTAGCGACATAATTCATTTCAATTCAAATCATATCTGAAGAAAACTCGCAGGTCAAGGAAATGCGGAATGCAGTTTCAAAACTAAATCACGTACTCCCGAACAAATACATATACGGTGGCTGATTTAGGACATTTAATATTTATTATATTATAATTATTTTAGAAAAAAAAAAAAAAAACATGGATGCCAATGAAAATATCGTCGGTCAGTATATGGGCCCAGACAATGTTAAGGATCGGGGGACACAAATATTTACCATAAAATTGGGAATCTTGTTTGAGTTGCATGACAGTTTTTTTTTCATTTTGTGTTGTGAATGATTTATTATGACCATGCAACAAACCCATTCAGCAGTGTATATTTGCTTCGAAATATGATTGCTGTTGTAAGAACAACTTCCTTGGAAGATATCGGGGTACCCTGGGTGATCTTTAAATATCGGGATCCCCTGGCTGATCTTTAAACTATTTTCAAATAGATGTATGTATCAAATCTTCGACTTTGCTAGACAGCGATTTGACAATTTGAAGAATTGTAATTCGGATTCCTCAGGTCGAAAACAATCGTCGCGCATTTTCGGAATGTTAAAACCGATATGAGAACGGTTTCTATACCACAAGTGAGTCTATTTTCAGAATCTACCTGTTTCCAGGTTGACGTTTTGGTGGAAATATATTTTTGTGAGGCTTTTAATTGTGTACCCCTCTATTTACCACCGGTAACACATAGACAGGTTATTATGCAAAGCCACAATACGCATAATTGCATATCTTAATGTGAAATATTTATGATAAAATCATCAGCTGAATTGTATGTATGACTGATTTTTCAATTTTCTTTCCCAAATATTAAGATATGGTATATTCTTAAAATCAGCTGCATCACAGATACATACACTTGCACAATCTACAAAGATATCTTGATCATATTCCACAAACAGAGCTCCGATACATCAGTAATTGGTAAAGGTGTCGCAGAAAACTAACCCATACCCTCGTTGTTTGAACAGCTGGTCAGATCCCTTTGGTCGAAAAAAAGGTCGCACAATTTCGGAATGCTAAACACGACACGAGAACGGTTTCTATATCAAATGCATGTCTACTTCAAGACTCTACATGTTTCCAGCTGAGAATTTAGGTTTGTTCACTGTTAGAAAAAATACCGTCGCTTTAACGGTCTGAGACCGCGCAACATCGCTGCAAACATTTGACCGTTAAACATACGGTCAGGCTGTAGCATGTTCCACGGTATAAAACCGTTTAAGTAACTGGCAGGCCGTAACCATTAACTGTCATACCGTTGTATTTTTTACGGTTCAGCACCGTTTAATTAATATCAAGACCGTAACTAATAAAGGTCAGACCAATGGTATTTTTCATGGGTCAACACCAATGTTTTGCTCTTAATTTGCTAATTTACGATAGAATTAGCCAGGTTCCGATGGTGACAATATGCTGTCCCGGTAGGCATTACGATTCATATGTTTTTGAATGGTCGAAATTAGTATTATTCGTAACTGAAAAATACATCTTAGTTCTTATGTTACGATCATAGTTTTGATGAAATGTAAATCCTCAATGCATAAAGTGATAGACAATACTTATGAAACTTTGCAGTTTTCAGAGGATCAAGCTTGTTATCTGCCTCGTAGAATTTACCTTACCATGTACAATGCTGTAGAATGCCGATATAAACCTGTTTTATACTTTCAAGTGTTAGAAATCTGTCTGATGGTCCCATGAACATGGCCTGATTCGCCATTAATCGGGGGAAAATATGACCCTCTTTCTGATTGGTCGATATCAACTGACGATTCACGTGGCTTTGTTTACGAAAACACGGTAAGAAAAAAAACATTATGTATATTAAATATCGACCAATGAGAAAGAGAGTCACATTTTCTGCTCTAGAATTCATGTTAATCGGTAAATTGGAAGCAATTTTCACACTTCAAAGTATACAAAAGTTGTTTTGGGACATTCCACTGCATTTAACAGTGTAAGGAGGTTTTCTTTCACTTTTGGAATAAGAAAAACAAGCGACACTGCCGTTAACGCGGCCATAATCGGTTCAGTGAATCAGAAAATCCATGAATTTCGGAATCGGAAACCGAAAGCTGTCTAGCCTTGTATTATATATATATATATATTATGTAAACGTTGTTTTCTAAAAAGTGCCTGTGTGTTTGCCCACTACATCGATTCATCAAAATATCCTAAAAGTATGCAGTGTGAAATTTGACCACACAGGTTGACATATAGCTTACTCTCATCATACAGTTTTGAGCATGTTTGAAAATGGTGGGTCCATGGCAAATGCCAGATGCAAAAATAAAAATAGGATACATGTACATTCCTGCAATTTGTGTACACCCCACCCCTTGTTGGAAGTGAGTTAAACTTCCTCGGGTGACATACACGTATACCTGTGTCGGTAATTGTCCATTACATTATTGCAGATAGACCAACCAGACTTTGGCATGCCTGATAGAAAATACCTACTGAAAGGACGCGATGACGTCATGGTGATGGCATATGAGAAGTTAGCCCGGGTTATCGCCATTGAACTTGGAGCTGACCCAGTGACAGCGGAAGCAGATATGAGCGATATGGTGGATTTCGAAATAGTTTTGGCCAATGTTAGTTTATGGGTTATCCAAAGTACCATATGTATCCCACATACTATCATAGAAGATATAGAGGATGTCCAACGAGTTATGTTGGGATAACAGATTTTATGAAACGAGTTTGATAAATTTGATTCACAATGAGCCTATTTTCGTTAGTGCAACGAAGTTGGACAATAATTGAACTTTAATGAACAAACCAATCATTTGTGCAATGTCTGGAATTGGTGCCAAGCGCGGCTTTTCTAAATAGTATTAATCCGCGCGGTATTTTACTTGGCGCGATGCCAGGTATCCCGGAAAGCACGCGGCTATTACTCACTAGTGAGTGATAAGAATATATCTAATTGATTTTTCAATGATATTATAGGGGTTGCATGTGATATAAACTCATATGGATATGATTGCATATCATAAATACAGAAGAGCAATTGTACGGATCACCAGTCATGTCTTTCAATTCTAAAGAACATCGTTTATACAGCGGTCCAAAATTGTATTCTATCAACGGGTCGTACCGGAACAGAACAGGTTGACTTTGAGCAAAGCAAATTATCCCGTTGATTCTGCCTGATACAAGTGACTTGCATGATATTGAAATTGAAGCTACACGTTATGTACGTCTGAAGACGTTGGCGATGAATTTCATTATCTGTTCAAATGCGAGAAATTTAAAGAAGCAAGAACCAACTCTTGCCAATATTAATTCAAGAAAAACCAAACGTAATAGTTATGAGCGAAATACTCAATACTGAAGACAAACAATTATTTCCATGTGTGTTCTGATAAGACAACTAGTCAAATAATTTTAAGGTTTATTTATCATATAACGTACACGAAAGTCCGTGCATTCGAATATATCATATAATAAAACTGTGTTTAAATCTATTGAAGTATATATATACATATATGGTAGCCAGATTATATGATATGTATGACCCCTATACAGATGTATACTATTTAATTAATTGATATCATGTGGGTTGACCGCATGTAAATATGCACCGTATATATTTGTATGTACTCAATATATTTATCTCAAAGCATTTGTTAAGGAGATGAGAAATAAAAGAATTGATTTGCAAAAATATGGAAACTGATGTACACACAACCATGGCCGACAGTTTTATAATCAGCCTAATTGGTATCAGACGAAAATCGTATTTTCATTATATATTCATAGATCACAGCGCCGGCAGAAGCAAGACGAGATAGCACAAAGAAGTACAACATGATGACCCTACAAGACGTTGTCCACAGATTCGGTCCGGTAGGCAAAATGTTTGCTGCTTGTATAACAAAACCATATACGTGAATATGTATCATGGTCAAAAACATTCGACTTATTTTTTATCCAGAAAAAAGAAATTCGTGGAAACTGTCTATACCTACATCGTTGCATCTCAAAATTTCGATTGAAATGTGGAAATGTTGGAAAACGGCAAGAAATATTATAATCAAATCATGTGCTCCCCTCGATCAGCTGAAGATGCATGTATCGAACAGTCTGAAGGTGCATGTACACTAATGTATTGTCGTCATTTTTTCACAGTTTAACTGGAATACATATGTGAGAGAAATTTTCGCCACTCCAAGTGTTAACATCACGATACCTGCAGATGAGCCAATTGTGGTTCGAGATACTGAGTACTACGGAAGACTGGTAGACTTACTCAATGCCACGCAACCAAGGTGAGAAGCGATTGTACCCATGTGCGTGGGAATTATACCCATCTGCTATCCAAATTCGAAGGTCCCGACTGCGTGATCACATCGGCTCAATAAGATTGGCACCCCCTTCATCGCAATCCACAACATCACTCCGTATTTTCCTATACTCGGCCTTTAAGGAATATATATAGCCACTCACTAGAAAGAGACAAGCCGTCGAGTAGCCTGTAAGATATTTAACTATAAATACACCCTCCATGCATATAATCAATTTAAATATATGTGGAACATAATTATACAGCCGTGCATTGTATATGTAAATGTTACCGCCAATCATAACATCTATTTATCGTTGAGGGGGTGACAGGAAGAGAGTCCAGTCTGACTATCCCACCACGTCGCTGGTATTTTTGCAGTCATCACACTGACATTAAAGGTTAGAAGGAACTAAATAAGTAGAATTACGTCCCTGTCGTTTTTACACACAATCTCGAATACGTGTTAAAAACAATTTGGCACGCGATTGGCGTATAATATTTAAATTATATTTACAAATTAAAAAAATATAATACCTATGGCATGTATAAATGTGGGTTTTCCCTTGTCTGAATTGAGTTCGTATCCAAACACTGACGAGAGAATAAGGCTAGGTATTTGCTTTCGTCAGCAGTTCAATTTTTTTGCAAAAAGTGGGGTAGTGTGGAAAACCTGGGTTGAAAAGTTTTAAAAAGTGTGCCTCGGATAGTACTCATACATGGCAGGTGCGCGAAGGGTTGGGCTTTACGATTTCGTGCAATTCGTATGTAGCAAATTTAGTGGATGGGGCCAAACTTTAACACTGAGGCCTATGGAAAACATTTAGCTCCTTCTAACCTAAACTGATGTTCGCTTATCGCAATGAAAACACCATTTCGTGTCGTGTATACATAATATAATAAATAGATATGAAAGACAAAACTGGAGCAAATCTGCAACACGTGTTGTAAAACTAAGTACCCAGCTACATATATTTAAATGTAACTATGTGCCCGTGTCCATTTTGGACGCCATCTTACGAATAACCTGCCAGTAAAACTGTTATCCACAACATGTTCGGGTTGCACTCAGAACAAGCAAATACATACATTGTACACGCACTTTCTCATTCGATAATTCGACGGAAATTCGAAGTTTAGTTAGATATTCTCAAACGAAGACACCATAGTATAGATCATGCCATTTGATTTTGCAGATAATTCGGTATCTGATGTGGCGTTTGACCCCACATCATCGGCTGTCGACTTGGAAATTTCATTTGAATCCTCAGAGATCAATTCACACAACAGCTTGTTAGTAAGGGCTCCGTCCACAAGGAAATGACCTCTGAGTGCTCGCGAGAATGCCTTCCCGGAAAGCATTATGGCAACTACGTTTGAGCCATAAGCGTTTTCAAGAGCCTCATCTAACCCCGACCCAATCATCATGGTACCAATGCTACCCATGAAACTCATCACCAGATGGAAGCCACCGAGTCTACAAACTATTCCAAGTGACTTGGCTTCAATTATCTCAATCGCTTTGAGCCATAGTGGCTGGTCAAACGTCAAGCATGGAGTCACAATTCCCAACTGTGTCGCATAATTCTGAATATACATCAAAGTGGAAAACAAACAAGACTCATCTGATGGGTTGAGGTCTATTATCGGTAGAAAAAGAACTTCTGACTTGGCTGAAGGTTCTGAGCGATTTGAAGAAAAGATGTGTACCAGTTCGGTCTATGCATCATTTCTCGATTTGAAAGTCAACCGCAATACCATAGCAAATCAGTGTTCAAACCTGGAGGCAGTGTGTATGGGTTTTGTAACTCAAGCATGGGTCGGTACTTTATCGTGGATAATCCCAGATTTGTAGGTTTCAAATAGTGTGTGATAGGCATACCCTTGTCCTCGATTAGTTCTTCAACCATTACACGCTTTTGACGAGTGATCACTTTTGATGTATGTATAAGCAGGGTATCATCCTTCGGAGTTGGTACTGCGATTATACCCATACCATGAAATGAACCTTTACCATCAATAGTAGCGATGTTGTGGTCGACGTTATCTGCTACCCACTGAGTAAAGGTACCTGGAAAATACTCCACTAGTGTACTCTTAAGACTTTCCACCTGGATCACTGATTGCTTGTACCTGCTTACTTCGTCGTAAGTAATTGAAAACCCCAATTTAGACAGTTCATCAACAAGCCACCTTGACCCGAACACGTGATCCATTTCAACCCCAATGCCAAAAAGTGCAGGGGTGATAACAGACCGGGACCTCGCAGATTACACGATACTGTGACCAATGCTATTCTGTTTGATGTCAGATGGAACAAGTATCTCCAGAAACATTTGTAAATGGCGAGGAATCCATTTATTTCTGTTGTCAATATTCCCTATCACCTCGCTGGTGGGGTAGGTTTTCTTATCATATTTAATTTCCCGCAACTTCGCCCTAATCATCTTCGCGGCGGTCACAACAATTATGTCTGCTTCCTCCTCTATGTCATCTGTCTTATCCGCATACCACTTGTCATTTATCAAGTACTTGGCCATATCTTTGAAGCAAATGACGTTGCTACGCCCTACGACTTCAGTAAAAAATATATACTCCCCATACCGTTCTTCCAATTTCTGTTTAAGGCGTTTTATTGAATATGATTCTAACCCAATTGCTAGCTCTACCATTCGAGTATGTAACTCGGACAGAGTATACAGTTCTGTACCACCTCCAGACTCCAGCCATGCACACAACGAATCAAATGAGCGTTGCATTTCGACACTTGGTGTTCTGCCCTGTGGTTTTCTCTCAGATGGTTCCTAATTTATTTCTCCCAAGAACATGGAGAAACAAGATGCATGATATACGGCTTCCGCAGCAACGAGATCAATGCAACTTAGAATGCGTTTCTGAACCTTCAATGCCCACGAATCATCTCTTATTCGGCAATGTTCTAAAACTTTGTCTCTAATAGGGAGAGTTGCTACGGTTCACACTTGCCTTCTACCGGGATGACGGGGATCTGATATGGCACCCTTTCCACATATGAAACAGTCTTCTTAATGGGTCTTGTTTTTACCTCATTTTCGTAGAGAGCGGAACTGTATTCATACACTCAGGATTGATACTGAAGGTTTCTTTCCTATCAGTGAAATCACGCCTACAGTCTTTATGGACCAAGACCGTACCAATGGGTGTGATTATTTGTTGCCCCTTCAAATATTCAGATAAGTGGTGATATCCTCGCTTATCAGAGAAGTCAATCAAAGTCTCCAATCCTTTTGCCATAACTTGTACCAATGGCTTGTCCTTAGTATCCACATTACATTGACACATGTTATGAACGGATAAGACGCACACGCCCTCTTGAAAGTTGTTGGCCCCTACATACGGGATTGGTTCTGCCATCGCCGAACACGTACCAGACCAAACCAATGAGACTATAGTATGAGAATTAAAAAAACTCAACCAATAACAATGCAGTTTCAATGTACAATAAGCCTTCTGCGTATGTTGGCACCGTTAGGTTTCAACAGAAGGCGAAAAATAAGCACAATGTCACACAAAAACCTATCAAAATAACTATATTAATAAATTATGTGCCACTACACGCTTGAAGAAACAATCGCTACGTTCTATTTGATAGTTATATTGCATCATTACATAAATCATTGAATTTATCGCCTTGGACCATTAAAGGCACGGGAAGCCTTAATTGTCGAAAAAAATCATATTTGTTCCAAACACCGTAAACAGAAAAACATTAAAACGCATACAGTTCCTATTGTTATGTAAACAAAAGCATAAAAAGTAACTTTTCTGGTGTTTGGTTACATTATGATAGTAAACATAAAGAGCGTTCTTTGTTGGTGAATTCCTTATATGGAACTAATAAAGAGAGTTTATGCCATTTGTGTGTGATTAGCCAGTAGCATTGTGCTGTCTTCTGTAACACAATCAGGCTCTTGCTTAGGTAAAAATATAGTAGGTCTTTATTATAACATGCTGTTTACGCGATGATCATGGTATATATGAAAGAAACTGTATGCGTTTTAATGTTTTTCTGTTTACGGTGTTTGGAACAAATATGATTTTTTTCGACAATTAAGTCCTCCCGTGCCTTTAAACGGAATTTCATCATGATATAAGAAATACGTTTTACATTGTCCATATTTATGTAAATATATTATCTGATGGCGTGGCAATTATATAATCGTTCATAATATATACATATATGTACTGAAAACAACTGTTATATATATCACTTTGCGCATATACAGAGTCCCGCAGTCACAATTACCTTTATAAATTACGTCAGACCCCTCCCCTATTCAGGGCGCTGTAGAAAATTTTCCCCAACGCGGATTTTGGATATGTTATACACGAAGGTCTCCTCTTTCCAACGTTACCACATTTAGCTTGTTGAGAATTTTTTCCGGGTAGGTCCTAGATTTCAGCTCTGACAGCCAGACTACATGTATAACGCCCGCATAGATCATATCCCAACAGTACAACACCTAGGAACCTTTTGATGTTCTGACACGTCTTGTATGACAGGGAACTTTATAACATTAAACAAACAGGGCATGGAATACATTTCTTTGTTATACTAACCTATTTCTTAATAATCTGCAGCACATTAGGATGTGGTCCCAGCTTGAAATTGTGTACTTTTCTGTGACTTTTGAGCCGATGTTGCAACAAATATTGAATTAATTACCAATGTGAGAAATTCCATAATTGGAAGCGATGCAAACCAAAATCGCTCACAAATCACTTAATTCGTGGAACCTTCACCTACATGCAATGACGTACATTATAAAGGAACAGGTAATAATTAAGAAATATATATATATTGTTATTGTTATACACTTCCCGGTCACAACATCAAAAACGTCCCGTGCAGGTTTTGTACTGGTGGAATATAATATCTACGGGCGTAGCTAAAGTAGGGATTCATGGCATGATCTAACCATAGTGTTTCTTGTCGTTATCAAATCAAATGAATCGAGAATGCACCAATGAAATGTTGTCCGTTAATGTATATATATGTATAGAGAATATGTACGTTATTCACTACCACAGGGTGTTGGCGAACTACTTGGTGTGGCGCATAATCCGGAATAGAGTGTCCGATTTACCGAAAAGATTCGGAGATCTTTTACAAGATTATAAGTCCGTATGTATGGCATATTCCTTTATTTGTGATATATTCACTTCTCAATATTAACTTTCTCCTATTTTCTTCCATGATCTCTCAATCTTGCATCCAACCCGTTCTCGACACCCCGTGGCCGATGAAAGTTGTATCGCCTTTGACTATATAAGCTACTCAAAAATATATAGTTGTGAGATAAAAAATACCAAAATAGCAATTTATTAACCCTTTGATAGATGGATGCCCGTTGTAGAGTATAAAATTGATGCTTATTGATTAACGCGTACATGGCCAGGAGCCTACGTCACTAATCTAATCTCTAACCCAAGTCAGTTTTGATTTTAAATTGGTTTAAACCATTTATAAATGCGTGGCTGGCGGGATAAACTGGTACTATATATAGTATATACGAATTAGTAATCGTTAAATACTCATATCGGCTACTTAAATTTACAAGGAAAATATGTATAGATTATGTCCAGATTTTAAACATCAATGCACCTCAACCATTTAATATGGATTTTCGTAAACTGCACATAAACCTTTTCGATCGTAAGTACAGTAACTTAATAATGCAACAAGCATTTGGCTCAACCAATCGGTGAGTTCCAGACACCAGCTATCCGAATATCTGAAGCGACGGCTTAGAAATTACATTATAGTAACGTATGTATGTTCAAGTCTTGAATTAGTGTGTCTGTCATTTGCAGAATGAGGTCCCCAGAGGGTGAATTAGGTGATGCTAGCCCGCTATGCGGGGTAGCATCACTAAATTCACCCTCTGGGGACCTCATTCTGCAAATGACAGATACACTATTTCGAGGCTTGTGTAGGATCCTGGCACTGGTGTAGTGATGTTCAACTAATGCGTACACGAAACTGCGTGTTGGATTTATTAGCTGAACGTCCCGACAAGAGACATTAGACTAAGTCAGTCGTCCTATATGTTACCAGAACATCACTACATGAAGAGTGAGCCATTCCAAAAATATATACTTTTCAAATTGAATGGGAGAATCGATTCCGTGCACGAGCGAAGAGTTATATTGTGGTGGAATGCCGTTTATCGGCGCATGCAGGGTTATGTTGAGTGTTCGTGTGGGTATCAAATAAATAGTTCAGTATATATATGACGGTTCCCAAATTCACATTGAATTGATTTCAATAACAAACCCCATGTCAGTGGCTTATCTGCATATGCTAATCTGCGATAATCCGAATGATGATGATGATACATTCTCACGAATTCATGAGATTATTGAGAACTATTTACACAAAAAGAGAATATAAATCGTATGCCAGTATTCACATATTATATACATTCACCCGGTGCCATTGGGAAATCGTTCATTAGTCACTGATCATTAGTTTTATACCGTGGTGCGTGTAGTATGTAAGTACGCTTTTTGTCAAACCGTATGAAAGAGAAAAACGTGCAACAGTGTTGACAGATAAATGATATGCCTCAAAGATGTTCTATATTCACGGTACCACTTCCAACAACAGAACAATGTCTATGATACTGGTTTTGAAGACATATTTGAATTTTTGTTCCCCCGCAAGCACAGCAAGAGAAACAAATAGCTATTGTTACAAATATTTCTGTTTGCAATTAAAAAACTGTAGAAATGTTTAAAAATTAGCCACATTTTCTGTCCCAGTTCGAGAAAAATCATTGGAAAATAAGTATTTCCAAATGACAGATGCTTCAGTTAACTGGTCACTCTGACTCAAACGTATTATTTTATGCTAAAAATTAACAGAAATAATTTCGTTTGTTTCAAATGTTCAGATTGAAGATAACTCGTGAATCCATTTGCATGCAGGTAATTTCTGGAACAACATCGACCTCTCCTCGCTGGAAATCATGTGCGAGTGCCATCACGGGTACATTAGGTATGGCTGTCGGTCGAATTTTCGTTGAGGAGCATTTTGATCAGGACGCTAAATTGAAGGTATGCATGGGTCAAACAAGAAATATTTTACATAAATTACATACATAAATTGTATATGCGAAACATTAACTATCAGGAAGAACGTACGTGCATTTTAGTGTCATGTAACAAACATTATACGTTCTACAATCGCCTTACCAAAGGAATTTTTGGAATACATAGAATCTCGAAAGATGCCCTGACCATGGGACACTTGATTCATCATTCGGGAAAGTTACAAGAGTATAAAAAACAACATTGGGTTTGGTTTTGTTGATTGTGGGGTAATCACTGTTTCAGCCGTTAGACAATGTCTTGACTATGGCAGTGTTACGGTGAAAAAAACAATCACATAGTTTGTTAATTTCACCCCACTGCACATAGAAACCACCGACCCCCGGGAAGCAACTGACAAATTTGCCCAGATGAACGAACTACAGTTATGCCCTAAATAATCGACTCCTTAACCACAGCATAATTATGGGTAACTTTTCAGGATTTAGTCGGAAATATGGCTTGTTGCCATTCATCGGAAAGCTCTCAGCGAGATTATTTAGAGCTTTCCGATGAACGGCAACAAGCCATATTTCCGACTAAATTCTGAAAAGTTACCCATAATTCTGCTGCGGTTAAGGAGTCGATTATTTAGAGCATTACTGTATGTTACCCCCCCCCCCCCCCCCCCCCCCCCTGTGTGTGGATCGCCGCTCCGTGCCTATCGTAACTCATACAAGATTCGTCATCGCTGGACGGCTTTTGTTAGCCTAATGCGTCATACACCTTACCTACCGAGGCACCACCCCAAGACAACGCGGCAACCAGCCTCTTCGTAATCATAGATTCTGATTTCAACATCGCCAGAAACGATTTCGCCCTGGGGAACATTGAAAATAACATCTGCGATGCCAACTAAAAGTTGCATGTATAGTTACACAAAAAATAACATTTTATCATTTACAAGATGGCGGATATGATAGATAATTTGAAAACCTCGATGAAAGGATTGATACAAGAACAGGATTGGATGGATGGCGATACGAAACCGGCTGCTATGGAGAAGGTTCGTTTATATTTGACACAGATACTTCGTACTCTGTTCTGCAGATATATATATGTGACCCGCCATATCAAATCCAGTCGTAAGTCGGGATTTTTTTACCCTGTGCCAATGCATTCTCTTATATATGCGAGTCGACCATAGGTCGCCTCGCATATATAAGAGAATGCATTGGCCTAACAATTTTTTACATTTTTTTAAATAAATGTTTTTTACAATTTTTAGGACATAAAATAAAAAACATCCATTACCCTGCAGGGAGCCCCACACATATATAGAAGCATATAGAAGAGTGTCGTCTGCTCATGTTTGTCTGGGGTTCTGTATGGGTGAAATTATAAAATTGTTAAAGAATACAAGAAAAAATTATTAAAATTGTAAAAAATTGTTAGGCCAATGCATTCTCTTATATATGCGAGGCGACCTATGGTCGACTCGCATATATTAGAGAATGCATTGGCACAGGGTAAAAAAAAAATTGATATGGCGGGTCACATATGTTTCTATTTGGGCGGTTTTATGGTAATAATATTATGAGAGCAAGTGTTCGTGTCATGGGGAAAATTTGCTCACTGTGTAAATCAGCATAATCTTGAAGATGTGATGTGTCGATAATATTTAATATTCCTTGATAATAGTCAATGAAGAATGTAGCAATAACATAAAGTCTGATTCCGGACAAAATGAAGTTGTTTCTTAGAAAATTGAACAATAACTTAGGTACTTTGATTTCTCGTCTCTTCTTCCTTTTGAAAATCTCATGTCAAACTTGTTATACAGTATGTGACGCAACATGCTGCAGAGTCGCCACGGTGTTTTGTGGACGATCGTTGTGTAATACAAAGTCACCCAAACGAATGTTAGCTGCGGGCTACGATAATGTACAGTTCTAGGGAGGTTGCCATACCATTGTATGTGACTTTGTATTCCGTGTTATACATTAATGAGAAATACCAATAGTGAGAACTATCACAATATCATAACATCTAAGCATATTGTATTATGTATTTAAAATCTATATAATTATTTTTTTGTAAAATGCGATACTCTCCAATATGGAGGAAATAAAAATATTATCAACATCTCGTGTTATCTATTATAATAGAGAGGGTTCTCAAAAAAGCTACAAATATATGTAAGGTACTACATCGTCATATTATCCGTACGTTCTCCTTATACGTCATATACTATGGGTCTTTACTGATACACTGATCTGGCCGTGCCAATGGGGCGATGGAGATATCTCGCCGGGTAACACATTTCGTGTTTCACGCGATGCGAGTTATTTTAGGAAATTGTAGTAAGGCTGATCTGGCCGTGTCATCAATGGAGCTATAGCGATGGGGATAACTCGCAGGATAACACATTTCGGATTTTCGCGGATGTATTTTCGCGGATGTCTCATTGTTGCAGTATGTAACTTTTGTGACCGCGTTAATTGCTTTTGATATTTATGAGCAATGGCTGGGCCACTCTTGAAGAGTTTATTGCGGGAACACAATGCATAATATAACAGTTGACTTTGCTGATGACGTATGTCTCAGTTGGAACGTAGAATAAAAGTCCTATTGCGAAGTATCAGGCATGTATAGATTTTTGGTCCGCATTTAGAGGCTTTCTGGTGTGTTGAATGAGAAATATGCAGTAAAATAATAAGTAGTTTTTGTAATAATTTGAAGGATTAGTTGTTTTAACGGAATTCTCAGGTTCTGAATTCATGAAACCAATATGTTTTATATTCTAATTTATATATTATGCCTAATAATATGATCTTGAGGGCATTACCATTTCTGACTGTGGTTTTCTTGTTATAAATTGTGCGCATGTTTTAACTGGAGAATATATATAGGGTATCAATTTCGTGGATTTGTACAAAAAACGTCATTGAAAGATACAGACACTCATACAGCCATGACTTACCAAGCCTCGGACAAGTGTCCTCGGTGTGCTAAATTGAAAAAAAGATTAAAGGCACGAACGGCGTTCGTTGCAGAAATATTCATATTTGTTCAAATGGCCACCAACAGAAGGAATATTAAAATATATATAGTTTTGTCCATATGCCAAACATAATCAGCGCGTAAATAGTATATTGTCGTCAAGACGTACGATGGTGTATGTAAACAAGAGCCTGCAGCGCAATTATATTGGTTAATCACATACAAATTATATAAACACTCTTTCTTATTTCCATATCAGGAAAACAGTAACAAATAACGCTCTTTATGTTTACCATATCCGGATCTAAACAAAAGCCAGATTCTGTAACGTTTTTTGCTTTTATTTACATAACAAATGAAAAACATTTGACAATAACATACTGTTTATGCCATATTTCTGATTGGTATAAGAACAAAGTCTGTCTATATTTTGCTATTATTTCTGTTTATGCCGGTTTTTGATGGATGTGAATATTTTAACAGCATACCCACCGCCAACGCCGCCCGTATCCTTAATGTCTGTGGCGTTCTTAATCTGTTAGATCGTGCAAAGCGAACACCTCGCGAATAACCATGTATTGTAGAGTTTAGTAGACATACGACGACGCATATATGTACCTAAACGTATTCGTAACACAGTAAACACTAGTAACACTACCGTTCATGAAACATCTATATGTTTACAACTTATTCGTGTGGTCGCCGCCCCTTTATACCATAGTATTACAAATGTGTTGAATCACTTCAAAAATGTCTCATCCGATTGAAATCAAATTAGTCAGAATGTCCCACGCCAGTGTTTCGCTTAGCTGGGGAAGAATACATTTAAATTAATGGCAGCCAACGTCATTCGTATGGACACGAATGGACATATATAAGACAATAATACCATGATACGAATAAAACCATTTTATGAACGCTCGTTAACATTTGCAGATTTGGCATATGCAAGTTCACTGTAACCTTAGCCAAATATTCAGATGTAAAAATCTTATCTGTGAACGTATGTGGCCCCTCTGCTAACTTGTTCTTCGCCGGTCATCCACAATCGATCCAACCGGACGGCAATACTTCGATACTCGTTCAACTTCATCACTATGACCAGTATTAGCGTAATTTAAACTAATATATTTTATTTGTAAATATTACAAAAGGGATTGGGATAAGTTTAAGAACTTACCAAGCCCTTCTCCAGAATAACATTAATCGTTTCATACACATTGGTGACAACATGGCGAAAAAAAAGCATTTAACATATATGCGTTGACACAGCGTGCCAGGTGTGGGAGTGATGGGATGGGATGTGCCAACATCCGCTGTTTATCTTTTTATTTTCAAGGATATTTTGCACAAGGTGGGTATCCTGATTTGATTTTTTATGTGATACTTCGAATAGTTTTGTCGCTGTATATGTTACCGAATTAAATAACATATTGTAACTCACATGCATCCTCGGTGTAGAACCAGGCGATTAGATTTGCAGATGAGAAACAACATTTTCGGGATTCAGAACCAATTGGAAATTAGTTTTAAATTTTTAAGAGTGTATATTTGAATATTCGCAGGCGGACGCAATGACAAGCAATATCGGCTTTCCGGAAAATCCCGACATTCTGGACGACGGTGTAGTGAATGACATGTACAAGGCTGTGAGTATTTAATGACACATCAATCAATATGGTTTATTTCGATTATTCCATATCGTAGAACTGGAAGTTTCAAGAAATAATATATATAATATAGATGCAAACATCTAAATAGTATAAATGTAATGGGTCAAGAATGTATTTAGTAAAATGTGAGGTCATTGGGGTGTTTGGGATGGTAACTGAGTGACCGCGCTTTACCTCGGCATATCGATGTTCTACGCACTTAAAGAAGCAGTTGTAAAAATGAATAAGCATAATTTCGCTTATTTGACGAGTTTTGTCTTGTTTGTTGTATTGAATAATGCAACCAGTTTATCTCTTGTTGGGTGGGTGTGAAAATAGTGGCTTATATGGGTGCGACGTGCTGCTTCTAACGCAGTACAGACATGTTATTATATAATGGTATATATATATATATCTTTATTTCCTCCGTTTCCGAAGATATCAAAATATATAACAATAATAGAGACTGTCGTCTCAACATTTACACACAACACATTGAATTGTTATCATATTTTACATAATTATACAACATGACAAGTATCCATAAACATTCAGCATACAATCATTATAGTAACATAAATATGCAAGATATCGATAAAGGCATAGGTAGCATGAAATTCAATTGACCTTTGCGGCTGACATTATTTAATTTTTGTTGTTGTTGTTGTTGTTGTGGCTGATATTACGATATATTCCTCTCATGCATGTCAGCGCTGCTCATATTGTATATGCCATGTATATTTGCGAAAGTTTTATACTGTTGACGCGTATACACTTACACTTAAACATTCTCAGCTGCTGTTCGGTCAACATATAATTTCCACAGATAAGCACATTTCCTCACAAAAAAGTCGATTAGATAAATTTCAACTTCTGCGGATTCATGTACGAGATCATTACATCTAGATAGAAATATGCGTGTTTTAGATTCAGTATCGAGTGAGTCAAATTTTAGATAAACGTCCACGTGAAATTCATTTAGTAGTTCATATTCGATAAGATCCCTATCACGATGTAACGAGGAGCATTCCACTAATGCATGGGACACTATATCTGTGTATTTTAATCGACAGAGTGAGCAATTTGCTTCTTCGGTTTGTAATATAGACAACAGTCGCGCAACAATTAAATATGACTCTTTGTTTTTGGGGAATTTTCGACAATTTTGCCATAATTGGGACATATGACGACTGGAATGTATGTCATGGAACCGAATAAGTCTATTATCGCTTAATATGTTTTGTGTCCATTCTGCATCGTTTATTTCCGACCAACGTTGTCTGACTTTTCGCTTCCATGTTATCGGATTTAAAAAGGATCTATGACGAATAAACGCTTCCAGTTCCCCTGTCAACTTATATTTGTCAAAGATAAAAATGATATCGGCCATGAAATTCCCTGAAAGTTTAACGAGGCCCGTCAGATATTGATGTAATCTCGTGAAAAATAATTGTTTACCGGTTTTTTAATACCGGGTATAGTTGGCACTTACTTTTCTCTCGGGTGTCTTCTGTCCACTCGGAAATAAAAATATCATTTAAAGTCTGTTCAACATAGCTAATGAAATATTCCCCATCTTGGACTGATTGGTCATTCCAAACATAGGCCAGTCCACATTTTGACAATTTTTTTTTCACACTCAAAAGCCAGGGGCTCTGATACTCGTCGGCATGGTAATTGTCAAGTAAAAGTTTGTAAACCGAGCAAGCCATCGTGCCCTTACACACTAAACTCAAAGTTGCTAAATTAACCCGAAAAGTAGTAAATTTTTACTACTTTGGATAGTTCGTATTCATCCCGCTACCTTGGGAGGTTAATTTTACTACCTGGTGGGTAGTTAACAAATTAAAAACTTTTGGTAGTTAAAATAACTACCTTCAGTAGTTGAAATAACTACCTCTGGGGGGCTATTTTAACTACCCAACGGGAGGCTAATTTTTAACTACTTTTGGTAGTAGGATGAATACGAACTACCCAGTAGTTAAATTTACTACCTGCGTCAGGCTGCGAGTGGTTGGAAGTTTTGCTACCTGCGGGTAGTTAATCTGATAACTACTATTGGTGGGAGAGTATTATACATCGAGTGGTTATTCTAGCTATTTTAATTGGTATTCAAAGGTGTCCGATCTAACCACTCAAAGTAGCTATTTTATCAACTTTTAGTTGACAATCTTGCCTCTAAAGATAGTAATGACATGTGGACCACAAAATATGACAATGGAGACAATAATTTCAATATTTATTCAAAATAAAAAAAACATAAAGAGAGAGAGAGAGAGAGAGAGTTCAGCGCATTTGTGCTTTTAGCTTAAAATAAATTGCAACACAAGGTTTCTTACCAGGAATAAGTACATTAGCCTACAAAAAAATGAATTTTGTGAAAATCGATGGATTCTCAGAGTTGAAAATTTGACCCAGGGAATCTTATCAGACCTCAGATGTCTTAAAAGGACACTAAACTTATTTTATCTAAATAATTGATTATATACCCAAAATGGTTGCAATCTGGTCGTCAAATTTAAAAAAACAGCGATAAACTGAAATGGAGTGTCATTTCGTAGATGCTGTTGAAATCAGACGTCTTAAAGAAGCAAAATGAGCAATAAAGAGCGTTCCTTATCACATTAGAAAATATGTACGAAAATTGCGGGTAAAAGCGCATTTGACCATCAGAAGACGTAAGGGGTGGGGGGGGGGGGCTAACAAATTATATGATCAATAAAGAGCGTTTCTTATCAGTTCAGAAGATATGTGGGAAAATTGCACAACAGTTAAATAATGCATGGTTAATGTCATGGGATAGGTTCTGTGGCCATCAAATTGTTTAAATATGGGCTACTAATCAGCAATAAAGAGCATTTATTATCCACTTAAAAGATAGATGTAACTTTATCCGGAGTTATATTGCAGCTGCTGTTTATCCCAGATATTAATTATCTAAATGACTTGAACGCATTCTTAACATGAGCAATGACGGGTACCCAGCTTATTCCGTATAATACTCAATTTATGTTTTTTCAAGGATGTATATAAAAACAAGGTTGTGCATCAAAAATTGCTCTGGTCAAGTTTGTTTTTGCTGAATCTGTTTTACCACGAATCAATATATTTATATATATATTTTTTTTTTAAATGGATGAACTAAAGAAGAACTAAGTGCCATAACTCTTGTAGAAAACAAATCTGACAATCCCTACTTTTGAACTCAAATTATATATTGTTGTGAAAGATCCATATAACCAAAATGAATGGAATTTGTTGAAGTTTGTTCATGTTATCGTGCCAAAGGTCATAAAATTACAAAACCGACATTATATTAAGGGCCGTAATTCAGGTAAAATAAATCTTCAAACTCAATTGATATATTCATGTGAAAGGTCCGCATAAACAAATTCCTGGTCTTTCACTGGGTCTTTACTTTATTCCAAAAAATGCCATATTGGGATGTTTTTTATCTAATTTAGAGATATTTATTTGTTCAAACATATGTATATATATAAAAAAAATCACTTTGTGGGCTTTGCAATACTAATGGGAGTGCATGAACTAATGGTTGCATCGTTTATATGCGGTTGTGGACTACACAAGACTCCATAAATAATTCCAAAGAACATACATGTACATGTTCAAAATATTGTTTTATAGCTTTAACCAATAATAAAAAAGACGGAAGCACCTTCAGACATGATATCAGTCTTCAACCCAGAGAACATTGCGGGCATGGATTAGTATCCCTCGTCACAACTGGGCGGAGCCACTCTCCCGTATCATTCACTAAGAGCATCGAGACACCAGGTGCGTGGCATCCGAATAGTATTATAGTCTCTTCATACCATTTCAGTCGAGTAGTCACAACAGCCATCGCACCTCGCATAGCCATTAGCCAAAAGATAATTTTTATAATTTTGCGTAGTCCACTTGAGTTAAAACACAGCACTCTGGTCGTTATATGCAGTGAAAGAAAATATTAATCACCAAATTTGTCAAAATTTTCTTAATGTTTACAAGGAAAAATACTTGGCATAAATTTTTTTTGCATGGGTATCACGTAAATCAAAAAAAGCATCAATAGTTTTATGTCGAAAAAAAGAAAAAGAGTATAGACAATCATAATTAAGAACGCTCTTTAATATGTACCCCCTTTCTTGCACAGAGGCTGACATAATTTCTTTATGATATTTAAAATTTGGCGATGGATAAAAATAATACTCATACAGTTTGACGAGATACAAGGTTTATTTTCGCTCGTATATATAATTCACCAAATGGGGACCTCGCTAAAGCTTGGTTTTTTTTGGCATTTTTTCTTGGCATTTTTGCTGAATCATACTCGCGAAAATAAACCTTGTATCTCGTCAAACTATGGATATTCTATATTTAACCACTCAATCAACTCACCGATGCGCTGCCCGGGAGTGACAGCAGTTGTAACTCTCTCCCCTCGTGTCGCCATTCTCTGGGGATCAATTACACCGAGCATAAAATCGCCAACAAGCAAATGTAAGGGCAATTGAACATCATCACCATTATCAAAAGGAAACCGTTCCCACATAATAGCTGGTTAGATTGTTGTCAGTGATCACCTGACAGTAGAGCGAGATCTCTTGGAGGTGATCCCAGAATGGTGGACAACAGATGCAAACGGGGTCATTGGTCCAGGTAGAGGAAACCTTCAGTACCATATTGGTCAATGACATGGTACCACACGTCATTCCGAAAATGTAGCAATGACTGGCAGTCTAACAAGATGTGTTGTAATTCATGCCAGGAGCAATGATGACATAGCCATGTCGTTTTCACTAGCCATGTATATTTCACTCAAACCAATTAACCTAGCTTTTGTGGGTATCGTGCTTTGCTTTTCCAGTATATACCAAAATCATCAAATAAAATCACAAATGTGGCATCAGATTTCTCCCCTGATGTATCGTTATGAAACTAATGAAATGTGCCAAAATTTGGTATAACCAAAAAACTGAGTATGAGGCTCTTGGGTTTGAGAGAAAAATAATCCATCATGACCCGGGATGTGGGCATTGAAAAATTTCATCTTCGGGGCCAGCTATTGGGTCCGGGCAATCGGCCAAAATATCTTGCCCGTCGGGGTGAGATCTTTCCATCCCCACACCCCAGGTCATGATGGATAATATTATTCTTATCTCAATCTAACTTCAGCTGAAAATGCACTGCGCCCATAAATTTTTGCATTCAGAATTTTTATTTCTGGTATAGTTACAACAGAGCTTATACAATCAATGAAAATGTCCCTGCATTCTAATCACATGTTCACGGCATGCATGTGTTATCAACTAATAAAGATGACAAATCAGCCGTGACATGAGGATACACCTGTTGTGTCTTGTCAATACAAAAGAACGAACAAGTTTTACATGTGTTATTCACCTGGATACAAATGTGTATGCATGTGTATAATCAGTTCTAATTAAAATTAGGCTCTGGAATAAGCTACACATAACAGTCTTAATGAATTTAACTATCAGTCACATAGCCGCCGCTATAAATAGCTTATGCGTGCAATTCCTGTTGTATAACATCAAAGCGCAGTTTTACGATTGACAGAATGTTATCTCCTGTCACTTTAATTTTGGCGAATAAGAAAAACGGGCGCTAACTGTTGAACTTCTTGGAAATACTTAATTATATTCTCCTTGATGGGTATTGTTGATAAATTCTGGACTCTTCAAATAGACACACATTAGTGTTAAATTAGTTGTTGTAATCACCAAATTTGTGAACACTGTGAAATTAGCAAAGTGACCAGATATGACAGGAAACTTGTTATGCTATTTTAGCTATGTGTCGAGAAACTCTGGAGTCCGTGACAATCGTCAATAGACTGATTGGCTTCATCACTTTACTGTTAAATGTTGTGATTGACTGACACTGATGTAAAGATTATTGGTGGTAATGGAATTCCCAGATATTTTCTTCAGACTCTTTAATGCATAGCTTGTTCAAGAGTGTAATTTTAATTATAACTGGTGTATTTATATAATACTCACGCTTCACACATAGTGATAGTGAAATTAAAACATGAAATAATAGAAATAAACTCTTCAAGGTGACATGCAACAGTTTTAGTGTGATCTGGGCCCCCACATATTAATATTCCCAGATCCCAAAAAGTGGAAACGCGAAGTTTGTGTAACTACCACAGTTTTTCAGTTAGATGAGAATCCATCCTATATTTGATGAGTTCAAAGAATACTATTTCACAAGCGGCATATTCGTGTCGCACAATAGGCATATAGCGCCATAGGGGATATAGCCCCCAAATTTTCTATTTGATCATATCAGATTTTGAAAAAAAATTTGAGACAGGCCGTAAACTCTTCCTTTTCTGGTCAAATCCTATCATTGGCTCTGTATTCAATTAAGATTATATGATACACTTTGTGAAAGAATAAATACATGTATCACTGGACTTTTCATTTTGCAGAAATATGCTATGTGTTGGTAGATATCAACAGCGATTGCTTTAACCTCAATCGGTGGTGTGACAAACTATGGGGAAATAGGTCATGAAGTTTTCGCTCAAAATGAGAAACCTATCTCAAAACATTGAAATGTTACGCCACACATCACTAGATAGGCGCATTTCTAAAATATCGCATTTTGTTTGATACTTTTATTCCAATAACCAATAATACATGGTAATAGGGAACATGAATTAATAACATAATGTGGGTGCGGGAAAACAGCACGGCGATTCAAAATATTTCACGGACATTTAAAGGTGTATTTAGGGTTCCAGACTTTCAGTTACCAGACGTGGAATATATTTGAATGCAACACCGCTGAATAACACGTTGAACGCCTGCATATTATTTGACATTTAATCGATATCTGATTGTCATATAATAGACAGATCTGCTATTTTATTAACTGGAGACTTAAATTTCTGGACCCCTTAATACATTTTTAACATGTAAATAACATACTGAAAAGCTAGGATATGTTGGCTAACCCAATTGCAAGTGGCAACCAATTAAATTCATTATTTAGCCAAATGATGAAACCGGTTGCATATGTCACCTTTAACTGTAGATTAAAGATCCAAACATTTTCAACGTATTGTTCAGGTTTCTAAATCTGAGATAAAATGAACACATTGTATGCATTCAATATGTGATTACATGTTATTTTGAATAATACTGTCTAAGATCGTTTCACAATTTTATAGCGAAAACGTTTGTTCAGGAAAACCTTTGCTGTATTATTATAAGTTTAGTTGTGGTGTATTGATGGTAACATGGTGTGACATTGGCGGCTTCGGGTTTATGTTCAACCGATTCACAAAGCGACGAGGTTGAACATAGGCTCCAAGCGGTCAATGTCACGCCATGTTAACGTCAATCCACCACAATGGCGTACATGTATATGTTCTGCCAGCAGTCCTGGTCATTCACATTAATTTGGCACTTATTCCGCACAATGATCAACCGAAAATGTCAAAATCTCCTATACCTCTCTCCAACATAAATGACGTCATGAAAAATCCATCGAGAGACGATGAAACGATCTTGGTTTCCGTTATGTTGATGGCTCCAGACGTAAACATGGGATATGTTGCGCGACTCTCTGACCAATCAAAGACGCGGTTTCTTACTGGAAGCGGAACATTGTATGATTTTCATCCTGGTCACCATGTTAGATAATTTCCTACATTACACACACATGTACATACTAGTAGATGCAACCTGTGGGTACGATGCTGAACCTTTAATTTTAGTACGAACATCAAACTGCACTAACTCAAGCTCATGATCATATTAGGTGTTTGTGTTGAACTTCTTCTCTGTAGTTCCAATGTAGTTCCAAACATGTTTCCGTTATGTTGATGGCTCCAGACGTAAACATGGGATATGTTGCGCGACTCTCCGACCAATCAAAGATGCGGTTTCTTACTGGAAGCGGAACATTGTATGAATTTCATCCTGGTCACCACGTTAGAGAATTTCCTGCTGTACATATATATACAGGTACATAGATGCAACCCATGGGTATGATGCTGAACCTTTAATTCTTAGTACGAACATCAAACTACACTACCTGAAGCTCAGAGATCGGGATCATATTAGGTATTTGTGTTGAACTTCTTCTCTGTAGTTCCAATGTAGTTCCAAACATATTCCTACCTGCAAATAATGGGCCAAAAGTGATGATATACATTAATAAAAGTGTTAATGTAGCTCAGCTTGGACATGAGATATAATTCTCACAGAAGTTCATGGAATGATGAAGGAGGAAATTTGGAAATTTCCAGTGATGGATTGAAGAGTATACCCTCTGTTAAGCGGATTTATATATCACACATGGTTCTAAGCCATTTGCCGACCCGTTACAATAGGTTTGGGTGTCCGGAGTCTGGGTTCCCAAAATTAAGTATAACCAAACCGTAATATTCAGAACTTGTCATGCTTTTGTACATTAATTGTATTTGGGAAAACACTGAAAGATCTAATTAATGCGAAAACAGCACTTGACGTAACAATAATCAGTGCCATTGTAGCTATATATAACATTAAATACTATCAGAGCATTATTTTGTAAATATCCGGTGGAATTTCTGAAGATATTTTTGGCATGCCTGCATTATTGATTTAGGAAGTACCTGTACACAAACACCTATGCGGCACTATGTCAGGATTAATGGAAGAGCTATTGGACATTCGTAAACTAGATGGCCAAGGGCATAGCCCGAGACCATTTAGTTTATGAATGTCCGGTAGCGAGTCCAATAAGTTATAACTGACTTAAACAGTTTTATAATATGCAAGGAGAAATTACATTGATCAATACATGCTGATTTTTCTGACAAGGAATTGTATTACATAAACACGTGGTTTATAAGCACTATGCAGATGATTGCTATTTCTTAAATAGAGATCCCCATGGGAGTTTGTGGTGCAAACATTGGGAGACATGACCATTGTAGATTACGAATGTCGACTTGCGGTATAAAGCACAGTATAATATGTATGGGTGCCGTTCCTTTATTTATCCCCTATTTTGAGATATCACCAATTCATTTGGAGATATCTCCAATTCATTAAGAGATATCTCCAATTGTTATGAAGGTATCCCCAATTGCCAAGGAGATATCTCCATATTAATATGGAGATATCTCTAAATCACTAGCAGATATCTCCAAATCTACGCGATTTGCAGATATATCTTAATTCAGCTAGCAGATATCTCTAAATAACTAGCAGATAGCTCTTAATTCATTAGGAGATATCTCTAAATCACTAGCATATATCTCTCAATTCACGAGGAGATTAATATTATCCATCATGACCCGGGGTGTGGGATGGAAAAATCTCACCCGAGGGGCCAGATATTTGGGCCGGACACGAGGCTTGCCGAGTGTCCGGCCCAAATATCTGGCCCCGATGGTGAGATTTTTCCATTCCCACACCCCGGGTCATGATGGATCATTTTTCTCCCGCACCAGGAGCCTCATTGTGATGTTTTCGTTTTAGAGCCGTTCAACACAAGTTAAACCGTACATCTGGGATAAAATCTAATGCGATACTCGTGATCATCGGGTATGACATCGGTATATACCAAAGGTATATACTGAATAAACAAAGCGTTTCACCCGGGCGAGCAGGGTTAACGAGTTTGAGTCTGTCAGTCATGAAATCGACATCATGAAATCAACATACTACGTCACGAGAACGAAATGTTGCACCTGCAGAATTTCGATAAAGGCGCATTGATATGAAATATTTGCCACTAGGTCAAACGTGTTTTGCTATGGGAATAAATCCCACCATAGCTAGGGGATAAGGGAAATATTTCTGTTTTCATGATTGAAGAAGTATTATTTTAATAATTAAACAGATTTATAGGAACAATAATATGTTTTCTAAATTGGAACTATTTCTTTCGCATGTTGCGGCGTGAAGCGTCATCTTTGTTTTGATTTTACACTTGAAAAGTTCATTCACTGTCTGATTCAATTTGACGAATTCGCCTTCTCTTCGGTTGAGCATGGTCACACGTATATATGTTTATTGTGCATTTGTTCAACTCCGCGCCAGCGAATAAACTTTTGTTGGAGGTTTCTTGTGTGCAAATAGTTGAATGTGTGTTTCCAATGATCTGTGGAACTGGATAAATGTTCGAAGGAGCGGGAAGAGGAAATGTTGGCACCAAACTGTTGCTTTGATTCTTATTGCGGATAATATACCAGATATCGCTCTTTTCTGTGTTGTGTTAAGCTGCCTGTAGTGATTCAGGGAATCTGTGCTTTTATGCCCTGTCACGTAGACTTGCAGAGAATCAGGGACATTGTTGTCGGACATTTTCTGGACGAGTGTTTTTCTGACACTGCAATTACTGATATTTCGTTCATCCGTTTTCGCACCCGGTAAGTCAGCTTTTATTGCCATCTTGTTCATTATTCCCTCGATTCTGTTTTTTCCTACTGGACCTTTCAAGAACCATCTATCCTTTTCAGCGGGGAATTGATTATTTGTGACCACTGCCACGTAGAACGGGTCATCATTTTGACTGTAGTTTGTTGGTCTCATTGATTCAAAGAAAAGATACATTTCTATGGGGCACCGATCCTTGTTTCCTGGTGTTTCATACATCCTAGGAGGACAAATCCGGGTATCATTTATGTCGTCGCCCGTCCTGGTTTTTGTTGTTCTTTCTCGATATTTCAGATATCGTAAATTTGCCTCAGTATCCATTTTAAGGGAAATGTCACCCCAACATATTCGCCGGTGTTCTTCGGAGCCCCTCGGATACCAAAATGCGGAGGGCTTCTCTGGTATCGAAAAAGGCATAACTTTCCGATGACATAATTTGTGAACCATACCTGTGGCGTTTCAATTGACGATCGAAGCATTCCACGCAAGTAGCTTGGTTCATAGTCCGTGCCGTCAGCTTTCCGGACATTTATTACGAACTCTGCGAGATATTTGTTCAATTCTACCTGAGGAATATCCTGAATTTTGCGATGTTCATCGTGTCTTTCAATCAAAAACTGATACAATAATTTCAGATGAGAAGATGTCTTCCTCAGCGTGTTTTTATTTTCATTCGCTTCTACGAATTCTTCGGTGTTTATTGATTCGAAACGAGAATTGTTTTGGTTTGTCGCCATTGTTTTGTTGACAAATGCAGACGGCTCACATAAAAATAGTTCCGGCTATTAGTTATATAGGTGAAGTAGTCACGTGGGTAGTGTGAGATAGCAGGTCACGTGTTATGTGAGACAGGGAAATCTCACCCAGCTGTCTCACACGGGCTGCCTGTGCTAAAGTGTGTAATCTCTTAGTCATTTGGAGATAGCTCTTAATGCTGTCGAAGTGGAGATATCTCTTCGTGATCGAGGAGATATCTTTTATTCAGTTTCGGGTCAGAGAATATTAAGAATTTCTACCCAGCAAGTGTTTTTTTTTTGTCAGCCATTATTTGTTGAGAGATTATTTTATGGGTTTATTTCGTTATGACAGAAGGCAGAACACACGCTATTGTGCATGTGCAACAGAACCTGTTCAATGGACAAAAGGGGAAAAATGGCCGAAACCTGAAATTAGGGTTCAGGCCCCTAAAATCCTAAATTGGGCACTTTAAAAAAAAACTCACCCGGCACCTAGCTGCCGGCACCATGAAATTCCTTATCGAAAAGTACCATAGAAACCATTCTAAATATAAAGTGAACACCATTTCCATAAAAAGCTAATTTCTGAGACCGACTATTAACGCCCAGTAAAACCAAAATTACTGGACATGACGTCCCAAAAATAAGGTTTTAATCAAATTTATAAATCGGTATCCTAATATAAGGAATCTTTAAATTAGGATACCGATCTATAAATTCGATTAAAACCTTATTTTTGGGAACTTTATTCCAGTAACTGTGATTCGGCATCTCCGATAACCTATGCCCTGATGGCATGTATAGTGCACTGGACACCATCTCTGAGACCCAGCCATTTTGTCGATAAAAATGTGACTTTCACTTTCACTTCATGTTTTTCCATTTTTTTTAAGTTTTAAAGGTCACAGAATAATATGTATGCTATCCGAAACAGGCGACCTCCTCGGGAGCGTTTATTCGGTTTATTCGGCGTCGGATGGGCCTGCGGCTCCTGTACAAAGGGACCTCTGTGTATTGGGGGCCTGTCGCGCACATATCTAACAGACATATCCTACTCTTTTAAATATTTTTTATAATATTATTATGCTCCTTCAATACACTGTGTAGGAACTGTTCCATCAGAAATCGTTCTATCGTTTCACGACTTTTTGACAGTTAAAACGCAATTTTGAGGCATCTAGGTGATAATTCGATTAATTATTTTCATTTCATCCCATCACAATCTGTGGCACCAATGAGCGTGTTAATAACGAAACTTTCATTGTGCGAGTCATAACAACGACAAAAACCACAAATTTTGATAATTGTTTGGGTTCTCTCCTGATCGAGTCGGTTCTCTCCCCATTTAATCGTTCTATACGGGTAAAACTATGGCTAATATTTGCCATGGTACATGGTTCAAACTGCCAATTTTGTGAAAGTATACAAAGATAAACACAACAAACTCTGCATTAAGTTGAAATATGCACCACTTGTCATTACTTTCGATGAATTACACTGCCTTTCTATGCTCATTCAATAACTTGTGTTACGCCTATCAAAATTCACAAAGTCGCCAGCTAGTTTGAGAAATAACGCGTTTTGCAGGCCCAACATTTTCATGAGTCAATAGCCGGTTAACAAAATAGTGAAATTTCATAGCGCTGGACTTCGGAAAGCGTGAGCGTATACGGGATATATAGAGTTATCTGTCTTGTATTTTATCTATTATATGTTTTGGAACTTCTGTATGTATGTATCATGTATTTGTGTTATAGACTCGAAAAACTTCTCGAGCAATCCAACTCAAATTTGGTGTGTAGGCCTACTTTGATCCGGGGAACAATATGGGCGGGTCCAATTTCACGTGCGATCGTGTCCTTGACCTTGACCTCGCTCAAATACGCTCATATAGGCATGTTTCTGGACCTCGACCGATCCCACTCAAATTTGGTAGCTGGGTCTACTGTGATCACGGGAACAATATGGGAGGATCCAATTTCACTTGCGACCGTGTCATTGACACGGTCCTCCCTCATATACGTCCATATAGGCATGTTTCTGGACCTCGACCGATCCGATTCAAATTTGGTATAATGTAGGCCTACTTTGATCCCGGAAATAATATGGGTGGGTCCAATTTCACGAGCGACCTTGTCCTTGACCTTGACCATATTCGCTCATATAGGCATGTTTCCGGGCCGATCGAACAATAGTTTGTCCAGGCGGAGACGATCACAAATAAATCCCTAAATATCCCGGACGAAGAGGGGGCACATCGGCTAGTGTTTTCGTAGACGTATTTTACTCAACAAAAAGCCAAAAATAAGACGTTAAAAGTTCGCTGACACCCACACAATGTTCCGATTACGCAGTTTATGAAGTTTAAAGGGACACAACAATCTTCCCCGGTATACCCCGATTGACTGAAGCAATAACATATATATATACGGCGGAATCCCGCAGATAACTATTTTTAGCCACAATTCCAATCCGCGCGATCCGATTGTTCGGCGATCTTTCGTCACCAATTTGATACGATTGTTTTGAGAATAATAACTCTCATTCTCAAGACCAAATAAATTAATTAAAACTTAATTAGTTAGAACGCATATTTGAGTTAGATTATCGGAGTTTTATCTCCGTGTATGTTGTGTTGAATGGGAATGTTGGGTCCTCACATATGAAATCAACGATTATTTCCTGGAAAACTTGTCAAAAACTCGGTTCGAATTGAAGTTCGTGTGATCAGATCAGGCTATGTTGTTGACATTCTAATTGAATATTGTCAACAGCGGGAATTCTCATCCTGATGACCCAGGAGAGTGACTCAGGTCACAATTAATGGGAACTTTTGGAGAACCTATCGTTCAAACACGCAGATTTAAAAAAAACAGTGTGGGTAGATAGCGTCAGAAAAATGTACATGTAGCAAGTGCAATTTGACACTAAAATGTACATGTATGGCTTTGGACTGGACTGGCCACAGTAGGCCTACACTAGTACAGGCATTGCAGATTCAAATTGAACTAAAGTCTCCAACAGTGACCTGTAGTATTAAAATAATTAATTTCAAATTGTGTGGCCCAGTACTGTGGGATGCCAAATTGACATTTAATAAATAATTGAGCTTAAGCGCAATAAGGAATCCCTTATTAGCGCAATAAGGAAAAATCTAATTGCCCTTAAGCACAATAAGAGATTCCTTATTGCGTTTAAGCGCAATAAGGAATTTCCTTATTGGGCTTAAGTGCAATAAGAATATTCCTTATTGCGCTTAAGCGCAAATAAGGAATATTACATAAACTCCCTATAATTCCAATAGTGTAGTCCATGGTGCAATGGGTGGAGTTTATTGGTCACATGGTGACTGTCCACGTGTAGGCCTATTCAGATTCCATCAGATTCTATCCCTGTTAACAGGCAAATATAGGATAATTCTACTATTTTCTCATGAGGGAGATATTAATTGCACTTAAGCGCAATAAGGATGTATTGCGGTTAAGCGTATAATAAGGAATGTTCTTAATAAGATTCCTTATTGCGCTTAAGCTCAATTATTTATTAAATGTCAATTTGGCATCCCATACAGTATTATATATATTGGGAGGAGGGTAGATCATGCCATGAATCTCTACTCTTATGGGATGCCAAATTGACATTTAATAAATAATTGAGCTTAAGCGCAATAAGGAATCTCTTATTGCGCTTAACGCTTAAGGAATATTCTTATTGCGCTTAAGCGCAATTAGATCTTCCCTTATGCGCTTAAGCGCAATAAGAACATCCCTTATTGTGCTTAAGCGCAATTACATCCTTATTGCGCTTAAGCGAAATTATTATCTCCCTCATGAGATCACCCCTCTGCAAATAGTAGAATTATCATATATTTCCTGTTAACAGGGATAGATATTGATTGCACCATGGACTAAACCATTTGAATTATAGGGAGTTTATGTAATATTTCTTATTGCGCTTAAGGAATCTCTTATTGCTCTTAAGCGCAATAAGGAATTTTCTTATTGCGCTTAAGCGCAATAAGGGATTCCTTATTGCGCTTAAGCTCAATTATTTATTAAATGTCAATTTGGCATCCCATATACTCTGGCTAATATGACTTTGGGTCATAGATTTGGGCCATAGCTATGGTCATATAGCAATAATGTGGTGTCACTGTATAAGGGCTTGCTTACCTCATATGGTGTACTTATTGACTTAAATCGGGTGAAAAACCCTATTGTCATATTATCAGCATCCCTGTCCCAAAAATTGGTGTTTCATTCCGGGAGCTTTGATGTCTCACTCCTCGAGCTCTGGTAATTTTATTAAATCAGCGGCTCTTGCACAGATCTATAGTATTTCCAGGTCATATACTGTAGCGCGAATATGGTGTCACTGAGGACCTGCTTCCCTAATATGGTGTACCTGTATATGTACTCGAAAATCAAAGTTGCCCCAACTAATACAGAAGTTAATACTACCACGAGTTGCCACAACTAAAACAGAAGGTAATGCTATTGCGAGTCTACCATTTCGATAAACTAATTAGGCTTGCTCCCATGCAAACCAATGAAAACAAGAGGTGATATGTCAATAAGAGCTAAGGTTGAGTTATGAATAAACCTATTTATTCAACAGGGGTGTTTAGTTACATACATGTATAACCATGAAATGCGCTTAAGATTAGGCAATTGATTGTGCGTAAGCAAAATTGATTGCGCTTAAGCACAAATAATTATGTTTTCAAGAACAAATCACTATGCTTAATCACAATCGATTGTACTTAAGAGCAATGCGCAACTAATTGTGCTTAAGTGTAATTATTTGTGCTTAAGTGCAATTAATTGCACTTAAGCGCACTTCATTATTAAATGACAATTTGGCCTCCCAGAGGCGAATGCCCGTATAAATCATATTCTACCAGTACAAAACCTCGGGAACTTTTTTATGTATTGATAGAGAACCTTATAAAGCTGAAAAAATAACAAGGGGAATATATTTCTTTATTAATACCTGTCGCTTAATAGTTTATTCATAAGTAGGTGAAAGTGCCAACTCGAGATGACATTATTTAACAGACTTGATGGGTGGGTTTGCTATGCGCACTTACAATCATGGAATTTCTGCAGGGTAATTAATTCAGTGTTTTTGTGATATCAGCTCACTAAAGCCACAAAAAGCATGCATTTTCGAGCTGGGACCACCCCATACTTTGAAGTTGATTATCGAGGAACAAATATAAACAAAGAAATATGTTCCCTGCCTTGTTTGTTCAATGTTATAAAGTTCATTATCAAAACATAACAAAATTCCCAAGTTTTGTACTGATGGAATAAGATCTCTACAGGCGCTAAGCAGAGTAAAGATTCATGACATGATCTAGGGGTGGGGTTTCTTCATTTTCAACAAGATAGCTCCAGGCTGTTGACCCAACATTCAACAATAATTTGAACAAGGACTAAATCATGCCAGAAGCTCCCACAAAAGTATTCATGATTGCCAATTACTCAGTTAATAAATTCAATTGCAAGTCACAGCTAGTGACAGTCAGTTGTGGTATTCAGTTATTAACAGACTTGTAATTATATTAAATTTAATTCATTAGTGAAAATTCATACATGTGTTAAGTACCTTATTAATAAATCATTTAATATAAGTCTTCTTAAATATATCTCTTCATGATATTGATGATGTCCATCCCTCTCATGGCAGACCCCAGACTCCTATACTGAATACTAATAACAAATAGGTGGTTTTTCTGTTTACCAGCAGGTACCAGATAAGAAAATATGTATAGTGACAATGGAGTGAAATCTCCTGGAACTGTAAGATTTATCTCACAGTTTGTCATTGAGCATCAAATTGATTATTTTTTTGTCAAAATGACATATTTAGATATAATTAAGTCTCATACTTCTTGGTGAGCTGGGGTTATGGACAATATTTCAGCAGCAAAAATGTAATTATTTTCATATTTATAATAGTGTGAAATAACCATGGCTTCTATCCTATATTTTTTATCTTGTACCCATGATTCACCTATGTTATTCAGGATTTATGGGAGGTGCTAGTATACCATCAGTAGTCAGAGTAATCAAAACTATGTGGTTCATTTATGAGACAAAATACCGAACCTGGAGGGTCGGAACTAAAACTAATTACAACAAAAATTGTCTATTTAGGAATAAAATCAATTAACCCTTTCATTATGGGAGCAGCATTCACCCTTCCATGATTGGAGCATTGGAAATATTGCAAAAAAAACCTGTGCTAATGCATTCTCTTATATATGGTAGTTTCCAGTAGGGATCCTAGAATATATAAGAGAATATATTACATTGGCCTAACAATATTTACCTTGACCTTGTAAGCCAGTGCATTATCTTATATATGTGAGGCTACCTATGGTACCTGCAGATATAAGGGAATGCACTGGCACATGATTCAATGCTCCACTAGCGCAGCTCCCATCAAGAAATGGTTATATTATATATTTGAGTCTCCCAAGTTCTTCCAACTGCATATTTTGTAGATTTTATTTTCCTGCTTTACAGAAGAAATTTAATCATTTACAAATTTCCAAATTCACTAAAGATGGATTATCTCTTCCTCTAACATGTTTTGTATAGTTTACTGGTTATAAAATAATAAAAATAAGCCGGAGATACCTGTCTGGAAATGTTACTATCAATTAATATTGATTTTAAATCAATATGTATTTTTTAATGTGAGAATTAAGTGGGATATATATTTGTTTCTATTTTTTTGTGAAAAAGTTCCAATAAACACGAGCCCTAAAATACTGGACATTGATTGTATGCTTATTATAATACTAATTGATAGAAGTGTTTCCAGACAGGGGTCTTCGATTCATATTTATTATGTTATACACAGGAAACTATAAAATACTTGTTATAGAAAGAGATAATGATTAATCCATCTGTAAGAGTAAGGGTTTTTCAAGTTGTGTGTCTTCAAGAATTGGAGTGTATCACACTGAGCCAAATTCAATATATGATGGTCAGGTATTTCAAAAACAAGAAACATAATTAACAGCTTTTTCATAGTTTTAGTAATTTTCTGACTAGATTGTGTACAAAACATGATTTCTTATTAGTCTATGGTGAAGACAAAACTATTTTTGAACAAATTATGTGTTAGACTTACAAACTGTGAACGGATTTCCAAACACATTGTGATGCTATCGTTTTACAATTGAAAGTGTTCTAAATAATTTTGCACATTTCATGACTGGAGCTTCCTGAAATTTAGCGAAAACACTGTACCAATGCATTCTCTTATATATGACAGTCTCCCATAGGCAGACTCACATATTTAAGAGAATTCATTGGCCTAACAACATTTATCTTGACCATGCAAGCCAGTGGATTCTTTTATATTTACAACCTGCCATATTGGAGACCATTATTTATGATTAATCCTTCCATAATTGGAGCTTCATGAAATTTTTTGAAAACTTGTGCCAATGCATTCTCTTATATATGCGAGTCTCCAATAGGATGCCTTGCATATATAAGAGAATGCATTAAGCTAACAATACTTATATTGAACTTCTAAGCCAGTGCAGTCTCTTATATTTAAGATTGTATATATGCGAGATTCATATATATAAAAGAATGCATAAGCATGACTGGTTGTTTTTTCTATTTATGCCCCAACATTTGTTAAACAGACAAAAATGCCAAAAAATGGCATTTTTGGAAAAGTATCCAGACTGAAGGAGTAATCTCAGTCATAAGTTAATTTTATTCAACAAAACACCAAAAAAAAAATGCCATGAGAAAAACAGGGTATATGGATTTAAATTTATTTCAATTTGCTCTGGAGGTGGGGGGGGGGGGTAATATATATTCAGACACATATGATACTTTTTTACATTTTACCATTTCTGCGATTCACCCACCCCCGCAACCAATTTCTTTCCCTCTTTACAATTGTTTTCCCAAAGCATTTTTCAACACCCCTCCCCATCTGTCTGTCTGAATATATATGTGGAGATTCTATGAGGAAACAACTATTTTTTACCATCTTACCATCCGCCCAGAACATTAAACCTTTCTAAGACTGAAGGGGTCACTCTCACCAAAAAAAGAGCTGAAGGGTACACATGGTTTGAAAATGTGCTGAAGGTTTGTGATCGCCACTAACACCGTTACTTAAACTGTGTTTCTGAAAGTCTGACGCCCATGAGCAGTTTGTTTTCAGTTCATTTTCTGTTCATTGGAACGTAATCAATTATTTTCTAACAGAAATCATGGCAGATACGAAATCTAAACGTCATTTAGAACGACATTTCAAACCCTGCATACCATTCAGCACATTTTCAAATCCTGTGTACCCTTCAGCACTTTTTTTGGTGAGAGTGACCCCTTCAGCCTTACTAAGTTAGATGCATGTAGGTCTACCATTACATATAACGCTGTAAGGCAATCAAAACCAATTATGCTTTTAAAGCGTAATGGAGTTACGCTTAAGCATAATCAGCCATTACATGTTAGATTGATCTCCCATATAGTACTTAATATATGCAATGACAATGTTGTTGTTTGAGCCATCCAAATGATTTTGGAGTATAAATATAAGCAGCAAGCGAAATAATTGAAAAATAATTTATTATATATGATAAACAAGCATAAATTATAAATAGTTAAGCAATAGTTCCTTGTTAGCATTGTTGAAAACACCCCATACTGTTGTTCCCCTCGCAGAGCAGATAGAAAACCGTCAATGTCACTGATATCAACAACCGACTATTCCAGGTGGTTCCATTCCACAGTTGTTTTAACAAAGAAGGAGTTTTCGTATTGTGAGCTGCTAGTACGCAGAAGTTGGAACGATTCTGTGTTGTTACACACCTCCTTCTCCACCGGATTTTGACTGACACGTACAGTCCTCAAATTTTGTTGGCTGTAGCCTGTATTTGCCTTGTGATTTAGATAATCAGGCTTAGGAAGTGCTGGGAGCAACCCCATGACTATTTTGTGGTATTTAACCAGTCGCTGTTCTTTCCTGTTGGGAGCTTTTCCTCAGACAGCATGTCTGTGACTGATCCATCATCTCGTCTGTATATGTTCTTTTCTGTATCTGTTCTTTGAGTTTAAGAGAGATCTCGAGGTCAAGTGACCAATTTTGAATGGGGATTTCCATGCAAATCTGCAGAGCAAAATTTAGAGTTGCACATACTTCTGAGTGTGACTTGATGTAGTATTGAAAACAACATGTATTTACAGGGACGCCAGAAGCATCAAAGGGCAAGGGGGCAAACCAACCAGGAGGGCACTTTTCGGGTACCCACTGGCCTCACCTGAGTCAGGCCAGCAAGGGGGGCAAGTGCCCCCGTATGTCCACCTTCTCTGGCGTCCCTGGGTATTTATCTGGCGACTGGCGGGTCCAATTGGAACTTGTTCCATTATAAATTATAATGTTGGTGTATTTATTTTTGAATTTTATATTGATATTTCGAATCTGACAAATATAAGTTATGTAGGTCAAGTGATATGTAATTCCAGAAAAAAATTCTCAAAAATATATTTATAGCAAAATTTTATAATTTACGAAGCGGACCCACCAGATGAATACCTGTTGTCTAGTACCACATCAAGTCACACTCAGAAGTATATGCAACTCTTTAACTTTTGCTCCGCAGATTTGCATGGAAATCCCCATTCAAAATCCACCACGGCGGAAGACACACACCATTCGTTGCTCTTTCCAATTTTTCGGCATCTTCCCGCTTACGAAAACTTCTTATTTGATCGCATTTTGCCAATTTAAGCTCAATATATCTCAGTCTTTTTCTAACGATATCCTGACAGTGAAACCATTCTTGACAGAACACAGGGATATCCCCAATCTATTTATAGCATATCAGGCTGTATCAGGGGAGATAAACCATGCATGCAGTTTATAGAAGCGTTAGGAACAGGCAGTAAACAGCTGATTTCAACAACAACAACATGGTGGCGATTATTTTTGAGTCCCTTTAAGTCGGGCATCCGCTTGCTGGATGCTGATTATCTAGGTTAAATTCTAGAATTCTAGAATATGCAGCTATTAAAGCATATACAAGCACGACAACCTTTCACTCAATCATATTTTAGATTGACTAGGGATCTCTGATTTTTTAATAGAAGATATAAAAAAGGAAAGAATCCTACAGATACAAATATTATTATATGGATGTTAAACCTTTGGTTACTAAATGCGCTGTAATGAGAATTGACTTGAATCCTATTGATTAATTTGTAGGAATGATTAGCTATTAAGTTCAACAAGCAGTAACATATAAAAAAGAGAAAAGAATAATGCAGTTGGTGACTAAATGTGCTGTAATGAGCAGCGACTTGAATCCTATTGATTCATTTGTAGGAATGCTCAGCTATTAAATTTGATTGGCCACCATGCAAACCGGGGGGAGAAACTCAGGATACATGGGCCCAGTGAGAAAATGTGGATATCTGAACCTGAAAATCATCTAGACTGGTTTCAAGATTCCCAATTGTTGGAAGTTGCCAACCTGCATGGCGCCCCACCCCCACAAGATTGGAAATGTTCCCAACACATGGAGAGAGAGAGAGAGAGAGAGAGAGAGGGAGGGGGAGAGAGATGATTTATTTTGTTAAAAGAGCATACATTATTTAATACAAAGCATATTAATTACATGGAATTAGATTCTTTGTCCATTAAAACCAGTTTCTTGCCAATGGGGGGGGGGTAAATGTGATATAGAAAACTAGATCACACCTGCTACCTACTTCCTGTCCACCCATCATGAGTTTTGGATCAACTCTAAAGATGAGGTGTCCATTTGTATATGTCAAATATGGTTGATTACATGTTTAAAGTGTAGGATTGTATGCAAATGTTGGTCTAAAAACGACAAATTCTCCACTATTAAATTGTTGTCAAATCAAACTAAGAGAACAATTTCAACATATTGTTGGTGTTAAATTTCAAACCAACCTATTGTAAGATAAGAAATTTGTAACTGTGGAACATTTTGACCAAAGTTGAGGATAGACACCAATTAAGCACCCCTCTCCAAGCCCCCCCCCCCCCCCACCACCCCAATCACGTCATAACCTATCAATGATTCAGTTGAACGTGATTTCATAAGTTATATTTATGTCTGGGCGACAAACATGTGTGAATGTCCCTCAGGCGGACTTCAGAGGAGGAAATATGATGGCTTGGCTTTGAAATATTGTCACACCTGGATCTTTCAATAATGCCCAGATTAAGTAAATGAATATAACATCTCATATTCTCCTGAGAGTAGATTTATATTACCATTGGTCATTTATATAGGCGGGCATGATTATGATACTATACTCATCGGGACTTTCATTATTTTATTTCTGCCTATTAATGTCACTTAATCTCCCGTATTAGGTATTTATTGTGTTATTTCTTAATATACATGTTCTATTATGCAAATTACATAAGCTACAGTCATTATCTGGTTTAAAATGTCAGATACACATAAGTCCGGCCGCCAGGTCACGGATGCGTGTTTTGGCGTGTAAACTTTTTTTCTCTGCGGATTTTGTAAATTCAGGTATCCGACATCAAGATTTTATCGGCTGGCCATCTGTCAGCCTTGAGCAATTTTTTTTATAGCGCCCTAAAAAGTATACCCCCCCCCCCAATTTTTTTCCCAGACGTGAAACCAGTTACTTGAAATTTGTTGCAAATTCACATGACTAATCTGGTAAAATGTATATATTTTCATGAAGCTAAGACATAATGACACTATTTTGGGCCAAAATTGAAACTCACCATCCAAGATGGCCACCAAAAATGGCCGCCGGAAGTTGAAAATATGACGTTTTTTTTAAGGACGACCAGCTGGGCGCAGCCCAGCCGCATCTGTTGCGCAGCAACAGATGCACTGGTCGGCCTTATACTAAGTTCGCTTTCGAACATGGGCGCCGCCATCTTGAATTAGGGGTGCCGCCATCTTGAATTTGAGGGGCCGCCATCTTGAAACGTCATTGCAATTAAATTAAAACTACAAAATGTTACTTTTCACATAGCTAACATAACAGTATTCATTGCGTGAAAACATTACATGGTTTAAACAATAATCATTACTTAAATCATAAATGTTGCCGATCTGACTCGGGTTGCTATGCCATTCGGAAAATGACGGAAATTACGTAAAGCTGCACATTTTCGTTAGCCACATCGCGAAAACAACATTTATACCATGACTTCCTATTGTACTGTGTACAAACATGCTATATAATAAATTTGTGCTGTACACCCTACTGTGTGTGCACAGGAGTCCGACCGTGGGTAACACGTTTCTACTGTGGGTAACACGTTTGAATGGCATTTCAATGGTTAAAGTTTATACCCATAGTAGAACTACATCCGAGTTGACCTTTCATTAACCTTCCGTGACCTCGATCAAAATGAATCTCTTTTTAAAACATAGCGCCTCGCGATGAAAACAATTTGATACTTTCGATTCAATTGAATATTATACTCACTATAATGCGATAAAAACGAACAGTTGATTCCGTGAAATCACATCCAGATCAACAAATTGAACATATATTTCAAGAAATAGACGTAACAAACTCGAACAACAAACGGTGGATTTCAAAATTACTTTCGTGGTTTCCTGTTGACTGTACGGCGGAGAAAAAAAGTCCCCTCATTGTGTTATATTTATATTCATTAAATTCGTATTCCCAAATATATTCATGTTGTTTATTTATGGCGGTTTAATTACAGTTTATTGTGAATTGGCTACAATGATGCCATATTCGTACAATTGAAGTTGACCTAATTCAATGTATCAATACGCCTGATCAGCTGTGATAGTGTACGTCGATGTACGGCCAAGTGTGGGGAACACAACGGGGATGATTTTGAATGGTGCGACAGAATCGTCTTAATTTAAGTGGATTTATTTCGATTTCATAGCATTTTTTGCCCCTGTACCGGTCATGGTATAAACAAAATACACACGTAGTGTTTCTGAATACCAAATTTACACCACTCGTGGGATTGATGATTTACCACACTCGCTAAAGCTCGTGTGGTAAATCATCAATCCCACTCGTGGTGTAAATTTGGTATTCAGAAACACTACGTGTGTATTCTATATGACTCATCTCGTAAATGTCTAAAATGTTTGTCATATCACTAAATAAACTTTTCTTTAGTTTATTAAATTAGTAAAAGCACATTCACGTAAACTGTTAGGTTGCGTCATATGTTGTATCCAAAGCGACGCCATATTGGCACGCGCATTTCCCCGCGGAAGTTATTGACGTTTTGACAGCGACATAGCACACAAAGCAGGCATAATGTTGGCACGGTTGGCATTAGGTTTGGTTGGGTTGACGTTGTTTCATAGTGCATGTCTCCGAGTCCGCGCTGGTATTTATAAATGTAGCTCCATGCAATTGTAATCAAACTGATCAAATCCCAACCTTTAAAATCACTATAGGATTTGTACAGGTACAAACAAAACATGTTCTTGGAAATTGAATGTTCTTCCTTACTTATATTCTAATGATTTGGGTTGTGATTTGAACAAACAAACAACCCAAATTATGAGGGGGGGACCAAAGTTCTCACTCATAAGAACCCCAATTTCCAACCAAGGCCAAGAAGGGTTGTGGAGGCAAGTACAACTAATATTTCATCCAATTTGAGATTGGGCATATGGGCCAGTCGAAAAAATGGCCCCGGGGAGCCACGAAAGGCTGAAAGATGTGAGTGCAATATGATAATTCTGAGGTAGACCCCACCCACATACCACAAGCAACCAACTTCGTGTACGTAATTGGTTATAAGAAATATTTATAGTTAATTCAATCTTGACATTCATATAAGTCAACACATAGTAGTCCTTTTTACATGGATTTCAATGCCATAATTTCTGTCACAAATATCTTCTAGATCAGTTCATGCTGTTTTGAACTGGTTGAGTAATATGACTTTATTTTGTATTTTGTATATTAACTGATCATTGGAGCAATTAAATGTGCAATTATTGGGGTCCTATCCGCGTGCGATCCCTCAAAATATATTTTGGAAACAGTAGCTGTACCCCTAACATGTGTGGTGATAACCTCTATAGTCTATACATGTATATATACAGATACACACCCACCATGTCTGTTGATAGTATTCCTACCGGTACTATCGGGCTCCAAATAAAAGTGCATGCCCAAATAATAGTGCAGGGGGGCGGGGGATTCCATTGAAAGTTAATAACAGTGTCCTACCCGCCATATTTTGTTAAACAAAATGTTATTATTACCACTTAATTTTAGAGTTATCCATCTTTAGCTGCAAGACCGTCCGTTTGACCTCGAGTTTCTGTCTGTTTCTGTCCCAAAGACAATAGAAATCACAAACTTCAAAAATCGATATCTGATCAGTCTGAGCTTTGATGGGTAGGTTCCTCGACTCGAATAAAATAATTTTTACCCCGAAGACAAAGAAATAGTAATATAGGAGCGTCTGATCGGCTTGAGTACCTTTAATAACTGACATTTTGGACAAGCTGGGAATTATAATGGGGTGTATAAATGTACTATATGTGACTACTAGCGTAAAACTATTTTTCATTCCTCGTGTGGTTTTTGTGGGGGGGGATGTAAATTTTTATTCATTTCTGGTGAAATACGCCCAGAATAGAAAACCATCAGAATAACAAACCTTCTGAATAGCGAACCTTCGGAATAATGAACCTTTAGAATAAGGAACCTTCGGAATAATGAACCTTTGGAATAGCGAACCTTCGGTATAATGAACCTTCATAGAGATCGACCCTACCCGCCATATGTTTTTGAACAAAATGTTGATAAATAACAAGTTTTTGGAAATTTGATACCATATAGTTGACAGCGGTTAGCATTATTTTGTTGCAAGAAATCAATTCTGATAACTAAAGCGTATTTTGAAGAAATGTTGTTGTTGTATCTTGATGGCATGGGGACCATCCGATTGGATTGAGAACCTTTAATACATGTAGAAGAAAGTAGCCTAATGTGTCCTATTTTAATTGGCGTGTATTTTTGCGTGGGTGAAATCTATTGACAATTAGTGGTTGCTACATTGAATGTAATCTTCCTTTCCACATATTTCATGGCTTGACTCCGTATACACGAACACGTGCTTGTCGCTTAACCATATAAAAGACCAGCAGCTCTCGATGGGATATTTTGTGTAAAACGAACAATACAGAATAACAACTATGTCAGGAGATGAGTTGTTACATATATACGTAATGGTATAATAACATTTGTGTCCTATCTGTTTATCGATCTACAGGTAACTAACTATGTATATATGTATACTGCTAGCATAAAGTGTGTTGACTTTATAATATAACTAGCAGTATCTGAGCGTCGTATTAAGGAAATGTAATTTTATTATCATATAACTCAGGAGAAATACAAATTGGATACATAATATGAAAACAAGGTGAATTTATACATGGAACTGAAAGTGAAAAAGAAAATAAAGATTCTGGGATCCCACAAAGTAGTTCTGCGTGATTATGCAATATTACAGAAAATAGATCCCGAATAAATCACTGTTTAAAGACATATTATGGACTTTCCAGGTCCACGAAACTGATAATGCCAACTTGAGCAATATATATCGTTTTGCTAACATCGCCAAACATCTCAAGAAAATCGACCATACCACTCCATAGAAAACATCTTGCGAAATATGCTTCATTTTAAATATTTACTTCTTGATTTCAGGAAGCATGTATCGGCGATAAATTATAAATGAAAATGATTCCCCCATCGAGAGTCATTGAATTTAATTGATATGTAAGAATGACAGAGCGTGTTGTCAATTTGGATATAATATTTGTGAAAATAACAACTTTGATCAAGATTATTCTCCATTCTATATTTGATCAGCCTACTAGTACCAAAGTGTTTGACATCACTTTGTTTTATAATCACAATGGCATTTGCTCGTGAATAAAACAAAGCAAATACAGTTAAATATTGACGTATATTTATTTACAGACCCGATACATGTAGTTCCAAATCGCCTAGTACAATATAGAGCACGTGGTGGCCTTTTCTAGGAATTTTGCATACTGTACAGGCTACTTGGCCGACTTGAAATTACAGGAAGACCTCAACCAAATGACGACGATCTTACTCAAAAATAAAACAAAAATATGGCCAGATTCCTAAAAAAACTAATGCATTTTATAAGCCAACAAGGCAGATAAAACAATTGCCGTTATGACAGTATATTTGGCCATCATATTGCTCGGCAGACAAAACATGCCTGTCAGGCCATCATAAAAGATGTCCCGATATATTGCAGGTGGAATCCAAGTCAGCGTTATGTTTTGTTTACGACCACCTATGCTGTGTTATGTTGCATTAGCAATAGGCAACGATTTTTTTTCAAACAATTTTCCAGATATTCAGATGCAGTTTCAGTAGCTATAGGGTGTTAGAAATATGAAATAAAGTCATTAATAACGACAGTGATTGAAAAAAATTATGATCATTGAAGCCATGTTGTTGCATCATTACTCTAGTATTATACGTGGCACAGTGAGAAATTATCACCGGTCAATTGCGTCACATCGAACTAGACAAGAGTTCAGTCGACAGCGACACTTCATGTCTTTGATGATCAACATAAAAGAAACCCACCTACACGTGCATACACTGGGTTAAGTTCAGGTCATGGAGTTCACTGTTCATCCATGACTGATGGCAGTGGCGTCGTTAAAGGAACAATGCAATAAGGCTTTAAGAAGTTAATATGAGTTAAATGTTACAGATGACGTGATAATATGGCCGTGCAATGGCACTGCTGTCACGATAGGTAGTGCTTTTTCCCCACTAATCGAATAGCATATTTCGGGATAGACTAATTTAATAATCGCGTAGTCAATTAATCGTTTCAACACTATATAACTTACCAGTGAGGAATAAAGTTTAACGGAGCGCGGTCGGAACTTTCAAATCAGAATAATTTTCATAAATTCAACAAAAATGGTTACAGAAATATTTGCGCGGGTTTTTAGTTTAGTAAACAAAGGATATTCTATCCGCTGCCGAATTGTGCTATTTTTGTTGGAAAATGAGGCGTAATTGCTTAAACTAGCGATGTTTACAATCACCTACCTTCACGAGACTCTGGAAATTTCCCGGTGATGTCATCGTTTGCCGAATTCCGGAAATGGGCGAAATATCGTACTTGTTCGGGACTGACTATTGCTAGTTGCATTGGCAGTTATCTCGATGGCGTTTTGTTGTGTTAACAGTTACACGGACCTCGTTTTATTCCACACCCATTGACGTGAGGCACATGTATTCAACGGAATCCCAGCCATTGAATACACAGTAGTGTATACCTCTAGTGGAATACAAGACGGAACTATTCTTGTTGACGTTGTCGCCAAGAAAGATGACGTACATTACGTCGATCACCCGCTTCCGGTGATCCCCCCATAATTAATGGCTTTTTGTCAGAATTAAATCACTATAAAGGTGGCTATAGTAACAATGGATGTGACATTCATGGATTGAACTTATCTGACTGAACGGTGTAGAATAAATACAGAACACAACTTGCATCATAATCTCGAATCTTTTATCGAACTACGCTCTCGCGAAATATATCATTGCGCCATCCGCAACTCATTCGATAAAAGATTCTCGATTAAGATGCGCGTTGTGTTCTGTCTATATATTGCATTGACGGTTACCTTTCCCGTGTTGAAAATTACAACCGCTTTTGAGTAATGTTACAACCGCGTTTCGTTTACACTAGAACCATGTTGATAATTTTTCAACGTGGTCTCAGACTCATGGCGGTTCCAACGCAGTTGAGAGGGACACTTATTTTGAGAATGTGTACTTGAATATTCACTGTGTGCATCTATGTATAACATGTTAAGACTTGAAAACCCCATCATCAACAACGAACAGCTAATAAAAAAAAGACCAGACATTTTGTTTTATTCGAGGTATAACTTTGATTGCTTCATTGGACATGAAATGCCATATTTCGTATTTCGCCTATGCGTGCATACGATACTACACAACAAACTTACCATGGGGTACGAACACGATGTCCTGTTATAATTATCTAAATTGTTTGAATTCAACATACACCAACACGACCGCGTGCGTCGATCAGGTCACACAGGAAACAATCATTTCAATAACGGTAGATGTCTTCGGGAGTGGCGATATTTGGTTTAAACAATATTTAATTTGAACTAATACAGAACATAATTACATACAATAAATACAAAACATATAATTTGTTTAAGTGTTCAAAAGAGGATTGGGCAACAAGCTTGGGGGCTTTTGTTAAGTCCAATCCTCAGAAAATAAATGTTGCCCCAATAGATACCATTGGGGTATATCAGACGGGTTTGCTTCTGTGTGGTCCGAATAATAAAGTGTAGGTGAAGGGGTGAAGGGATAGGAAAGAGAAAGGGAGTGCAGGCAGTGGTTGAAAATGGGTAGGTGAACTTACTATTAACAGTAGAATAAGATATATCACGGAGAAATAAGTGAGGATTGTATCGTTTTAAATTGATCACCATTTATTGTCACAAGCCAGTGAAAAGCCTTAATGCAAATAAATTTGAGCACGCTAAGACCCAATTGGAGAGAATTCCAAATCGGCGGAATATCAGAATTATTCAAATTCCTTTAATGAGCTTTTTAGTTAATGTATTTAATAAGTATTTAATAAGTGACGAAATGTGTATGTACCATAACTAATTATTCCAGTATAGAGGGCGAGGTGGTAGGGCTAAAACACGCGCAGTGACTATAATTTAAGACATTACATATCGGTTATTAGTAACACGCGTGTTTCGGCTTAAACCACTGTACCCGTGAGTAAGAAACGCCCCATGCAGTACAGACAATGAACTTCTGTACAACATCGAAAATTTTAATGTTCAAATCATCAGCGAGATCAGGCGACCCATACATAAGTATATCAGGTAATATTATAATTGATGGCAGATCAGCTAACATTTCAGTTCTTGCTTGAGTATATAATGGACATTTCAAGAGAAAATGATATTCTGATTCAATTTCAAAACCACCACAAGGACACATCGGAGACTCTTTAAGGTGATTTGTGACAAGGTCTTTGTTCAGGTTACTGCATCCCAATCTGATTCTAGTATGATAAACTTGAGATTTACGAGAATAACTATGGTAATAAAATTTAGCAATATTTGAACGACCAGTGTTGTTAATGTTTCGTTTAAAATCGGCTAACGTTTCTGAAGACCTTACCGAGCCAGATAAGCTGTTCCAAGCACGTGTGGCAGATGGTAGAAATGTATACATATAGTAATTATTATTACTATCAGGCGGGTGGATGCTGGGATGTTTTAGGTTGTAGCCAGTTGAGTAGAGCCCGAAGCCGCCATCGCACGCCGCCGCCGCCAGCCATATTGGCCACAAGCCGCCGCCAGCCATATTATATCTAACGCCAGCCACATTTAAAAATTTCCGCCGCCGGAATTGTAAAATGGCTGAACCGTGTGCATGGGCTTATATGTCAAGCACAACTGTATTGTGAATCGCAAAGAACTAAACCGCATTGCCTAATATTGGCATACTCGCATGTACACGGCATGGTTGTTATATTATCAGAACACATGGCCCCTTAACGTGGAATAGACTATCCCAATGCATGCTTTCATATAACTGAATGGGCGCATCCATTCGGTATTGAAAGGGTTAAAATATAAATTGTTTATATCGACCACACCCAGTCTCAGACATCACTGGCATTTGTCAATATATATATACACATAAGAATAGAAAATAGTTTGAAATATTATATATCATTACTATCGGGTTCATCATTCAATGATGCATGCATATATCGCAAGATGGCAGTGATGATAGCAGTCTGAAGTCGACAGAAGTCCCAATGTAACTACTTATACCGATTAGATGGGAAACTACATAGTATATCCATGTCAGTCCTTCGAGAAATTTCGCCATAATGGAAAAGCCCAACATCAAAAGATTACGTGTGGTCTGGAAATCTACGGGTTCACCACAAACGCTAAAACAAACGGCGTCTATAACCGGTAACAGGGGATTAGGAACATTTCGGAAACGAAAATACGCTGAATGATAACATCTCAGCCGGCTGAGCCGCCATTATTCCTCAGCCACGAACGTCGTGACTGAGCCGGCTTAGCTAGCTAACCAGCCACGAAAATCGGTTGAGCCAGCCATGATAACTATTTGTCGTGGCTTCGGGGTCTACAGTTGAGGAAGAATCAGGTGGAATCATATTAGATAAGTAGGATGGAGCTCTGTGTTTTGTCATATTGTAAAACTTAATTATTTTCTGCTTATGCCTGCGTTGTGCAAGCGGTTCCCAACCTGTTTCAAGTAATAATTTCCTATCGCTAGCACTTCTGGTTGCCCCATTAACTATTCTTGCCATTTCATACTGGATATCCTCAATTCTATCGCTCATACACTTGGGGATATTATCCCACACAGGTGATGCATACTCTAGGATAGGGCGAATAAATGAAAAAATATATTGTTTCAAGAGACTTTCTGCTTAATCTATATTTATGTCTTTTTACAAGGTTTACTCTCTTCCATGCCTTATCAATTATGCTACAGACGTGACTTTCCCATGACCCAGAACTATCGAATGTGACTCCAAGATGTGTGTGACTACTTACTTTAGTTATTTCAGATACATCCATGAAGAGGGGCGGGTGATCTATGGTTGTTGCTTTCCTGGATACTACTATAGCTTCGGTCTTAAGGGGGTTAAATTTTCCTAGCCACTTTATTGACCATTCAAAGATAGTACGTACCCTGACAATGTCACATTCATTTAGTTATACCATTATATATTTCAAAAGTTATACATTTTACTTTCAGCTGGATGACATCTCGACTCCTGGAAAGTCCGCCATTATTTGAATATGTTCAATTTGAATATAGTTAAATAATTGTTAATACCTAATTTTAACTACCTTGCGTTTATTATGTAATGACCAGTTTAGTCCATAATCTAACCATTGCTGCCTCAATTTGGACAGCTATTGGATACGATCCAGTTTCCCCATATACCATACAGTTGGAGTGGATGGTTTAATTTTCATGATGAATTTTTAATCAGGTTATTATGCCCCGGGATCGGGGTTTATATATAGAGGGGCTCCATCCGTCCGTATGAACACACATGTATCTCATTGAAACTATGTTTGGAATTATCGGGTTATGTTGTCCTTTGGCATGGGGGAAATATGTTGTTTATCCATTCTTATCGGAGTTACCGCCCTTTACTTGTTTGACTGGGACATTTGTGAAGTTTGTGTTCGTCCACACAATTCACATTGTAGCTCAGGCGTGGATCATATGATGGTTGCAGCAATCGGTCTATGTTTCTCCAGATGGGGTGTTTTAAGTGTGTTATATTGTATGCGTTAATGATGCGTGTGCATGTAAATATATATATATATGGGATCTGTATATATATATGGGATCTGTAATCGTTTACATGGATCCCAACATCTAGGTTACACCACAAAGAATATTAAGACATTCCAATTTACATGCTGACCTGTATGGAAATCTCTTGTTTCAGTACAACTACAATGCCGGTCGCTACTTCGAGAACATCTTGTCAAATCTACAAGCGTCCTTCCACAAGAAAATGTATCACCTAAGAGACGTGATTGATAAAACAAAGTTAGTATAGAAACACACGTTAAAGTGAAGTTAATTGCTAAACGTGGGTGTTCAAAATATCTTGCCCAACGCATCTACACCCCTGGTTAAGTGGGTTTGCTAATTTTCTATGATGCTGATGGATGCTGTTAAAACAAGTTCCGTTATTTTATCTTACGTTTTAGTTTTCGCGATGTGTGGCTGATCTGAATTGAACGAATTGAGGAAAAACATTCAAAAACATGCTTATTGTAAATAGTGCAATAGTAATGTTGTGCAAACCGGCTATAATTGAGATGGCCTGTCGTTTCGCAAACACCAGCGCCACCATTATGGAAATAATGTGAGATATTTATGCTCTTGAATGTTTCATACATACACACACTGTCTTTTTCTCAAATCGCTCCGATTAGCCAAACACCACAAAAAGTAAACATTAGAAAAATAACGTTACTTTTTCTTAACAGTATGGATTTGCCCTACCAGCATCAGAGCATTTAGCATGAACACTTAACCAGGGTTGATGTAGGTATTTTCATAAATTTTATATCAAAACTTACAGCACACAACGTCATTCTTTGACATAAATTATATGAAGTGACTATCAATGGCGGAGTCATTCCCGTTTGTTAATCAGTGGTTAATTCTGATTAACAAAGGACTATTTATTTGCATTGTTTCACCCCTGGTTAAGTGGTCCTGCTGAATTGCTACAGCATATATGATGCCGGTAGGGCAAATTGATGCTGTCTTTATATATTCTAAATTGTCATTTTCGCAGTTTGACTTATCTGAACGATTCGAGAAATTGCCATTAAATGTATAAACATTATAAAACATCATATACATTATATTGTAAACTATATTAATAATGCCTGCATTGGTTGTAAACAGACCATTATGAAATGTTTTATCCCTGTCGTTTTGCAAACAACAGAACACCCAATATTACAATATTTGAAAATGTGTTTGTTTTAATATTTCATACAGACATTGGCCTTTTCTCAAATCGCTCGGACCAGTCAAATTTTTTCGTGACAGCATCATTTTGCCACACCAGCATCATATCAATTCAGCAGGACCTCATGAATAGCATAGCAAATTAGCAGGACCACTTCACACGTTGTGAAATACTGCAAAAGCCCAGTCCTTCGTTGTCCCGAATTAATCACTGATCAGACACCGTTATAAAAACTGTTTCGCAGAATTGATGACGACGAGTCCACTTCTGTGAGACAATCATCCTTGCCAATCGCAGTAATTATGTTGTTATCAGGTCATAGCTTAAGGACTTTGTCAACCCATTTTCCCCAAAATGTTATGGAGTAAATCAGACGGATTCTGTTCATTTGTATTATTAATCACAGGAACCAAGCCAATGGATGCACAATTTTAAGAGTATAATTCATGATGGATTATCTTAGAAAAACAAAATGTGAACTTTATAGAGATTTTTAAAATATTTTATTTCGAACCCAAATCCAACAAACACAAAATTCATATCTACGAACAAAATATGGGAATGTGTGCTGAACACTGTGAAGAATGATGAACAATAAAACTTTATACATATTTACCAAGCATTCTTTAAAAAATATACTCAGAACCACTTGTTTACAAATGGTAGATTAACTTTCTCAGTAATGCTGTCTAGAAAATGACACTTGATGGGTGGATTATGGGTAACCTTGTGCCCAGTGTTGCTGAGATTGTTATCAGTGTGTGTGCCAGCCTGTGGCAACTGTACCATAAGGGATTATTTCATGATTGGTGAACTATTTCAGTGGTTACAGGGTGGTCTGCTAAATTGAAGCTTAAGAAATTATTTTATCAACTCACCACTGTCAATAGTTAACCAATTGCTGCCAGCACTCATATAGCCATCTTGGGGAAGTAATTCTAGCATTTGTTAACAACTGGTTCTATGTAATTATTTCAAAGAAAACTTGGTAAATATGACTATATTTTTATTGTTCATCATTCTTCACAGTATTCAGTACACATTTCCATATCTTTTTCTTACAAATTGGTTTTGTTTTTGTTGGATTTGGGTTCGAAAACAATATTTTTAAAAACATCTATAAAGTTCACATTTTGTATTTTTAAGATAATCCACCATGAATTATACTGTTAAAATTCTGCATCCATGGGTTTGGTTGCTGTGATTACTAATAAAAGTGAGCACAATCTATTATTTTGACTCTTATCAAATTTGGGTTGAAATTGGGTTAGCAAAGTCCTTAACGCTTTGTGTATGTCAAGATTCTCGCGTTTCACGACGACGAACGATTTGATTACCACTAATAGGTAAAAATTAAGACCACATGGCGATTACAATTTAAGGACATAATCTCTGAATCATCTGTAACATTGAGGATTTATTATTGTATGATGTATTTTGTTGAAAATCCGAAACCGTATTCGTAACAGGGAAAAACGACAACGCATAGAAAGAACGCACATTCTAGTGACGTACACGTATTACCCTATTCGTAATAATTTGTCGTCATTATGCGAAACGTCTCTATTAACAAACGTGGATACTTCCGCCAAAGACAGTCACTGTATCTTCTGTATGTCAAAGTATGACATTGTGTGCTGTCAATTTTGATATAAATTTAATGGAAATAACTTGGGTGTGCGCGTGTTCTCGTAGCTTAGATGTTGTAAAACACGAAAGGTTACAACTATAAACGCTTGCGAAAATACCAGTGCGGACTTTATATTCTATCTGAAGTCTTATTCTGGTCACAACACTTGTAACATCGGATGAAGACTTTTCTTAAGCAAGGGACAATAATGCGCATTCCTTGATAGTATGAAACAAATGGAAAATTAATATGACTTTGACGTAGAGACAATTTGGAGATTAAAATGAGCCATGACCTTTCAAAACTAAATGTGACAGATAGTAAACTGTTCCAGGTGGACAACAGCGCCATCTACCGTCAACGCGTACTACAGCAGCACCAAAAACGCAATAAGTGAGTATTTCTTATTTTGGCTCTCTAGTTGATGGCGGTGGTACACCCTGGTATCTGGTATAGCACGAGGGCATTATAGACATTATAGACTAGAGGGTGTTAAAATTGCCATATGCATCCCGAGTACCAGAGGGGTGTGAATCGTGCGTACCGCTTCAAAATCTCCCGAAAAGTGTATATGTGTACATATCTGTACCACGCAAGGATTTATTGAAGAATGCTCCAGAAAAGAGCCAATTTTCTACAAAATACCCATTTGTATAGTGTTCATGCTCTACATGTAACTGTGTGGTAGCGTAGCCTGATTGCGAATAGCTGAACACTGGTAATGCATGTGTCTCTTTTGTGAGTTTTCTCAGGAAAAGGAGACTGAAAAGTACGGGATAATCAATTATTAATTATCAATGTACGTTTTCAACAAAATATCTACAAAATCATTTGCCATTCCATGTAAGTTTTGATTCTCAATTTACATGTGTATTATGCGGACGCATATATATGTACCCATGAATATGGACATGTTTTTTGTAACTAAACAAAGCGTGTGAATCACAAATTACTCTGCCGGTCAAAACCAATGACCCCAATCGATCTGCAAGTCATTTATTATAATCATGCATATATACCAGTACATTTTAATATAACATTAATGATTTGAATAACTTTTAAAAACCACCACAACAGTTGTAAGTAACATATATTATTCAAATTCAACAGTCTCCCAATAATAACACGCAGCGAGCGTGTGCACACGATCGACTTGAATTGACGTAGGCGTTCGTCGCTTTTATGAAGTGTGGACTTGTTATTGCCTGACGAACGTCGGAAACGTTCGTATAACCGTATCGCGATTTGTACTGATTCTTACGGAAGCTAATTGCGTGAATGCAGAGGGTGTATGGTTATAAGAACATAAATTGTAGACCGTACGCGTGTAAAATTATCAATATATAATGTACAATTATTTACCCACAGCGTTTCCAGCTGGGGTGTTGCAGCCACCATACTATAAAAAGGACCAACCGCTGTGAGTATACTGAACAATAACGACCTTAAAGCGGTAGATATAGTGTTTGGACCTGGAATTAAACTTGATATAAAATGACAGAAATCTTACATTTGGAAATTAATGAGTAATGATGACACCCACTTACATTTACAGTATTACGATGCAAAACCATGGTAATTATAATGACAATTAATTTATGACAGGAGTCATAAATTCATTTTCATTATAATTACCATGTTGTTTGCATATTTCATAGACGACATCAGTGTATTTTGAACTAATCCATGGCTCAAATGCATTCTGTTGAGTATAAAAGGAGATGGTCACATATATAAATGGTCGGATTTGGTGTACAGTACCCCTTTAAAACAAATCCACGGCAAACGAACCATATTTGCGCAAAATTAAACCTTGCTTGATTGGTACTGTAGGTGTATAGTGGATAAAATAAGTTGACAAATACATGAAATAGTTGGAAAGATGTCCCATCCGATTCGACACATTTGTCTCTTTTTTATACCAGAAAATCAATACATGTAGTTCATACCTATGAGCGCACTATTATGATATTTTGATGGTCGCATATCGACTTTCAAAAGAAGTATTAACACATGTTGATTTTTTTATTTGGCGAACACAAATGCCAATGATCTTCTCCAATAATGAGTGCACATGCTTTCATACGTTCCCCCCCCCCAAAAGCAGCAGATAATAAATAGCGTTTTCAATAATGATTTTTGTAAAACTTTTCGATATGAAGCTGACGAATGATTTTGTGGATTTCAACCATGCAAGCCTGAGTTTAGTGTGCCTGTCGTTTGCAGAATGAGGTCCCCAGAGGGTGACTTTAGTGACGCTATCCCGCATAGCGGTCTGGCATCACTATATTCCCCATCTGATGACCTCATTCTGCTTAGGCCTCATCTTCTCTGGAAAGTTTCGTTATTATCAAATTTTTATAGAAACTTCTTCACATAGATTCTATTTCTTTTTTAGTTTAATTTCTCTATATCCCAAAATTGGCAGACGACACATTGCATAATCGAGGTTCCCAATGGAGGTACATCACAATATTCACCATTTGCGACTTCAATCTGAGTCTATGTCTCCCATTATAGCAGATTGTGAATTTAGTGATGCTAGCCCGATATGCGCGATAGCGTCTAAATCCCCTCTCTGGTGACCTCATTCTGCAAATGACAGGGACACTAAACTCAGACTTGATTTCAACGACGCAATGTACCATATGAATGATTGTGAGTGCAAGTATTTGTCATTGTTCTATTGCCTGGTAAGCTGTAAATAGCATGCAGGGAACTATATTTCGTACATATAAATTTGCATTGATTTTTCGGAATCTTTTTCACATGTATGATCACCGCGGTTTCCGAAAAATCTAAATCGATAAGAGCGAACAGTTTTTACGTTTAGATTGAGGTATGACCATTATCTATTGCCTTGGTGGGCTAAACGCAAACATATGAACCGTCATACTTAAATAGAAGAACGTCCCCCGTGCCACTTTTTATGCGTCTTAGGAGACAGTTCATTACTTCATCTAAATCACACAAAGTTTCTCATCATTCTCATGATGCTATTACTTTAAAAACATTTATATTTGGTGTGTTCTTACATGAATGATACCATTAAGTTCTGCGACTTGTGACTACATTGTTGTTTGTCATGTATACTTTTTCTGTGTATCTTTGTGGTAACAATATATATGTTCAGTTAGTCCCCCGTGGCTGTTCAATTCATCCTTCATTTTTTAATGTATATGCATGGCATACTGGTGTGAATTTTATACGTTTATATGTAAGTTTTCTGATGGATCATGAAGTTTTACCGGCTGCGCGACCTGTTTCAATTAAAACGGGTTTTCAGAATAGTTTTCACGACTTTGAATTACATTTAAGTTTATGTGCGATTCAATCATACATCGATGTTTCCACTGTTTACAATGTTGTCTCTAGGAACAAATGTACTCCCGGGGAACTGCGTAACTATTCAGAGTTATTTTATCAGTGAGCAGACTTCCAGATCGTGCGCATGCGTCAATCTACGTAAATTCAATTGATTTTACGACAGCTACACATGGGCGATTGACCAATCAGCGCCTCGGAATTTGATTTATCTACTAGGAAGCCAATGAGTGAATTATAATAAACTATATACCAGCACGTGTACTCTTCTTCTTCTTCTTCTTCCGATAAAATGCAACTCCCTGCAGAAGTCTTCTGTATGAATATTACTCCTATAGGTACATGTTTACATTCGAATAATAATTGGTTGCGTGCAATGTGCATGTAGACATTGTGTAAATGCCAAGGGACTCGGGGTGTATAGCCATGTATATAGCTGATTTAGTTTTTATGTATTTCTACCATTTATCACGATGTTTTTCTAACAACAGGGCAATGAATTATGGAGGAATCGGGGTGATTATTGGCCATGAGATAACACACGGATTCGATGACAGAGGTAAGTTAAACGAACATGGCTCATCTGATCCTAAAACGTTATTTGGTGGTATATAGGGACATTATATGTCGACACATACACGAACTACGTGTTTTTATATCTTACTGAAAAACTTACCGAAGTCATTTTTTCCATCCGATGTTTTTATTTTTCGCCGGTAAATGAGATAAATTTTTCACCCACTGACCGACGCGCGAAGCGCGTCCAGTGGGTGTCTATAATCGTAGGACTCATGCGTTTCTGCTGAACTGCACTGACGTTTGATCGCAAAAATAAAATTATAATCATTATCAAAGCACACGTTTGGATAACAGCGCCATAAACAGTGACATATTATGATGTTGAGCTCGTATCGTGAATAAAATTAGAGTTATAACTTATAAAACTAAGAATTACTGATAAAGTATTTCTACCAATTGAGTAACTAGATTCAGGTTGAGCTGAAACTTGAGAACTTTTTAATTTCAACCAATTGAAATGTCGTTGGGAGTGGAAAGGGTGAAGGTTGGGAAGCAACGCAAATGACGTCATCGTAAACAAGGCGCCTCAAAATAAAAATCGTACACATACATGTCTCGCTTCGTCTCGGAAGCTGATTTAAATTCATTCATTTTGACTGTTTCTGTGTCCTAAGATATTAAAAACTTGCGGGATATCTTTGAATGTGCTTAGGAAGGATTGTATTGATATCTAATTTATTGGATTTACCTCCCAAAAAGGTGAGTTTAAAGCCTGCATTTGTTCAATGATCGGCAATGTGTTGTCAATCTGATTCTGACAGTGACAGCGCTCGTCTGCAAATGTAATTGACTGAATTCGCGTGTTTGAAGCAAACGTTTTCTCCACTCTTTTCTCTCAAAATGCACCATAATCTGACAAATTCTCTGAATAATTATATCTAAATACATCTTAGCTATTGTTCGGATCTGATCTCCCCGTCGAGAGAGCGATATTTTTACCAAAACGACACTTGAGAAAATGATTGTTAAATTTGTTTACGCTGGTTTACGCTGGATTTTTTATCATCGAAACAAATCAATTTCTTCCATCTAAAAGATAATTACGTACTGGACCCTGCCGTTTTAGGAATATATAAGTATTCCACTCAGAAACACCGTGTATCAGCTTAAAAATTTGAAAAATAACAGTTTTATCGACATAAATCAATTTGAATGGGACAATCCCATGTTAAAATTTATCATCGAAAAAAATTCATTTCTTCCATCTAAAACATAATTACGCGATGGACCCTGTCATTTTAGGAATAGATAAGTATTCCACGCAGACGTACCAAGTCTCAGCTTAAAATTTTGAAAAAATAAGAGTTTTATGGACATAAATCGTTTTGAATGGCAAATCCTATATTAAAATTTATCATCGAAAAAAAATTCTTTCTACCATCTAAAACATAATTACGTGCTGGAACCTGTCATTTTAGGAATCATATATAAGACTTTTACACAGACACACCTAGTCTCAGCTTAAAATTTTGAAAAATAAGAGTTTTATCGACATAAATCGATTTTAAATTTTAGGGCCCTGCGAATGTTTTCTGAGGTGCTCCATATTGGACACCAGGGTACATATATGACAATTTATACATGATAATTGTGCGACAGTACAGTCGCATTACTTTATAAGTCAACATTGGTCACTATCACTCGACAAATTTATTTTGGTCTATCGTATCAACCCCTATTTTCCCCGCATATAGGCTGACTAAGTGTCAACATTGGTCTTTATCGCTCTACTAAATTATATTGTTTCATCAGTATTAACCACATATCCAATTATCCACATGTAACCAACCCAACTCTAATCCCGGTCCAATTTTTTATTTTTGTCATCGGTATAGTCGAGTTATGTACATATTTTTATCATGTGATCAATACTTATGTCTATGGTATTACGTGTACTATGCCGTATACGTATATCAATTGCTATTCCTTTCTATATAATTCTGGTGCCATATTTTGAGATAGAGATAATTTCAGACCACCCCCCCCCCCAATTTTATAATTGTCGCTACAGTACAGTCGCGATGCATTACATGGCAACAGTGATCACTATAGCTCTACTAATTTATGTCAGTTCATCGTATGAACTCCTTTTACTCCATATAACCAACCCAACATCTAATCCCGGCCCATATTATTATTTTTCTTTTCATCGGTATAGTTATGTTATATACATATTTTATAATTTGATTCTAATTTTCATTGTACCACTATAGAAGTCGATAAATAACTATTCTGGCACTATATAGAGATAACTAAGTTTCTGACCCCCACCCCTATTTTATAGCCTTGTCGCAACAATAGAGTTGAGATGCATAATATATCAACATTGGTCATTATCACTCTTCAAATCTATATCGGTATCAACCCATATTTCTCCCCATATCGCCCACCCCTCCCCAATTTTTTCATTTGTATTATAGACTCGTTACATATACATTTTATCATTTGATACTGATTTGTATTCTGTATTTCTCTTCTGTTCAACAATGCGAAAATCATAACGGTGCAATGCCTTGTAACATTTGCTTCAACATGCCGAGTTCCGCTGCAGACGATACAAAACTGACAACATTTTGAAATGTAAACAGGCTTCAAACTCACCAAAACCAAAGGTCCCAAGTCAAGGTCCAAAATCCCCAACACACTGATGTGAGGTATAATGATAACCATCTAATTAACCAATATAAGGATGTGAGGTATAATGATAACTCCATCTAAATAACCAATACGATGATGCGAGGTTTAATTATAACTCCCATCTACATAACCTGCAATACAAGGATGTGAGGTTTAATGATAACCCCATCCACATAACCAATATAAGGATGTGAGGTTTAATGATAACCCCATCCGCATAACCAATATAAGGATGTGAGGTTAATGATAACTCCATCCACATAACTACTAAATATGTCTGAAAATTAAACAAAAAACATTAAATTCCACGATGGCGTCCAATATGGACTACCTAATTCTGCTCCAAAAACATGTATTTTGAATATATGGATGTTTATGGGGAGAAACCGATTATTTCAATGACATTTTAATTCACTTGGGGCCAAAATCCGACCTACATGTACGGGATCGCGTTTTGAGCGCGACTGTATCTTCAGCATAGGTGCATCTTTAATAAGCCAACAATTGGAATCCCAACAGAGAAGATTGGCGTCGGTCACTTGCGCATAGACATCATTGATGATCTCTATGGGAAACAAAATTGACATTTAATAGACAATTTCGATTAACCGCAATAACTTAAGGAATTTCTAATTGCGCTTAAGCCCAATGAGAATGCAATAAGACATTCCTTATTATGCTTAACCGCAATTACTTCCCATTGCACTTAAACACAATTAATATATCTCGCATTAGATCACCCTTCTGCAAATAGTAGAATAATCCTATATTTGTTCCACCCATTGTACCATGGAGATGGACTACACCACCTGAATTATAAGGAGTTTATGTACTATATATAATATATTATTCCTTATTAAGAGATTCATTATTGGGCTTTATCAGCGCAATTTGAATATTCTTCATTGCGCTTAAGCGCAAGTAAATATTCCCTTATTGCACTTAAGCACAATAGAGATTCCCTTATTGAGCGTATAAGCGTAATAAGGAACATCCCTTATTGTGCTTAAGCACAATTAGCTCTTCTTACGCTTAATTAAAAAAAAGAAGCTATAATTGTATTGTAACTATTGGTTTGTCCTTTAATATTTCCATACATCATGCCCACATATAGTATAATAGAATAGTACTATTTGTATTAATAGTGCTCGTATTAGTTAATACCACCTTACCGTTAATATTCTAGCATGGTTAGTTTCAAAATCATAACGTTAATTGTTATTACTATTTGTGTGTACTGTATATGTACATCAGTCATCAATTGAGAAGCTGCCTGGTTGAATACCTACCATAAATGGTGGGTTATTCCCACATTCAAGCTGTTGGACCCCCCCCCCCCCTGATAGCTTATCAATACCACTCAGGACAGTGGGTGTTTTTCCTCAATTAATTGAATTTCTTGTTGCATATTATATCAGGAAGAAACTAACAATGAACGCTGTTTATTGCTTCAAGTCGAAGATTTCTCTAAATTGAATGTCTTGAATAAGTCGTTTTGCGACATGCAAAGTCGCATAATAATATTATAATGTATTCGTTCTCATCCGATCACGTTCAAATCGTCGAGTGTATCACGTATTTACCGGTGGCCTACAGTTCAAAAACTTCTAACAACTCTGATTATGTTCGTTTTTTCACTTGTTGATGGTTGGTCGAATTAACGCTATATAAATACCGGGCACGGATAGAGGCATTTTTGTTTTATCATATCGGAGACTATAAATTACATGGATATTTAAAAGCATACAAAACGATTTTTGATGACATTCCAGTCATAAACATAGTCTGTGTAATCAAAAACACGCATGAGGTGTCTTCGAATTTGAACGTGTGTAAGGCGTGTGTGAGTTGCGAGCGAAAGTCCCCCCTCCCGAAAATACCAGGACATTATTTTTGTTATTGTCATTATGCTGTATTTTAAATATATGAATATGTCCATGTATATATTGTCAATAAAGAATAAAAAAAAAAAAATCTCTGATTAGAATACAGTTAGTAATTTTACTGATCTACAAGCACGCCATGCATACGTCCTATATCCATATTACAGGGAGCCAATACGACAAGAACGGCAATCTCAAGCAATGGTGGAGCGAGACAGCGATCGAAAATTTTAAAGAGAGAAAACAGTGTATTGTTGATCAATATGGATCATTTTTCGTCGAGGACGTAAACATGACGGTACATGTAATATATTACCAACCATACTCAAATTATTAAATATAAAACAATATCTCATAGGGGTTAACGATTAGGTATTTAACGGTGTTCAATCTGAAAAAACAAGTGCCACGCGATGTTCGATTACATAGTATAATACAAGCTCCGTGCAAAGTCAGTCCCCTATACGCAGGATTTACCGCTGCCCGCACTTACACGTATAATATGAAGAAATGTTTTGTTTTAGTTTACAATTATTCTGAGACACTGAAGTCCATATTCATTTGAAAATTGTCTAGATCAAGCCAGAAGAATTGTAACTGACAAAACACTTCAATAAAAATTGTTAGATTTAATTAAGAAAATACACATGCCGCAGCGTTCAGACATAGCGTAGCAAGGGGACTGAACTCTGTTTTGCAGCTTGATTATAATATAGCTTATCAATATAACCTAATTGGAAGCAGTGATTGGAAGGGGGAATAACCAGAGCCAACTAGCCACTACTAAATAGTTATTTCTTCCTTTTGTGACTCAATATTCTTGGAATTGTAGAATATGAGTTTTAAGAGAATAAACTAATTTAATTTAATTTAATGATTATATATTGATATTCAGAAATTAAAACAAAATTAAGATCCCCTATTAAGTATCTTTCGATATTTAAACGCGTGGGTATTGGGTGACATTACTTATTGTTTATTACGCCCAAAACAAACATACCATGCAGATGATACTATGTTTGTTGTCTCCAATCATGGAATCATCATAAACAGAGTCCGTGGAATTGTGTCGTCCATTACCCTAGTACGACATCGGCCACATGATGTATTCGGGATGTTCATCGAATATGTACATTTTGTAGTACAATATCTATTATGACACTCTTTTGCCAAAAGATATATCTTACATGCCCTAGAATGAAATTGTATAATAGCCAAAATATGTCATTACAAACACAAATTTTAAGAATTTCATATTTAGTTACGCAAAACTTGTACCCAACACCATTACCAACCTGGCACTAATTTAACGCATGTGTGATGCAAAAACAATATTGCGACTGAGATTTCTTGCTACTGAGATCAACGTGTGTATGGTATGCTTTATTGCTAGACATTATTTCACATATTACATGCAAAAACATATATACATATATACAAATGTGGATTAGGATGCCTACAATGGGAGACAGACACAGGCCATTGGTCCGACAACTCTAAATATATATATATATATATATTTATTGTGGACCTCCAGTTTGGAGAAGAATATGTATAGTTCATGTAAATATAACAACAATATACAAAGTCGTGGGTTAATAATGTGATTATTGTCCTCGAATCACTTGGCACAAGATGAACAGAAATGAAGCAGTGTCGATAATTATTTTGTCCATGTGTTGTTCTATTTCCACCGGCTATATACTGCATGACGTCGGTGCCGAGTAGAAATGCACAAAGTTCTATATCGCTTAACGAGTCTATATACAAAAAGGCGGCAACGCCGTATTGGTCAGTTATGCAATCCAGATAGTCGTTCCTCGGGACGACAGAACAGGGTGAATTACAGTGGCGAATTGCGTGTATTAACTCACAGTTATATGTATTTATACATGCACAACATGTCAAATTGTTACTGTATGTTGTCTTGTTTAGCAATAAGGCAAGATTTCGCAGTTGTTTATTAAATCGTGGGTAATCTCGCAGGATTCTCCAAATGTTCCAACATGATGCTGGGTCTCCGTGTACAATTTTAAATACATCGAGGTTTCTATCGACGGATACAGATCGGCACCATTCTCGATGATAGTTCTGTCTGACTGCTGTCTGCACAAGATTTTTCCAAGAAGATTTCGTTGGGAATATTCCAGTTTTCACGTATGTTGTTAGGACATGATACAGGTCATAGCGATTTAATATATCAATAATATCCGGGACGAATCCAGTTGTTTGACGAGCGAAAATGGTGTGCTGGAAAAAATTCTGGAGAAAGATCGTAAGAGGTACCTGGTGTCCTTGAGGCAGATGGTCAGTTCGGAGAGAAAATATAGTTTGTTGATGTGTATCTCCGTCTCAAGCGGTATTAACCCAAGGAGACTCATCGCAACGTTAGTCGGGGTCCGAGTCGGGAGCGTTTGGATGTGTTTGACCCATAATCGGTATGCCTTTTCCATTGAATACATGACAGTGTCGTTTGTGATATTCAGCAACTGACAACCATATAGAGCTTTTGGCAGCACGATTGATCCTAACAGATTTGCCATTGTTAGTGGTGTGCACGATTTGAGCAAACCTCTTCCAGCGATACTAAAGTACGATTTTCGTAACTTTTCCGAAAGAATTGAGCTCCGTGTTGTATCAGCTTGAAATTTGCACTGTTTGATTCCAAGATGAACACAGTTGTTGGATTCTGGAAGCGGTTGATCACCAATAAACCATTGTCTATCGTTGAGTTTATCTTGACGTTTTGTCTCGTTAAATACAACAATTGTGCTTTTCGTCGTTGAGAAATTAATTAATTAGGATGCCTACAATGGGAGAAAGACACAGGCCATTGGTCCGACAACTCTATATGCCACCATGTCCTTTGATGTGAACCAAACATGCATTGGTACTATATGGCTATTGTTTTGCATAAAGGGCAACGTGATCAGTGCACACCCACATCGAGAAAGCAGGGGTTAGATAAATGTATCCCCTGTGTGAGACAATTAGGACGTGGTGAAAGTGATTCCCAAATACCCAGTCGCACGCAGATTAAGTCTTCATGCTGTATTCTTTCATGGCTAGATTCAAATATATAGCCACATTTTTCAATACGGCTATATTCTCAACGTAGAGAAGTTTGTGAAATGTATACACGTTTGGGTATTTCCAGTAATATTCGGGTATATACATTTATTACATATCCATTTAATTATTTCCCCCGATTCCACAGCTTTTCTGGCCGTTAAATAATTGTGCAGGATTGCTCTAGTGAAATACGGATCACGGACTATTTCATTCATGACGTTGACTTGTTCCCTACTTTTACAACTCCGAATGCAAAGAGCCAATCAGATCGCTAGGTTATTTTTATCAATGAACAGGAAAAACCCAGTTATTTTTAATACTGAACCAATAGAATGAGACCGCGGCTTATTTGAACGACTAAAATCAAATCATTAAAGCTAATTTTAAAACTTTAAAAAAATTAAAAGATGCCCAATTAGTCCCACGAATATAACAACATAGCCTTGGAGACTATTTATTTTAAATATATATAACAAAAACGATAAAACTGATGCACATCGACGTCATGTTTTAGAAGTCGTCTGCAAGCTACTTCCTGGTTTCGATGTAAATAATAAAATCTCCGTCATAACAACAATTATTTCAGTGAACGAAGAACACCGAAAATTTATTAAAATGTCTGTTGATAATGAATGGGGTGAATTCGGGGTAATGTCAACACCTCCTGATCTATGGGAAGCAGCAAATTATGATGATTATGATGATGTATTTGATGACAGTTTTGACATTAGTGCAATTGAAGAGTCAATGACAATGGTTGAGAATGAGACTCAGACTGTCACTGTGTCTGATCAAAGTCCTGTCACTGCAAATATTCGTGACTTGAGAACATATATTAACAATAAGAGGTCTAGTAGATCTCATTCATCTCAAGATTGTTCTGCTTCTGATGCAAGTCCGAGTTGTCTTACTAATTATAATTCCATGACACCCATCAATGTTTCAAATCATCAAACTCAGCAATTGAATGACACAGCTCTAGAGTCTAGAGTAGAGCTAGATCGGTATATCAAAAGTAACATGAATCCCAACACCATAAACAAGACTGAGTCTTCAATTAACCGATTTCAGTTGTGGCTGAATAAACAGAATGAGTTTCGCAAGATTGAAATGATTCCACCAGAGGAACTGGATGTGCAAATCGGATCATTTTTGGTCAGCTTAAGAAAGCCAGATTCAACCGAGTATGAACCGGATACAATAACGAGCTACCACCGAGGAATAGAGCGATATTTACGTGAAGTACATTACGGTGAAAATATAGTGACATCAGACAAATTCATGACAAGTAGGAAAGTGCTACAGTCAAAGCGGAAAGAATTAAAAGGGAAAGGAAAGGGGAATAAGCCGCAAAAGGCAGATGTCCTCACAGAAAGTGACGAAGAAAAGTTGTGGGAGACCGGTCAAGTTGGACAACACAATCCAGATGCATTAATGCGTTTAGTCTGGTTCAATAATACCAAACTGCTCGGGTTTCGTGGTTCTCACGAAAACAAACATTTAAAGTGGGGAGACCTTGAATTAAAGAAGACCAGTGACGGCAGCGAATACCTGGAATTTAACGAAAGACTCACGAAGACTCGTGATGGTAGTGCTGGTGGTCACATACGACCATTTAACCCCAAAATCTTCTCAAATGTATCTAATCCATCGCGATGTCCTGTTGAAGCTTATAAACTTTATTCGAAAAACAGACCATCTTCAACAATGACTAAAGAATCGCCATTTTATATTGCCACAAATCAAAATTATAAACTGTCACAAAAATCTGTGTGGTACAAAAATCAGCCAATTGGAGTGAATAAAATCAATACTATTCTCAAAGACATGGCGAAGAAAGCTGGAATCGAAGGAAAGATTACCAATCACTCTCTACGAAAATCAATGTGTACAAGATTGTTACATGCAGGCGTTAATCCGCAGATGATTACACAACTATCCGGTCATAAAAATATTAACAGCCTAAACAACTATGCGGTTGCATCTATTGACCAACAAGAGGAAATGTGCAACATATTACAGCCCTCCTCAAAGAAACGCCAACTATGTTTGCCGAGGGCATGTGACAATATTGCGACCTCAAGAATGAGAGCAATTGAAAGCACAAACACTGTAGAAAGTGAATGTATCAGTAATCAATTACATGTAAATCGCAGTTGCAGTCAGAGCGTGACAAACAGATTAGACAATCATGCACCGACAAATCAAAATGCCCAAGAGAAAGCTCTACAAGGAATGTTTTCAAATGCTACTATAACTGGCGGGACCTTCAAAATTAATATTCACATGGTTTCAAGTTCACAGCAGGAAAATATGGAACCAGCCAGAAAATATAGACGCATTGCTAATATCAACGATACTGATTCAGAATGACATACCAAATTTCTTGGGACTATAACTAGTTGACTTCAATATAACATTTTTCCTGAATTAACCCTTTCAGTGCCATGGTCGAACACATTTTCCACATGGCGAATGCAATTTCTGGTGGTTTTACTGTCATTATCCTGTACATGTATTAATTTGTGTATCGGTGTCCGAAATATCTGCGAAACATTTGTTGACAAGAGCCATTTTGGAAATCTTTTGGCAGGAAGTGTGACGTAATATTTTGACAATTCACATGCGATCGACTACCTTCGGGTAATAAACAAATATTCTTAATTTATTATCATTATAAAACACTATCGAGATTTCTCATAGGGTGTCATTGTACAAGTTTCGCAGACTACTCTTTCACTTCTAACAGTATAATACTATTCGGTATAAATTAAGTATAATAAAAAGAATGATGATCTGGCTCTCGGTGGACATTGCCTCCCTCTGGAACCAAAGTCTCTCTCGGCTATTGCCTCGGTACGAGTCAGGAGACATTGTTTTCCCCAGGGAGACAATATACAGTTGTCGCCCGCTGTCGAGGGAGACATTGAGATTTGTCACCCGCTCGAGAACGGAATGTCTCCCAAGGAGCGCAGCTCCGAGGGAGACATTCCGTTCTCGAGCGGGTGACAAATCTCAATGTCTCCCGAGAAAAAGGGCAACAACTGTTTTGTTATCCGATTATACCACAGAAAAAAAATCCTTCCCATCCAAACGCACGAGTCACGAGTGCTTTCTTTCCCGATTATGTATATTTTCAGTAACTACTTATCGTCCTATAGGATTTCTGTTCCATAAACTATAGTCAAGCCGTTATGCGTTTGATAATCAGCGTTTATTTACGATCATTTTGGTGGTTAAATCGTCAATATCGGTCCATGCAATGTAAACCAATAAGCCACATAGGTATGGTATCGCCTTCTGCATGCAATGTGGCATATTCAATGTCGTCTTGTGCGCAGAATTTACTCGCGATGTTCATTTCATAACGGTCTTCCCCGAAAGCTATTGGGAAGTTGTCGATTTCATTAATGTACATTCATATGTGTCAGTGCTCACAAGTAACTGGCGATCCTCACACAAAATACTTCTATGATCACATTGCAGACATCGCGGAGCGGTCTGATATCATGGATAAGCGTACAGTACCATTCATTCGCGACAAACGTATGCATTACGTTGTCCTCCAGCAAACATTTATAACCAACCAACCTCAAGGGATCCACTCTTTCAATCTTGCACGATAATGTCGACATAAACATATTGAATCACCGAGATGTTCGATAAAAGTATCAACTTAACAGTTCGAATATTAGTGTTCACTAAATATATGCAAATTAGCAAACCCCACAACTGGTGTGTTTTGCGAATCCGTGGGGTATATAAGATCTATGATTTTAGTACGTCGTAGTGATGTGAAATAAATGAGTTACGGCAGTGTGTGTTTGGAGATATTCTTGCAATATAACATCCGGCGGGCGACAAAAACAATGTCTCCCGGCTCAGCGGGCGACAGTGTGATTTGTCGCCCGGCACGTGACAGGACATGGGCCAATCAGAAGGGTGGAAAATAGGGAGGAGGGTAACAATCTGCAATGTCCACCTCAAGCCAGGTCATCATTTGTATAATGTCAACTCTCTCCACTTTAACTAGGCCTATATTATATTCGAATTACTGAATGAATTTAACCATGTTTTGTAAGAAACTACTTTTTATTACATATTTTGAATTTTCAATTAAGACAGTTTAACAAATAAAGTATTGAAATCTGGTTTAGATTGTAACTGATTTATATCAATATGGGTTGTAAAACTTACCAAATAGTCGGGAAGTCCATTATCTGATCCCATCTCCAATATCTTGTCTCGAGAGTCGAGTAATGTTTTGATAATTTATTTACTTCCTTCTTTCGGTTTCTTGTAATTTTCAGGAAAACTTCCGAAAAGCCAATTCGATTAAAGTTCGATTCAAAGACTGAATTTTAAATTCCATGAATGAACATCATTATATGTTAACTCGTAATCCTTCAACATGGCACAGTAAAACCTAGCGAATATCTCATACATGGAAAACATCCTTTATATCAGCATTAATTAGTATTTTAATGCGGCGAAGTTACAAAACTTTAGCACCGCTTCGGCGACACGTTGATAAATCTGGGTCAAATTGTAGACTGGTTCCTTACTGAGAACGGCAAAATATTATGCTTTCGCCTGTTGCGCAGATTAAAATGTCTATTTTAACCACACAAATGAAACAATCTGCGATAAAATTATACAATATTGGGCATATGTAATAAATATAGAACCACATTCGTGTTTGAGTGGGTTAATCATTACTGGACTCGATCGGGTCGCGGAAGGACACCACTCGTGCCGTACCGGCACGAGTGGTGTCCTTCCGCGACCCGATCTCGTCCAGTAATGATTAACCCACTCAAACACGAATGTGGTTCTATATATTTGTCTAATTTCTGAGAAACATATGCAAGTTATCATCAGGTGATATTCGTCCCCTATTCCATTCTTACACAAGGTACATAATCTCTCTTCTTTGTTCGTTTTCTTCCACCGCCCACTCTCAATGGCAAGCCTATGATTCGATGTCCTAATCTTCATAACATATTCAGATAAGTGGCTTGGCAAATCTGTTAGGTATTTTCTCATTTTGGGGGACGGGGTTATAGCTCTATAGAGATGGCCCCTCGGTGTGGATGCTACACTTGTGCCCCATTCTTGTATAATCTTATCTGTCAAAATTCGTTTAAGTAATTGTATTTTCGCTCTAGACAACCCTGTTTGTTCTTCCCACATATAATTGAGGCCTGCCCCGTTTATAGTTTTCTGTATGAACACCATCCATCTTAATTTTGTATCGAACATTGGGTAGCGCTCGTGGATAACTTTGGTCAGTTTGTATACATTTTTCGTGATTTCGGATCCTTCATTTGAGAGCAATTTTGACCAATAGGATATTGCTCTAGATTTAACTTCGATCGACAATGGGTGTCGTCCGAGTTCACCATATACCATATAATTTGGTGTACATGATTTCATACCTAGTACCATTTTACAAAACTTAAGATGCACACTTTCAATGGATTTTATATCCTCGTGGCACCAAAGTTCCCTACCATACAGAAGTATTGGCACAACCATTACATCAAACAAATATAACATCACATCGACTGGCAACTCCAGGTTTCTGACTTTGTTAAACAGCGCGTAAATCGCTTTCGTTGCCAATTTACAAGTTCTCTTGATCGATCTACAGAACCTACCATTATAGAAAAATTCTACACCCAGATACACGAATTCTTTAACAATCTTCAATTCGGAATCGTTAATCTTGAATATTGGTAATCTTTTTGGTTGTTTCTTACAGAAAATTACTACCTTCGTTTTATTAGTGTTTACTTGCAGACCCCATGTGTGACTGCTATCATTGCGAAGAGCCACGATATTGATGTATAAGACAACCATGTGCATAGCACCTCACTATATTGTGAGAGAAAACTGATTAGTGATGACAGTTAATAATATACGTGTACATACATATTGCAATCACACTTCCCTCCTCTTCGACAGTTGAATGGCATAAACACACAAGGTGAAAACATCGCAGATAACGGCGGGCTGAAGGAGAGTTTTAGGGTAAGTCTAGATGTAATGTCATAATAATTTAATCATTAGCCAGTGGAGGTTGGGGGGGGGGGGGTGTCTGCAGAATCTTTCCAGACACAAGGCGGGTGCATGGTGGGTATGTCCGGGCCCGAAAAATTTGTCCTATACACTGATATTTACTCATGTTTGCCCTGATTGAAGCAGATTGGGATATAATTGTTTCACGCCATTCATTTTGATCAATAGTCAATACTAATGGTGAAGTCTAAATGCTATGGTATGATGGCACATATATTTAGTGACTTGTAAAACAGACAGTGGAGCAGGATTGGAAACACGAGTGAACAAGGAAAACATTTGGGATGGTATTCCCAATAACGCAATTAGCGAAACAGATTTTTTATCCTCACGCTATCAACACTATCCCATGCATGTATGTCGGGTGGATCTTGTTTCTGTGGGTGATTAATTCGTGTAGTTTTTATCGCAGACACTTATAGAATGTGATTAACTTCACCAATATATAGACTGATGCATGTAATACATGTACACATCTAAATGACGATAACAAGTTATAGTTATGTAATCGTACGATGCCTAGTCTGATTTGACACCAAATTAGTCCAAATTTCCTGAGACATTTTTCAGCTTACCAATCAAAAGAAAATTAAAACATACAAAATTTTACGTTGATATCGAGTACAAAATAACATATTAAGATGACAACGATCTTTATTATCTACCGCTGTTGAGAAATTATTATACTTTTGAGATGACCATTGGAGCGTTTGATTGGCAAAACGTGTTAAAACCTCCTCTTTTGAAAGTCGACATCTAACCACAAACTCTCCTATCAGACTGGTCCCTCCACTATATACGAAACCTGAGTTACAGAGATAGACTAATCCGACTAAATTTAATGTCCGTAAAATTCAGAAAATCCCTCGGTGACTTGATAGAGGCTTACAAGTATCTTAACGGTCATTATGATATCAAGACAGAAACACCTTTTCAAGGAGCATTATGCTCAAACACATGATGTCATATAACCAGAAGCTACATCTCAAGTAATGCAACAAAGATATTTGGAAATATTTCTTTAGTCTACGAATAGTGATGACCCGGAACAGCTTGCCATATATGGTTGTCAGTGGTGCAACGTTAACATAAATCAAAAGGCTGATTGATTCATATATATATATACCAACATAAATATAACTGTTATTGCTGACTTTAAAATTGTTGTGTTAATAAGAGTAATATCTAATATCATGGAATATAGATCTTACCAATGGTAGTTTTATGGTGTAAAACCGGACGGGATCTTTATTGATAATTTATACTTATTCGTGATTTTGCCACACCTCTCTACTTCCATTATCAGGCTTATCGACAACTAATTGAACGACGAGGGAGCGAAGAGCCCACACTGCCTGGTCTCGGATTCACCAACAACCAACTGTTTTTCGTCAATTTTGCCCAGGTTAGTCTATAACGTACAATATACACGCGCGTGTCTAAAGAGCATAATACAGGGCGTGTTTGTCATGTGTGATGATTCTTTTATTTAAATAGTTCCAGTTTCATGGTTGAGGCGAATGTCATGTACGTCATTTTACGTCAACGAGATGCGTATGGAACGTACGTTGCATACGGATTTGTAAATATGGAACAGCAATAACACTGTACTTCTAGGAACAAGCGTGTAATAAATACATACACGCACATGCATATATATAAACAGACAACGCGTGCAGAATGATTTCGCGGGAAAATCACACCCCTAAATATAGACATAGAAATACCCACTCCATGCAGACATCCGACGAACATACCCAACTACAACAAGGGCGTGGCTACTTGATATGTGTGAGGGTGTGTGTGTGCGTGAGGGTCTCGCAAGGGATGAATTGACGCCGAATCGAGTGCGTGATTTCGAGTGAAAAAAATGATGATGTCGGAAATAATAACATATCTCGAACCCGGTGGTCGTATAATTCAATTTTTCATGGGAAAATGGACAGACTCCACGCTTTAATTGTATTAGGCAATTATCGAAGAGACATACACGCTCTTTATCAACGACACTGCGGATACGAACGCTCTTTAACTATCACGCGATTAACACATGAACTATCAATTGCGGTGGCGGGGGATTGGAGAATGAGTGCTCTGACGTTCTCAGAAGCGGTGCGATGACATTCCATCTGGGATTTTACCCTTATATAGCAAGTTTGGGCTAAATCCGTCCGGCAGTTTTCCCGGCCGTAGCTAACAGACAGACAGACAAACAGAAGTTCCAAAATATATATTAGATTGACTGGTACGGGATATTTAATGCTGCACCATGCAGCGGAGCTCCCGTCATGAAAGGGTTAATGCGTTTACATGGCATGAAGACTTTATAGGCCTACATGATGGACTCCAGTCCCAGTATAAGCAATCGACGAACTTACCCAACTACAATTATTCAGATATCGCCCCCATTTCTATATCCGTATTCATCTTGCTTATTTTGATTCGAAGCAGCTCCACCAGGGCTGGACAACTTGTGAAACAAATAGTTTGGTACGTGGTGCACCATTCAGTCTTGAGTCACAACAAGTTATTTTCGATGGAAATAGTATGCGCGCACATAATAACAATAACATATCAGCGGACCTTATATATAGGTGTACCTTGAGAACAAACGAATATACATGTAGCAGTAATCTATGAAATAAAAAACTTGAGTACGATAACTTTTGCAATGATGTCATATTAATTTAGAGTTTGACGTGTCTTCTCTTTCATTTTCTCAAGGGTTCGTGCCGTAATTATAGACGAGAGAGGGCTTTAAAGTCAGTATTGAGCGGTGTCCACAGTATAGCACGATTTAGGTAGGTCTAGGATTTTCTTATTTAAAAACTGTTTTATTTATCCCCCGTAAATTTCGGCGGGATATATATGAATGTGTCCGTCCTGGACGCCTATACTACAGCATGTAATATACAAGAAAGATCAAGTAACGAATTACATGCGTGCTACTGTTTCCCAATCTTCTAGTTGATGGGGGTCATCATTCATCCTGGTTGAGTGTATAATATATAGCTTAATTATGTAATTGCATAGCAATTTTCCATATGTTTTCCTGGTTTTAATACAGAGTTGTTTTCCATACCAAGAACACAATAGCACGGAAAACGTTTTCCAGCTCAATTCGGCGAAGTCATTTTTAAGCTATTGGCATGTATTGGCGTCCGTGCGTCCCTCCGTCCGTCAACAATGTATTGTTGGCACACACTACAAACCACATCCCTCGTCTGATTATCACTAACTTTCATATGCATCTTCCGTTGACCTCTAGATGGGAGCTATCGATAATTTTCCAAATTCGTTGAAAACAAGCAACCATCTTGGAATTCAGATTTGAAACCATCGGCACACCCTGCAGCCAGAATATATTGGACAAATATTTTGAAAATATGATGCTCTGTATGCTCCTTTTCGACTTAGAAATCATTATTTTGAGTTGTCCATAAGGTAACTACAGTACTATTCAACGGAATTTCTTAATATTTGCTATGTGGTTCACATTTGTGAAAACGTAGGTCAAGTTCGAAATGATTACGACCAGATAAGTTTTTACGGAGTTCTGGCCTTTTTTCGACTCATAAATAATACATTTTGGGTTGTCCGGATGATTGCATGAATAATGTTTAACATAATTTCTTAACATTTGGTAAATGATTCACATCAAAAAACACAGGGCTGGATATTCGAATATTGTTATGGTCCAATGATTTATTATGGATTTATGTGCCTTTGTTTGACTTAGATATCACAATATTTGCGTTGTATAAACTTGAGCAATCTCCAAAATAATTCTCTTGATAGTTGGTGATTGTCACCTTTGAGAACATGCCAGTCATCGTCAAATGGAGTCATATTTTTTACGAAATGTGACTCCTATATTTTTTAAAGCCAACTTCCCAAAAAAGCCACCCGTTTTGTGGGATTTGGGGGTCTGCGATCTTTTAGCGACCTTTTATTCTAATAGTAAGGTACTAATCGACATATTTTTTATTAGCGAGCATAACTTGCGGTTGCGAACCGCAACCGGCTTCGAATTCCGGTTTTTCGATTATGAGACATGATGCAATGAACACAAACTGCGCCATTATCACTGACATGACATACAAGCTAAACAAGAAAACCATAGTCAGAAATGGTAACGCCACCAAGATCGTATTATTAGTCATAAATATAAATCATAATATAAAATATATTGGTTACATGAATGGACCGCCTCAGAATTCCGTTAAGACAAGTAATTCTTCAAATTATTACAATGAACTACGGCTTATAAATTACTGCAGGTTTCTCATTCGCCACACCAGAATGCTTCTAAATGCGGATCAAAGCTAAGAGTGCATGGCACATGCAGCCATTGTTCATAGACATTTTACAGATAGCGAGAATGATGCATGCTGGGAACGAAAGTATCCACAGCAAAGCCATTTGCTTACGGAGGCATGCGTTTATTATAGGGGATTTATGGTGGGCCTATAAAACTAATTATAACTTTGTTATCTGTCATAGTTTATGCGTGAAATTTTAAACATATATACCATGGACATATACCCCTTCCAGAATGTTGAAAAACATTTTCAGTTGCTCATCGTATTTTTATAGACGAAATAGTCCGAAATTTCAGAAAATTGCGCTAACTGCTCAATGTTTTAATGTGTTACAAAACGTCTGATAAAAATAGTTCTATCGGGAATATTCACACCATTTTTTTTCAGAGAACATAGAGTAAACATAGTCCTATCGGGATATCGTAAAGGAGATTAATTAAAACCCTCAGACTGCCGAAACTGACGACATTAAATTCGCTTTTTCGTGTCCCACGGAAATGAAACGTGTCTGTCCATTGATCACGTTATTTATTTGACATAGTATTTTTTTTTCTGTTGTATTTGAACACTTGTTGCACGTGCAGGCTGCACGATCATAATAACTGCAACCGATAAGCGCCGACTGATACCCGCGCAACAGTTTGTCTCAAATAAATTGTTATCAAAACGCAGGTTTATGGCCGCGGACATAAGCCGATTAAGTGTAATGTAATTTATCCATGAACTTGACTGAAAAATTGTGATTCTATCACCATTAGCCACGAAAATGGGACCTCTAAACAGGCAAGTTTGATTTTCGGGGGACACAAACAAGCGAATTTATTGTCGGCAGTTTCGGCAGTCTGAGGGTTAATTAATCCCGAATTAAACGGAACTACTTAACGATAGTCCGATAGGACTATGTTTACTCTATGCATGTTCTCTGAAAAAATTGTGTGAATATTCCAGATAGAACTCTTTTTATCAGACGTTGTGTAACACCTTAAAACATTGAGCAGTTATAGCGCAAACCGAAATGTGTTGTCTTGCAAGATATCCCACCGCTTTAGCTAAATTTACCTTCCTACAATATCCATAAAGAGGATCATATATTATATACCCACGGTTTTAATTATAGAATATAAATAAATAAAAGCCCCACAATGCATTCGCCCTGTCCACCACGCAATATCAAAATATCAGCAGCTAGATACACCACAGGTGGCGTAATGAAGCTATCCATTATGATAACTTAGGAGCGGGTTATATAGGACTCCGCTGAGGGAGGGTGTATTGACTTTGAAATTTCCAACATAACCCCTCAGTCCATTACAACTTTCCAAGTTCGGGTACTTCTGTTTGCAACCGTTTGGGGAGGGGGTGCTGTGCTTATAATATTTCTTTCGGCGTTTCTGTTACCGAACTGCATTCGACAACGAAGTGAGTGTATAACGTTTGCCAAAATGTTTTACAGTTGGCCAATTGATGGTCATTTCAATCCAAAATATTTTGACAAAAAAAGAGGGATATATGCAACTGTTAAACCTATTTTTGTGTAAAATGTTCAACTGATGTTTTGTCAGGCATGCATGAAATTTGCAACTGCCGAACAATTTTGACCAACAAACTCTCATCTTTATACATGTACGTCCTTGGTGTAACTTGTGGGTATTGCTTGGCATTTGAAAAATATCAGAATTGCACATTATTTATACACCTATATATATTTATATAAATTGGCGAAATTTTCGAGACAAACGATATTTATTGATACCCTACCAAGAACATGCTAACGTTTGAAGATTTAAATTTTGTTTATTCAAGACAGTCAACTTTTTTTTTCGAAAATAAAGAACATGAATAAGTCCCCATAATACTTATGAAATGCTTATAGAAGTAATTTACGCGTCGTGTTTTTATTTGTATTTATTAACCTATTTTAATTCCCAGGAATGGACACAATGGAATATTACTTGGTACAATTTGGGGATCAAAATCTCTATGTGGCTTAAATTATTGAGATTTATCTCCTTTTTTGTATTACAGGGTAATTGGAGCACTTCAGAATTCTAAAGACTTTGCCGAAGCCTTCAGCTGTCCCGTTGGATCGTTTATGAATCCGGAGACGAAATGCAGCGTGTGGTGAAATGTGAAAATATAAATAAGATTGTAACACGTTTATAGACTTGTTGTGAAATTGTGAAAGACCCCTTGAAGTGTTGGAAGTTAGTGGAATAAAATTTCACAGAATGTCTATAAAGGTGTTACAATCTTATTTATATTATGAATTCTGGAGACTTATACGGAACATCGTATACCTAATGATGAAATGTGGAGTACTGCAGTTGAACATATTTAGTCACATCTACCTATAATACAATTTAAATGCATTATAACGAACATATACTAATATAATCAGCCACCAAATACCCAATCAAATAGCAACGACCAGATACAAGATATTGATCCCATGCTGTCTGGGTGAGGTATTCGTGAGACAGCATGGTACCAATATATTGTATACATATTACCATTTTAAGAATATTGGTACCATCTTTCTAAGTGGGCGGAACGACCAAAAAAAAAAGCTTTTACTGTCGTTTCCGATTCCAACCGACACAACATGCCAGCAAATCTGCGATCACATACACCAACAATTTTATGTCAACTATACTCTCAATTTGTTATGTTTTATGTATCTGTACATGTATTGTCTTTGCATTGGAATAAAGTATTTAAAAAACAAACATATTTAGAATGTATCAGGAAGTATTCAGGAACGTAACGAGAGTGTGGAATATCTCACCACCCCCATAATGTTGGCCAATTTTTTTTCACAGTTAGAAATTTCATTGTCTGACAAAACATTAATAAGTTGAAAATTTCAGACCAAAAGTAGATTGAATTTGTTCTGATAGCTTGACATTCCAACACGTATTTTGTATGAACTTTGTTATAGACCAACAGTTGAACAGTTTTGAAATAGCAAATCATTTGGAAATTTACAACCATATACTAGTGTTAGGTTAGAAATTCTCCAACAGCGGAAGGGGGTACAGTTGGTAATCAAGGTGGACACCCATCCACCCCTCCCATTCTATGCACGGCCCTTCCAGGGCCAAGGTCACATCTCGACTCAATATTTGGCCAAATGCGCAGACTGATCCAAGTCATGGAAACCAAACTATTTCACCCAGTGAATAAAACAGGAGCCTCTTTTCTGCAGCATATAATATATATTTCTGTTCCGTATACTGGCGGAATATATATTGATTTGGTTCCTCTTCCAAATGGTATATAATATGTTATGTATAATGTTAATTGGCATTCAAAAAAGCTGTGGCATAGGAGTGTCCACGATGTGATAGAGATTCTCAGATTCTTTCCAAGACTTCCCCGCTTGTCAAACCAGAATGCATCAGAACTCAAACTTGAGATGCCAGTTGGACAATCCCAACCCAAAGAGGAGGATATGCCCTGGGAATTCCTTAGACGGGATATTTCAGTCCGGCTCCTTTAGTCACGTCCATGAATATATTATGCATGCTTGTACCACTAGCTGTTATATTTCATTCGCCAGTAAACATTCAGCTTTATGGAGCATCGACTAAGCTGCCGGTGCAAAAACAAAATTACACAGAAGGCTATATGAACTATTTGTCGAGAAAGATGTGAAGTCTTCGTGTTAAAATCGTATACTGAAATAAAACTTAACCATTCAGTTCCAATACTATCAAGATCGGACGAAATCTGATAGCGCGAATGATTTTTGTACAGTAGCATTTTTATTTTGGGAATTCCCCTGTTGGATCACATATACTAAAATAGATGTTAATTCTCAATTTTGACCTCCACCGCTAGAAGTGATTTGAGTATCGGTGGAATTAGACGCATGCATATATATGCCGGCCCATAACTATCGTAAACAAATAAACTATTCAAGCCCAGTGCATTTATTGATTTTGAGAAAGCATTTGATAAGGTGTGGAGGAAAGGGCTATTGCACAAACTCATTAACAATGATATAAATGGAAAACAACTCACGGTTATTATAAATATGTACACAAACATCAAATCAAAGGTTCGTTTGGGCAATACAACATCCGATTGTTTCCCATGTTTGTCTGGAGTACGACAAGGTGTAAACATATCACCCCTACTGTTCTCACTTTACTTCAATGACCTGGAAGATTTTCTCAATACGAATGGCGTTCGGAGTTTGTCAAAAATGTCAAAGGATATAGAGACCAATTTGCAGACATATGTCAAATTATTTATTATTTGATATGCAGACGACACCGTACTTATTGCTGAAACACCGTTAAATCTACAGAAAGCACTTAATAGTTTTCAAAAGTACTGTGAGAAGTGGAAGTTAAATGTTAACATTGAAAAAACCAAAATAATGCTGATTTCTAAACGAAGCTTGTCTAAAAATAGAATATTTACCTACAATGGACAAACAATTGAAGTTGTCAAGAACTTTAACTATCTTGGAATTGTACATACAAAATCAGGCTCGTACTCGGATACAAAAAAAACTTTGATGAATAAAGCAACTAAGGCAATGTATTCAGTAATCTAAAAATCTAGAACACATTGCTTGTCAGTTAAAAACATGTTTGAATTATTTGATACCCAAGTTTTGCCAGTCATGTTGTATTGCTGCGAGGTATGGGGATCAGGAAATAATGATATATTTGAAGTTATGCACAGAAAATTTATAAGGCAAGTTCTACATTTGAAATCATCCACCCCCAATGTTATGTTATATGGTGAGAGTGGGAGATTGCCCATTGAATATACAATCAACCTGCGTATTATGAAATATTGGATGAAAATTAAGAATATGAATCAGAGCAGATTTTGTAAGACTTTGTATTTACTAGCCATAAAAGTATGTGTTTCAACAGTAAAATTCCAGTGGATGGAAAAAATAAAGACCATCCTAACAAATTGTGGACAGATTCATCTTTGGAACATGGAAAATATCACATGTCCAGAAACATTAATGTCATACCTCAAGTGCAGTTTAAATAATCAATTTCGCACAACCTGGTTGTCTGATATTGAACAATCTAGCAGAGGCAACACATATAAAATTTTCAAACATGACATAAATTTCGAAACATATTTGGATTGCTTGGATACCAAGAATAGAATAACTCTCTGCCAATTCCGCACGAGTAATCATCGCCTGCCAATAGAGAAAGGCCGATGGAACGACACAACTATTCTTCGAAGATGGTGTCCCCTGTGTAATAAACATCAACTTGGAGATGAAATGCACCACTTGATGGAATGTGAATGTTTAATCGAGGCTAGAAATCGTCTCATGCCCCGACAATTTACAAGTATACAAAATGCGACTATTGATATCTTAGACGACATACTAAATTTGAATGACGTAACTTGTTTACGTAGACTTTGCTCGTTTATACGATTGAGTAACTTTAAGTTGGATAACAACGATTAATCCGTTGCTGTTGTTGTTGTTTAGTCGCTACTATTTTTTTTTTAACAACCACTTTGAAGCCGGAACGCGGTGACCATATTATGAATATCATGATGGTGACTATGATAACAATGACGATGATCAATGTCGACGCTATGATGAATATTATCGCGACGACAACGATTACACGTGGTGGTGATGATGATGATGATAACTATTATTTTGAGGAAGAAACTGGTGATGAAGAAGGTGATGTTGATAATGCTGATTATGACACCCGAGAGGTCGTTGTATATTTTGTACATTCAAAATTTCTTCGTACTATTCATATATTGTATATAATTTCGTTTTCTCATGTCACATTTGATCAGAGAATAAAGCATATATTGCACACAGCTGGCTAGCGTTACCAAAATGACCCTCTGGGGATCTCATTCTGCTTAGGCCTCAACTGCTATGCATGGGAGACCTTGGATCAGATTGAAGTTCCCAGTTGAATTTGGTGATGTACACCCCCATTAGTCACCTGATTGTGCAGTTTTTCTTCTGTAAAGTAGGGGGTATAGAAAAATCCCAGAAGGGAAAATGTAACAATGTAAACAATGTTAGTTTGATTTGAGACTATATATACTTCCCAGAAGATGAGGCCTAAGCAGAATGAGGTCCCCAGATGGTCAAATTGGTGATGCTAGCCCGCGGTTGCTAGACACACTATTTGCAAGCTTGAAACTATTTCAAAGCATGCTGAATGTTTTTCACCAACAAACTAGTTATGAAGTTTTCCAACCAGCAGCATCGCCCGCTGATTGGTGAAGACATTTAGAATATATCACCATGATCACGCTGCGATTGACAACACGCCGTTGCGCTCAATACGCGACTACTGGGGTCAATACTGTAAACTTCTATACCTGCAATTTACAATGCACTACATCCGGCACTAATACATGGGCGCGTGTGCTTTCTTATTATTATAACTTCATCTGGGCACAACATCACTAGCAAATATACTCTTTCCCAAATTAGTTTATATATATATATATATCATATTTGATATGGAGGCGCGGAATCAGTATGCATGTTCATTGCGTCAAACATGTTTGCTTCAGAGAGTGTGAACAAATTCTCATTTCAGAGAATGGTCATGTATCGATCTGAATCACACATTGAGATGTCCTTTAACTCAGATCAAGAAAATCTGTCTCGAATTTCGCCCATGTCGGGGTTAGAACCAGCGCCAACCTCATTTAGTCCAGACGGCGTTGATCTTGCCTATACAACCTAACCACCTATGTACAGACTACGGGGACACGCACGAACAACGTTATTGTTATAGTTTATGTACATGCCGTGAAGTTTGTTGGTGGAATAATGTTCTTATGTCATCAGCTATACTCACTCGTCCTGAATAAATTTCAGTTTATTTGAACATATACATCCAATGGAGCTATTATTTGGCTGCTAACTTGTCAGTTTTATTTTATATAAAAAATATGGCAGCAATTTAAAAACTTTGTGCTACACAAATATATGCTGTTCAGTTTTGACACAACCAGCTGGCGTAGTACACAGTTTTAAAGCTGCTACCAGATTTGAAAAAATGGTAGCTTTTTACGAGGTCTCAAATAGAACATATCTCATCTACTAACTATAATATACTCACATAGTCACTCATATTCAATATTCAGAAAATCTCATCGACAAATATGCCATGTGTCAATTCTACACAATTTTGTTTAAGATCAATATTAAAATATTGTGTAGAAGTTAATCACATTTGATTTGTTCCAAGAGTGTATTTAAACACCCATTCTCATTTGTAAACATGATGTGTCTCAATACTCATTAAATTGTGCAATATGAGTTTAGGGAAGTTCGAAGAGTGTATTTAAACTCCTATTCTTATTTGTAAATATGATATGTCTCAATACTCATTAAATGTACAATATGAGTTTTAAGATAATACACTAATTGAATTGAACAGGTGTTAATGATGGGAATCACTCTAGTATTAGTGTTGTTGAAAGGCAAAGCGACCATTTCAGTCTAACCTGAAACATTGGGTTTAAGGTGGAGATGACGAATCAGCCGGTATGGCCATCACAACACAACACGGGGTCAGGTCTCTATTCCCAAGTTTCGCTATTACGAAGGTTCCCTATTCCGAATGTTCTCTATTCCGAAGGTTCCCTATTCCGAAGGTTCTCTATTCCGAAGGTTCCCTATTCCCAAGGTTCGCTATTCAGAAGGTTTTTTTAGGTGTTAGGCGAACCCACGCATGAACGACCACCAAGACGACGTAGGAAGTGGCGGATTTTAGAGGCAAGAATACGCCAACTAAAGAAAGATAACAGTGGCGTTATAACTATATATCAGTACTGAACCCCCATAACGTGCTCCATTTAATCACTTATTTTGATTCAGTCATGCAGTCACCATGTTTCCATAATAAGCGATAGACTTACATCTGGAATAATTTGGAAATTAGAAATTGGTGCGTTGATGCGCTACGGGAATACTAGTGTAATCATATTTTTCATTCAATGTGTGTGGGTTTTTGGTGTGGGGCATATACATTTTGATGCATATCTGAATAAAACATACGCCCAGAAAGGAAAACCTTCGGAATAGCGAACCTTCCGAATAGGGAACATTCGGAATAGAGAACCTCGTAATAAAGAACCTTCGGAATAGAGAACTATCGGAATAAGGAATATCGGAATAGAGAACCCTACCCCACAAACACTTGTTCGTATATTGTTCGAAGCTCCTTTGTGCAAAGCCAGGTAAATAAAATAGTTGATGTTGTGTATGTTTTTTTTTAAAATTATTGATATCCAAGGATTTCTTTGTACATGAAAATTTGGAAAAAAAATAAAACAGTATTTGCAATTTTGGTTTTATTTTAAATAATTTTCAGATCCTATTTGCAAGGAATATGTGAATTGTCGCTTATTACTTCTAGCGTAATTATTTGGTGAACATCATGTCTTGAAGTTAGAGAATGAGATCATGCCTATCGCGCATGTTTGTCATAACTATGTACACAGAAGCCAGATACATAAAACAAGAAAACCATAGTCAGAAATTGTAACACCCTCAAGATCATATTATTAGGTATTTATAAAATATGTTGCAGCTTTAATGTAGTGATGTTGAACAATGTGTATATAGGTAACGGCTAAGTAATTGATTATATGTGATATGTTTATGTGTGCATACTGTGCACTTCGCGAGAAAGGATGTGAAAACATTTTCAAAATCGGTCGTGCCAAACTAAAGTTTAATTTGAAATATTTAAACACCATATGATATGTGTTCATAACGGCCGCATACGTTCCAATTGGTTGAAATGTCCATCGCCAAGAATACAAAGGTCATTTCATTGATGCACCAATAACCACACACCCATTGCCAAAAAAGAACGCCTTGACGATTGCCACGTTATTATGTTGACGCGCTTCCAGCTCGCGGCAAATACACTAAACTGTTGGTTTCTCGATTCTCTGATACGACATACAAATAGATGCTTGCTTCAAGTCATATATTTTGGTGTTCGGTCGGTCACGGTGTTTGTTTGTTAAATCACTAGGTTGTTATGGGAAAAGTAGGTAACAACAAATTATCAATTACCGTGTCATTCCTAACACATTTCAGTGAGTTAAAGTACGGTGATCAACCAGAAATGGAGAATAATTGTGTTCAAAGTGGTATTTTTTACAAATAGTTTATCAAAATTCACAGCACACACCGTCATTCTTATATATTAATTAAATGCAGTGAATCTCGATGGGGAAATCGTTTTCGTTAGTTTATCGCAGATAGATGCGTCCCGAATCGAGTAGTAAATATTTGCAATTAGACGCAGCTCAGACGATGTTTTCTATGGAGTGGTATGGCCGATTTGCTTGAAATTTTCGACGATGTTAGTAGAATGCTACATTCTCCTGGTTGGCATAATGCCTGAATGCGAACTTATCAGTTTTACGAACTCGTACAAGCCCATAATATGTCTTTAACGTTGATAATGAGTTAGTTGTTTAAACTCAGGTCGACAAAGAAGATAACTGCATAGAATCAACATGGATTCCAGATAAAACAATGGATCAGGAGTCTTGCCAATGTTGATTCTTGTGTTTCAAGATATGCATCATAATTTAGTACCGAACTAACATGTTCCCTTTTACAGCCATTGCCGTCTGCATGATGTTGATTGGCCAATGGGATGTGATGGCTAAAGCTTCCATGGGGCCTGTCAGTGCATTATCAATATTATCAGTATATACTAATCCCGGAACAGCTATATATATAGTTATATAAATTCCATGGGCAATTGATCTGTGGCCTCTGTCCCCCCCCCCCCCTACAGGGACACTGACCTTCAAAAAAGTTACGACAAATTATTTGTGTCATACTTTAGTCACATTCATCAATTATAACCACAGATTTAAATGTACTCAATCCGATCAGACGCTCCTAAATTATTATTTGGGGGGGGGGGGGGTAAACAATATTTGATTCGAGTCGAGGAACCCACCCGTCAAAGCTTGAAGTTTGTTATTTCTCGAGATGTGTAATAACTTGTGGCCCATAAACACGTGGTCAAACGGAGGGTCTCGGACAAAATTGCGGATGAAGATGGATAACTCTAAAACCAAGTGGTAATACGGTCAAATCTCGTGATACTTTAGTGATAATACGGCCATATTTTGTTGAAAAAAATGTTGATAAAAAACAAGTTTTGGGAAATTTTATACCATAGTTGACAGTGGTTAGTATTATTGAATTAAAGCTGCTATGTAGTCAACTGTGGAAAATCATTTTCTAAAGCCTGCTTGATTCATATATTAATCAACTCTATGGAATCGGAATATGTATTCAGTCGCATGTTTAAAATCTGTGTAAATAATGATGTAGACAGCGTTGCAACGGTTTGAATATGCATAGCCATCCATGTATGCCATTCACTTGACGTGACAGGTTATACTCTTAGGGCAATGGTGTGTTTGCATATATATCACATTCAAAACTTCAACAAACAGCATACTATTTGACGATTCCCAAACGAGTTTTGTGCGGAACTTTATCATTCCGACAGGGTATTGGCTCATGAAAGTTTCCACCGAACCGGAATATAGTTTCCAACACGTGTCTTGGCGAGATGAGCGGTCAAGCCAAATTTGTGAGCCCAGATGATGTCAAACACATGTTTAGCCTGCATGTACATGTATTCTAATTTATTGAATATTTAGTCGGTCTCTTAACCCTTCCATGACTGGATCTTCCTGATTTTTTGCGAAAATCCTGTGCCAATGCATTATCTTATATATGCGAGTCGCCCATAGGGCGCCTCCATATATCAGAGAATGCATTGGCCTATCAATATTTACATTGACCTTGTAAGCCAGTGCATTCTCTTATATATGCGAGGCTCCATATATAAGATAATGCACTGGCACAGGGTATTTAATCCTGCACCAGCGCAGCTCCCTTCAAGAAAGGGTTAAAGATGCCGTGTCCGTATTGTCGCCATAAAACCATCATACATGCATGCACGTTTTGTTCACCAAAAATAATTAGATCGAACCCAAGAGTCCATTAATATGAGGTTTAATTCGATCGTACCCATGGGTCAATTAATATTAGGTTTAATTAGATCGTACCAATGCATGAGTCAATTAACATGAGGTTTAATAAGATCGTACTCATGGGTCCATTAATATTAGGTTTAATTAGATCGTACCCATGAGTCAATTAACATGAGGTTTTGATGGCCAGATATCAATTTTCAAAAGACGAAATTTTAACTCGTTTTGATTTATTTTGGTCAGCCATGCAAACATTCCAATGGTCGCCTTTTATAGAGAGCGCCAATGCCTCCGACGCCCATCAGCGGTAACTATAATAAAGAGCGTTTTCAATTATGATCTTGTAATGGCTTTCATGAACTGATAAGATTCATTTATGTATTTTCACAATACCTACACAGGCACGTTCATGTACCGGCAGGGGGTGCACAAGTGTCTCACCCCAATGAGGACCATAATTTTCAAAAGTTGGAAATTTCATGACTCAAACTCAAATAGTTGGAAATTAAAAGTAACATGTAAATCGAATGATCTAAGTGTTTCAATCAGAGTTCGCGATTTTCCGTCTCAGAATTTGTGCCGGTTGTTTATTTTCCGACTCAGAATACCAATTCTAAATAGTCGTCACCGATTTTCCAATTCCGGAATTGTACAAATTGTTTTTCCGACTCCGAATTCCGAACAAGAATTCAATTATGTTTTACATTTGAGCTTTTCAAATCATGTGGTGCCTTTCGCTCAATATATTGTTAACCTGTTGATATGTATATATGTTAAACATGTTTATTATTATTATTTTAAATGTTCAAGGAGACATTTCACTTATATATTTAGTCCCTCTCATATCAGTATATTAATCAGTTTATTTAAATTTGTCCAGCAAGGTAGCAATGTGATGTCAATGTCACAAGTTAATGCACAGTCATTTGAGTACATACATTCCAGTAATGCTCATTACGTGAACACATATATGAAATTGAAGGCAAAGAATTTCCTTCAAGTTCAGACTGGTATGTTTTACTAATCATAGATTCATGGTCACTAGTCTGTCAGTAATGTCAAACCTCCATATATTTCTGGTGACAGCTTTAACAATATAATAATCATTCAGCACTCATACTTGTTATCATTGTGTGAGTTATAACTTGTGACTCCTTGGAATTTGAATGCATAACTCGTATTCGTTCCTCAACCATATTCTGATTATCTCATGTAAAATGCACTGCATGAACAGTGTACTCGATACATAAAACATGGATCAATGCTATGTCATTCTTGTTACTGATGTCTTTATTTACACAGTTCATGCTCTTAAAAAGTACAATTGGCAACCCAAATTATTAGCCATTTAAAAGACTATATTGGAATTTTGCATTACTCAAAACCAAATCCTATATTGTTGGAAATTGTATGGTCTCATCCCCAGTTGGAACCCCCTAGCAACATCCCTATGCCTACATGTGTCATACGAATGAGTGTGATTGCACGTATTTTCATTTTTCGTTTAACGAGTAAGCTGAAAATTAACATAAAACATTTGGTATCAAATCGGTCCGTGCATATTTAATCGATTGATGTATGAGCCTTGAACATTCCAACCTCACGAAGTTTTTGTGAGGATGTGTGGCGTTCTGAATGTGTTTTCGTCAGAAAGGGGTCAGGTCGTATAACGTGAAATACCATTAGTTTGATTGATTTGCAGACGACGATACCTCACATCACATGCTATCTCTTATTGTTTCCCGTCACATTATGTCGCACAATCTCTTGCCTGTTGACAAACATATTTCTTCTGTTCTGCTCTACGATAAACATAGTTATACTTCCATCGAACTACCATATACACCTACTGTCGCGCCCACTGCTTTCTACTATGATAAACGATTTATGATTAATGAACACGTATACTGTGTGGACTTCGCTTGGTACAGCGACGACTACAAAAAGCTCACGCTTACTGTCGTTCCTTTTCCAACCAAATACACATATCTATACATATATACATAATTATATGCAAATGGAACAGAGTGAAATTTATTTACTATGTACACATGTACATAATGAACAGATTCACGGTTTGCCGAAATCCATGCAGGTACACGGCAAGACAACTCCAATAAATAATTCCTCTGAATCTATACGGAGGGAGAGGAGCCTTATACTCTAAGTTGCATAACTTGTGCTCCAATCCCCAGTGGTTACTCCCTCATCATTCATTGCCTCCTCGTCATCATTTAATTGTCAATATTGTATATATTGGGAGACACAATAAATATGTTACAAACAAATCCGGCGAAAAATATTGATTCACATATCATTTTTATGTTATATAAAATCTGAACAGGGATCGATATACTATGAAGAGTTTTATAGATCATTTTTTACTATATTGTTTTTGGGAAATATAATGTTTAATTATTTAATTATGCATGCTTATACTAAAAACCTATGCAGTTACAAAGATAAAGTCACAAATATTCTAGGATTTTGTAACTACTTATATTTGCCAATCACAAAGACAAATAGAGTAGTATGAAAGTGTACTGACTGTTCATGTATTACATTTCAGGGACGTGTCTATAATGACTTATAGTCCAGGTGTGTCCAACATCAAAGTTCCATCTTCAATACATTTGAAGCGGATCAAAGTCCCATCTCTGATAGATAGGGATGTGATGACAGGGTGTGAAAAGTGTCGTTTTAGTCTGTTTCGCACCATAATTATCCTCATGGAAATGTGTTCATTTGGAGCGTAAATATCCACATAGATTCATATGCCCATATTAAGCGTATACCCGTTATCTCGTTGAATGGCGCGGGCCGTAGTGAAACACATTATAGAGAGCGTGAATCTTGTTAGTCGTGTCGATGACAAAAAGTAGATTAAAAATTCTTCCAATATAAGCATATTTCATATTGAAATAAGCACTATTTTGTCTTAGGTTGAACGCCGCGTTTACGCCCATATAGAGCGTTATTTTTTCTCAATTACGTTCTATATGGGCTTAAAACACGACATTGAAAATAAGCCTGTAGTGTGCTTATTTTCACGAGAACAGGCTGTGTTTCGAGCATGATCTTCACAACTGCTGGAAGTTGTGTTGATTATGGGAGGAGAGCTGTGAGACGCAACAAAGCTCCTTGTAGACACTTACATGTACCTGACTACGTTGATTATTAATGTGTACGAAAGTTATGTCTCGTTAGAGGCATTCTGGTGTGCTCGTTTGGAGAAAATAAGGTACAGTAATGACAACAATTATTTGATTACGCGTGCTTCCATAAGAGAGCTAAAAGAGTTATGGGCTGAAAGCAACTTACGCTCATTGCGGATTACCCCTATGGGTCTTGATATCAATTTTCAGCCCCGGATTGTTTAATTTGGTCTGGTTCAAGGACGAGCAGATAGGCATTCTAGTTTGACACTCAACTGAGATCATATAGCCGCGCCTTCCCTCCCTTTGCCATATGAGATGGTTGTAATAAGAACACAGAAGCGGTTGAAATACTCGATGTGATATTGATATGTATCTACAAACAGAAACGTACATACATATTAATCCTTAATGTTGCACGGGTAACGTGCATATAAAGTTAGCACACGAGTACCCATCTAGCGTTGTTCTAATATCGATACTGTATTTAAATTTTTTGAGTCACTGTCAATTTCATCAAATGTGATGGTATCAGTCAATAGAATTTCTGTGCAACATCTTACGGGAAAGAATGGTTCTAACAACTCAGAATGCCTATCGGCCGTCCATCTATGAAGTGCTACAGCGGGAGTGGTTGATTTGGCAATGGTTGCAAGTCTCCACTGTTTTGCTATCGTGTTTTTGCTCGTTTTGAATGTAGAATTAAAGAGTCCTCACATGGTGGAAGTGCAGAAAGATCAACTACCTTTTTCTGATTCTTGAACTTCTGCTGGAACTTTACCCATCTAGCTTAATTCACTTTTCTCGAATGTGGACCATACATGTATAAGGCACATGTTAACTCCTTGATTGTATTAAGCGTGTCACTGTCCAAATCCCAATTCGTTCCTAAATAAGCCATGACTTCCATATATCTTGATGGTCTTTCCAGCAAGTTCCAGAAGTGTTTTTTTCCTTTTCGGAACAATGAAGAAAGGTAATTATTATCTGTGAAGGAATGGAACCCAACAACTGCATTCTTCTGTATATTTGGCTGCCAAAATGTGGAAATGGTAGATATTGACCCAGCATGTCCCGCAATCGCTCAGAAGTTGTGGTTCATGTATAAAATTGGCTATTCTGCCTTCTATACATTGAACACTAACATGTCTGATGCACCTTAGTTAATTTTTACTATTGTCACCATTGACATTACCAGAAATATTGGATTTTTCTCTCACAAACTTGATATAAATAATGGCAAAAAAAATTCAAGTAAAATGTAACTATGTTTGGTATGAAAGGTGTTTATTGTTTTGATCTACCTTAAATGTGTCACACTAATGTGTTTATAAATCAAATTATTCAAAATGGCAACCATTTTTCACATATATTCTCTGCGTTTCCGAAAATGTAACAAATTGTGACTCACTTCATTATTTTACATGTTAGCTAATCAACTGACAACTAAATGTTCTATTCTGGTTGTCCCATTTCCTTATGGGGCATAACAAATTAATTTTAAAGTTGCCTTATCCCCCACCCCCACCCCAGAACATCTTTTTGGATACTGGCTATATTTTTTTTAATAAAGGGGCAGAACTTGGAAATGGAACTGAAATGAATCATAATATGTGGCTATTCTGGCCTATTAGGATACAAATTTATCAACATGATACAGGGTGGAGGTCAACATGGCAACCAGGGAGTTACTGTGTGGTCAGAGGTGAGGTGAATATGTATAATGGGAGTTATTGTATGGTCATGAATGATGCGAATAGCTGTACATGGTAGGCTATATGGTCATGAATGGGGTGGCCATGGTGAGATGTATAGGTATGCAAGAAGTGAGTGTATGGTCATGTGTGAGGTGAATAGGTATACAGGGAGTGACTGTATGGTTGTATGGTTATGACTACCCAGTACAGGTGTACACAAGGTGGCCCAATGGACATTGTTGTGGTTTATGTAAATAACAAGAGTACATGTACCTACATGGTCATATGTGTTTTTATGTATATATGGAGTGACTGTATGGTCATGGGTGGGATGTACAGGTGTACCTTGTGTGGCTGTATTGTCATATGTAGGTGTATATGTATACACGTGTTGTATGTATGATCATGGTGGGGTGAATGGATAAATAGATGTGCAGCTATGTGTAATGCGTACAGGTATACATGGAATGGCAGTAGTCATAATGTGTATATGTGTACCTGATATGTGCTGAATGGTCATTGACGAGCGTGTGGATGGTCATGTGTGGATGTATATGTATATATCGAGTGGCTATATGGCCATTGACATGGCAAATATGTATAGTGAGTGACTCTATGGCCAATAGTGAGGTGAATATGTTTACAGGGAGTGACTGTATGGCCAATGGTGATGTGAACAGGTATACAAGGAATTACTGTATGATCATGAATGTGGTGAATAGGTACAGCGAGTGACTATATGGTCATGGGTCAGGTGTAGGAGTTTACCTGGTGTGGCTGTATGGTCATGTGTAGGGTATACGGGTATACACAAGAGTGGATGTATGGTTATGGAGAGGTATGTGTATAAAGTGAGTGGCTATATCACCATTAGTGAGGTGCATATGTTTACCTGGAGTCATTCTATGGTCATGGTGGGGGTATATGTATATCTTGCGTGGCTATTTTGCCATGGGTTTGGTGAACATGTATACAGCGAGTGATGTATGACCAATGGTGAGGTGAATAGGTATACAGTGATTGACTGTATGATCATGAATGTGTTGAATAGGTACAAAGGGGGGTGGCTATATGGTCATGGGTCAGGTGTATGAGTATACCTAGTGTGCCTGCCAGGGTTGGGGCGATTACATGCCAATGTAATCGATTACGATTACAATTACTTTTGATTTACATGATTACGATTATGATTACTGATTACATTTTTTTCAATGTAATCGATTACGATTACAATTACTTTAGTAAATGTAATCGATTACTTTTTGATTACATCTGATTACTATCGTTAGTTTCCAACCATTTTGATCGCATATGAATAAATAATGAAATAATTCAAATTAACATATCAAATTTGATTGAATAAAGACATCACTGCATAACATGGAAACAAGAAATGACTGAAACAATAGAAAGAAGCAAGCAATAAACATATAAACTTTTTACATTTACATGTATTGGAAAGGTTTCATCATGAAGTTATGCACCAACTTATTGGGAATACATTATGTTTTATGTGTATTTATTTATGTAAATATATTTTAATATATTTTTAATTTTCTTACATGCATTCAAACTAACGCATAATATTTATGAAAATATCACCAGAAACCATTATAAATTATTTGCATGTTCTGTTAGATTCAATACCCAACACAATGAAGATAACACTAAGATTTATTTGATGATCATCCGTTGTTAATCCTGATGAGGATTAAATGAGGCTTAACTCCATGAGTGCAGTAAATGACAAACCAGCTAATTAGGTCTACCGATGTACATCACACCTGCTTTGTTCACTTAATTAGCCCTATTATACCAGTGTGATTATACAGCCATTGTCTGCAGCAGTCCCAACTCAATTTAATCTTTATTGAAGTCGGCTAGCCTATTTACTCATATTAGAACATTTCATTGTCTGTATCACAAGTTTATTGCCATTCATGCTGTATTCAACAATTGTGTGTTGTTATCTGTGTCCACTGCCAGAATGTACATACACACTGTAGCACTAATATAAAACATGACAAAATTGTACTAACTTTATAATATGTTGTTTGTATCTTGTACACTCCACAGTACCACAGTATGAGACTATGAGTATCCAATAGCCATCCATATGGATATTTAAGTAAAAGTAATCAAAAAGTAATCAAAATGTAATCATGATTACAGGTACATTTGAAAGTAATCGATTACGATTACGATTACTTGTAATCAAGAAATGTCATGATTACTGATTACAGACGATTACTCCAAATTTTGTAATCGATTACTTTGATTACGATTACTGATTACGATTACCCCAACCCTGGTGCCTGCATGGGCATGTGTGGAGTGTACAGGTATACACAAGTATGGATATATATGGCCATGGGTGAGGGATACGTATATAAAGCAAGTCGCTATATGGCTAATTGTGAGATGCATATGTATGCATGGAGTGACTCTATGGTCATAGATGGGGTGTATATGTTTATCTTGAATGGCTATTTTGTCCATGGCGAATAGGTATACAGGGAGTCACCATATGGCCAATGGTGAGATGAATAGGTATACAAGGATTGACTTATGATCAGGAAAGTGGTGAATAGGTATACAGGGAGTGACTATATGGTCATGGGTCATGTGTATGTGTATAGATTTGGTGACTATCTTGACATTTGTATTGTGTTTATGTGTATATATGGAGTGACTGTATGTTACTGGGTTGGTTGTGTATGTGTACCTTGGGTTGCTGTTGCTTTCCACAATAACTCAACAATATATTAATCGATAGAGAGGTCATGTCAGAGAGTTCTCCATCTTGTCGTTTATGCACGATGGAGCAAACGTTAAATGATTTCCCCTGATAATAATTAATCAATTTTTATGCTAATGGGCAGGTGATTCAAGTCAGTGATATCGAAATTTCAAATATACAGGAGAATACACTTATTGGGTTCCATTCCTTCACATTCCTTCGCTGGAAGATGATCAAAATATATGGAAGTCATGGCTTATTTAGGAACGAATTGGATTTTGGACAGTGACACGCTTACTATACTCGAAGAGTTAGCATGTGCCTTATGTTCAACGTTCGAGAAAAGCGAATCAAGCTAGGTGGATAATGTTCCAGCAGAAGTTCGATAATCAGTAGAAGGTACTTGATCTTTCTACACTTCCACCATGTGAGGAATCTTTAATTCTACACTCAAAACGAGCCAACATGATAGCAAAACAGTGGAGACTTGCAACCATTGCCAAATCAACCACTCCCGGTGTAGCACTTCATGGATGGACTGCTGATAGGCAGCCTGAGTTGTAATATGTTGCACAGAAATTCTATTAACTGTTACCATCACATTTGATGAAATTGACAGTGACAGTGAATATGAGATTGCATAATCCGTGGGCAGAACTATTGCAATTTATGATATGAATTCTATCAACTAGTATGAACGACCTTTCGAGTTTAGTATAGCATAAAATTGAAAGCATTGAGAACACTATCTTGGGGTAGGGTTAAGTTTTACTTTATTTCTTAATTCTGGTCTGGTAAATGCTTATAGCATTTCATGTCTGATATTGGGGAATAATTGATGCTCATTGTGGTGCATGATGTACAGCTGTATCCGTAAAACTGACAAAGTCGTGGGAATTTTTCAGAAATTTTTCACTTTAAAATAATCAAAATTTTAGCTAATTTACCCCAAAAAAATCAAAATTTAAACAAAAATAGACTCTACCATAAAATAAACTCCCTCAGATACATGCCAATTCCATGGTGTATGATAAGACTCTGAATTGGTTAACAAAATGGAACGAAAACGGGCTTTTCTGACTTGACAGGTATTTTCAGATAGAAAACAGTTTTAAGGGGGTGGGTTAAGTTTTTGGAAATATCTCGGATTGTTGGAAATCATTGCTGGTTAATTTAATATATTAATAAATCAGGTATATAACGCTGAAAATTTTGATGCACCAATGAGAGCTTTATACCAAAAAATGAAAATTTTATAGGAAATCTTCTGGAAAACTTTTTTGAAAAAGCACTGCAATTATTGCATTTTTTTTTGCATTTTTGTGAATTTTTCACAAAAATTGTTGGATAGTATAACTTTTTGCACATTATAAATGTTAAGCAGCCCAGATATAATAAGTATATGATATTCAAGTATATTTAATTTAACATTTGTCTTATTTTATTGGTTTTCCTGATTATACTGATATTTGCAGGTCAAAGGTCAAACAAATATATTTTCCACCTGCTCCGCCCTGGATACCTCAGTGTTTTGGAACCCCCATGGGGCAAGGATAATTGGAGATAGCGTCAAAATTTCTACCCTTTCGTGTGACACTACCCTCATCTGGGGGCCGGTCTAATATCATATAGCGTATTATTCTCTCCCGGCCATGGGTTCTAACAATATACCGGTACTCTACTGCATCCAATACAGTTTTGCACTGTTGACGTTTATCTCTAGGTTTACTCCTACCCTCCAAGAGCATACATGTGCCAGACACGCGTGGGGTTGCAATGTATTACATTTCGTTACCAAATTTGCGTCGTTATAGCCTTCAATGTTACAATGATGTAAATATTTTCCATATGCATCAGTGCAGACAGCTGATGCTATACTGTTTTTAGTATAATACATATGTCCTGAATTTTCTGGAAATCTGAAAGATTGATGTTTGGGGTAAAGTTTTATGCAAACAAAAAGATATCAACGTATTGAATCAGCGTATAAATATTAAACTAAAATAATGCCACATTTGACAGCATGCCAGACAATCAAGTTATCATCCAAAGGGTTAAACTCTGTACCAATGGTTATGTTACGTATGGAAGTTTATAGAGGAGATGTGCTTTTTATTTTATGTAATGTATCTTGTAATATATAAATATATTGGCAAGGCAATTGACCAACCAGAGCCCGATGTTTACTCTATTCTATAATCCCCTGTAACCGTTTGGGGATCTCTGACCCATATTTGCATAACTAAAATCTAAACTAGACGTAACCATATTGCAAGAATAGGCATCGTAGTTCTTTCCTCAATATTGAACAAAAAACGAATGCTCCACAATTAGTATATTGCCATGCATCTTATACGTATAGTATCAATTAGAACAAGTGGTGTATTGAGGCGCGCCTTAATATCGCGATATTGAGCGCGACATTTGCGATGAATACATATCTAGATGGTAGAGCCTTCTAACATTAGTGCAAACAACCTGAAACCACAAGCCGATTTTACGACTTTTATCAAGATCGATATATCGCAATATATCGCATGATATATCGCAATATATGAGCCGGACATATCGCAACAGTGTCGCAAGCGGCGCGACTATAATCGTTCTACTTGCAATATAGGCCGGATATTGGGCGCGAAAATAGCGCGATTAATATAACAATTCTTCTGACCTGTACTGTATTCCATTGCCAGGCTTATCGAGACCTAATTAAACGAAGAGGGAGTGAAGAACCCACGCTTCCCGGTCTCGGATACACCAACAACCAGCTGTTCTTTGTCAACTTCGCCCAGGTTAGTTCGCCATGTGCATGTATGCTTAGTTGGTAATTTAAAGTGGTGCATGCAGTTCACAATCCTGCACATCCTGTTACAATGATAGATATTAAAGTAATACACCTTCTTGGACCTACGAGCGAAACCTCACAACGAAGAATTCACCTTGTAACTCGGGTTCGAGCAGCAACGATGGAGGGGTTCAAACATCCAGTTGGCTTCAGTCATATTTGTTTGTTACGGTTATTGACCTGTTGGAATAAAAGCTTTGTTCCACATATTTAGCATTCTTACGCAATTATAAACTGTTTGATTTGACTATATTTTGGTACATCGATAGACCAATATGAGTGCAGGGTAACTTTGTACTGTCGGTTTGGAGCTGATCAAATTATTGAGTACTTGTACTTGTAGAATTTTACATAATTTTATTCAACAAGAACTGAAACTCCAACTGGATGAGAGATGTACGTCAATTTGTTGACAGTTAGTATAACAAAACAGTTCAAACGCCTAGATTCTGGAATATAAACATCGAGCTTCTCGAATGTAGAACTATAAAGCCAGGTGCATATATTACGTAACATACACCGGTTTCTCTACTGTAGCTGCACAATATACGAAACTGATTCTTATACTGAAAAAACATTGATGTTCTAACGTAATATGATATGTGTCGAATTTTTTTAATTGCCGAATATTTATACTGAAGCCGAAAACTTAACACTTCTAAACAGCCAGAAGTAGTGACTTGTCTGATTAACCAAAGTGCTCATTCAAACGATAATTAAGTGACGTGTTATAACTTAGACAATGTGCAAAGATTTTATTACTAACAGGTGTAGAAAACACTTCGATTGAATAAACCGAAACGAACACATAGATTGATTGTTGACAATAATTTAGATATAAATTTGTATCGATAACACCGAACTAACGTAAAGCAAAGATAAACATTGACATATACAAATTAATGTTAAACCTACATTACAATAATATACTCTTACAGTAGGTTTCATCTATTTATTTTCAGCAGCATTGCATACCTTCTTGAACTTAAATGAGCACAATGTGTCCTCTATAGTCTATATATGTAGCATTGCCCACTCTCTCTCTTCCGCATAGCTGAATCCAACGCATGCATTTTTCTTTGTTCTTCGTCGGCTTCGGAAACGGTTTAAATGTAACATTTTCCATGTGTTGTTTGTGATTGTAACGACTATCACTGTTACATTCGCCCCAGGAACATCTTTTAGTCGGCATTTTATCGTTTGTAAATAGTTGTAAACGTATAAATATTAGAAGAAGGTATGAACGAAATAGAACCACGCACCGAAGCTTGTACAATGTACCGCATTTGATGTGAATATTTGTACCGCCCCGATGCCAAGGCGTCTGGGTAATTCCAATCTATTTTTAGTTCCGGATAACAACTATTGGGGAACTGTCTTAATACCCATGTAATTAATATAAGTAGATAAACATGCATGCATTGAGATCATATAAAAAACATACCACATGCATGATATATGAGCCAATGAGGAATTTCCACCAGGCCACGGTCAAACACAATTCTGGACGATCGATCGTGCAATTATACATGTATATATTATAGCGAATACAATTTAGCAAAACGTAATGAGTAGAGATCAACCTTGGTGAAACGAAATTGGTTAATTGGTCCAGTCGACACATTGTGCGGAAACTCAGCGGGCAACATGACTGGCTATGGCATATTAAATATGACGACCAATTGTCACCAAACTCCACCATAATAACTTGTCACACCTACTATGCCATCGCTACCGTGATACGTGTGTCCGCAGCCAATTATGCCATGATTTGCGTTGCACTTGTTATGAACTGTTTTCGAGTCTAAACTGCTTCTTTCGTTTTTTTCTTGTCCCATTAAGGTTTGGTGCTACAATGGGAGACGACAGACGGCCATATCTTACGTATTAGATGGCGTTCATAGCTTACCACGAGTTAGGTAAGTGTCTGCTTAGGACTAACTAACTACGAGTTCGATAGTCTGAAACGGTTTAACACAGTCCATATTACCGCCGCTATAAAAAGCTTTCCTCGGAAATCTCCGCAGCATGAAGTCACTGCGTACATATCGTATTAACAAGGATTTTATTAATGACATGTATCGACTTACGCTTTCGTTTTCGCAAGTAACAAATTTGGTGATAATTGTTGAAATTCTTGTAAAAATTATATTTTATGCGCTAGTTAATAATAGCAATTCTGTGATCTTGTGATGGGTGCCTTTTAGTGTTGTCGTAATTTAAAAAATATTAAACGCTGTGTAAAAATAGCCATGTGACAGGAAAATTATTCCTCTATTTTGACTCAGCCGACTTAGTTACAGCAATATTCTTGCTCCATTATTTTAACTTTTGAGTATGTCCCCGGGTACTGAATTGGTTGCATTGATTAGATAATGAATCTGTTTTTCTCGCAAAAAGATATAACAAAAACAACAGCTGCGTGGTGTGTTATTGTGTGTTATAGTGTGTTATTGTGCCATTTAATTATCTCACATTACTTCAAAATTGGAAACAGTCATAGTATCCGGCATAACAGACTTTCCATTTCATCGGTGTGTGGGAGGAAAAATGCTATTCAATGCAAAGGACATCTTATCGCTTTGGCCCACATATATGTGTTAACTACTATGAAGACGTCGCTAAATATTTCTGAACCAAACCAATATGTTTATGCTTGATTAATTAAATTTGAATTGCATTGAGGAGGCCTATTTATCCGACAATGGATCAAGATATTGTTTTAAATTATTGCCAATCATTGGGAAATTTTGCCGATACTTATAACAAGCCGACGTTAACATATTGACCGGTCGACATTAATAACCGATAAATGTTACCGTTGCATATCTAAAAACAAACAATAGCAGTAATGCATGCAGACAAAAGGAACATTTCCCGATACCAACAACATGTATTATGTTTAACCCATTGTTGGACTGTGTAGAACATTGGACGTTTCAGTATTCTCAATTCTTCAATAATGATAACACTATCATTGCCATCAAGCCACGCCAGAGACCAGAGTCGACGTCAGCGTCAATTGGTATAAACGCTTACAAGTCAAGGGACGAGCACGTGTTCACATACAGGTTAATTACATCCTACTTTGTCTGCGTTGGCGATCAGGAAAAAACACTGGGGGGATTGGGGGGGGGGCAATGGAAACCTGCTGTACGAAACCAACATCTTTGTAACGCGGCTCGAATGTTCGGAACTTCATTCTAATTGATCAATTGTGCAACACAAACCTGTGCACTCACCTCTATAATAATTTATACATATATAAATTAACATATATAAAATGTTCAAATACATTATGATTGTGATCGAATGACACAAATGCGTTTACAATAAATGACGATAAAGCTATTTCTATATCTACCTTCACATTTAACCAATGTTTTTATTTTTATATGTATCCATACAAAAGGCATTGGGCCACTTTAAAAGGCGTGGGTTAAGAGGCTGGATTGTGTCCTAACATTACTCGCCATGATAAATTCGAATATATAAGTTTAATTTATGTTCCGTTCACGCCACTGGCTGTGTTGTTCTGCTGCATTACTATGATGCTGGTAGGACAAAGCGTTGATGTTAAATGGGTACTGTACCCTAAGTCCGGCCATTTTTGAGACCATCTCCTTTTATACTTAACAGAATATATGCAACAAATGAATGAATTTGAGCCATGGATGAGTGCCAAATACACTCATTTACCGAATGAACGATACGAACAACATGGTAATTATAATGAAAATGAATTTATGGCTGGAGTCATAAAATCATTTTCTTTATAATGACCATATTGTTTGCATCATTCATAGAGCATATGAGTGTATTTTGCACTAATCTATGGCTCAAATTCATTCATTTGTTGCATATATTCTGTTGAGTATAAAAGAAGATGGTCCCATAATTGGCCGGATTTAGTGTACAGTACCCATTTAAGAATAAGTACTGTTAATGTTACTATAGTTACTAATGATGGCGACTCTGGTGTTTGAAAAACAAAACGTCAGAAACAACCATCTCAACCATGGTCGGTTTTGCAACACAAACATCACAGATAATATTAAAGATGCATAATCCGATTAAGCGCCCCTCATTTACTACTTATTTGGTTTCGGGGTTAAAAAATATTTGATTCGAGTTAAGGAACCCACCTATCAAAGACCAGAGTTATTAGATATCGATTTTTGAAATCTATTATTCGTTACCATCTGAGACTTAATCGTGGCTCAGTACAAAGTCGACGAGCCATTATTTCCATTATTCGAAAGTCTGTTGAGTACGAAGTAATGTTACGGATGGCAGATTAGCCGGAATGTGAATATACCAATTGTCGTTGTCGAGCAATTTTTGGACAGTTTTCGAGCAAATGTATCAAATAAATGTTATATTATATGCATACTAGTCCCATATACTCATTAAGTTGTTGTATAATCACTAGTCAGTGAGTGGCTTGAGATTACACCCCCTTTCAACATAATTTCGTACACGATCATGTGTGCCACGCTTTACCCAATCCACTATCCGTGAATTATTTTGATTACGTCTTGTACACAGAAATTCTTAATTTAATTTATGACTCAGTCATATATTAAAGGTACGGTTGGCCTTGGCGGTGGATATCCTGTGAAAATATTTCCACCCGTCAAAAATCACCACAAACAGAAAGAACATCAAAATGTAGACAGACTTTGTCCGTATACAAATAAGAAATATTGCATAAACAGTATGTTATTGTCATACGTTTGACCATTGTTATGTAAACAAAAGAATAAAAAGTTACTTTTCTGGTGTTTGTTTATATTATGATGGTAAACATAAAGAGCATTCTTTGTTGGTGAATTCCTGATATGGAACTAATAAAGAGCGTTTATGCCATGTGTGTGTGATTAGCCAGTAGCATTGTGCTGTCTTCTGTAACACAACCAGGCTCTTGCTTAGTTAAAATATAGTAGGTCTTTTTGATAACATGCTGTTCACGCGATGGTCATGGTATATACGAACGAAACTGTATGCGTTTTAATGTTTTTCTGTTTACGGTGATTGGAACAAATATGAATATTTTCGACAACTAAGGCCTCACGTGCCTTTAAATTTATATCAAATTATTAACTTTGATTTTAAGATAACCTATTAACCTGAACGTTTACAGAATACATCTTCGACTCAAATTACTTAGTGTTCTATCATTGATATTAGATCGTTGTTATCACCTGCAATTTATTTAAAATGGTGTAGAGTATCCCTTTAAGGACAAACATTATTTATTTTTTGTTATTATTTTTTGTTATGGTGTTTATTTTTTGACGTGTTTTTGTGTTTATGGTTTTTTCAGTTTGTTTCTGTCAGGATGTTATTACATATGGTTAAGAACAGAACGAATATTACTAACATTTCACTATTATCAATTAGTTATTTACTTAGGTTTTATAGGTATAATAGACAGTTAGCCGTTTGTCAAAATGCATGCAAAGGAATCGCATGTGTTCTTATATACATGGTATATTGTAAAGTGAATAACATATTTTCGAAACATATATACATGTATTGTGTAAGTCGCTAATGTGCTTTTTAAAGGAAATTAAATTAGAGGTTGAAGTGATTAGTACTCCTTCAAGTTAATACCGCGATATACAGACTAGCCTTTCCATGACTGGAGCTCATTTACATTTTACGGAAACCATGTGCCAGTGCATTCTCTTATACGTGTATACATTAACAAGATAATGCAATGGCGCATGATCTTTAGTGTTGTACCAGCGCAGTTCCATTCATGAGTATAGCCAGCTAGGGTTCGGACGAACCCGCCCTTGAAAACAGAGATGCACTCGTCTGACTTCCAGGCTTCGACAGGTAGTTGGCTCGGGCAACTTCTGGGGGTTTGTTAAGTTAATGCATGAACCCCGAAGTTGCCCGAGTCAACGAACCGTCGAACCCTGGAAGTCAGGCGACACGGACACTTAAGCAGTCAGCAAAAGCATGATCGGCCTATAGTAGATTATATCACATTAAATTGAGGTTTCAGTTAAATCCACATATAAGCAGGTCGAACATTTTATTTTAATGTGAATCAAATCAATAGTCCCGTGGAATGTCGGCATATGACGTTGCTAGTCGAAAGTGGACAGAATTGTGTTTAGTTTCAATTAAAGTGACGCTGTTTGAACGTGTGCATGTCAACTTGTTTTCACAGTCATTGCCAATTATGAACGAATCGACACAGTGTATGCAATGTACATTTATATATAGGGTACATTTTTGGGTGTCAAGATGTGTTCCCGTGTGGTCACGTAGTATATGTATATCGAGGACGATGCTTTCATTGCGAGGGTTCGAACCTAGTTTCTGGACACGAAGTCCTGCCAAAAACAGGGTTTTAGTTGAAGTCCCACTCATATCAACCAAAAATAAGCACATTATTAGTTGGTGGGTGGGATGTCAATTAAAACCTTGGTGTGTGCGACTGCATGCCCAGTAAATTTTCGATAGATCCGATATAGCATCAGGGTGGGAACAGAAGGTTCGATTACAGGCCGTACAGCGCGCTAGTCCGATCCACTCCCAGAGTTCAATAGTCAAAGGGTTCAATGGTCTGAGAGTACAATAGTCCGATGGATCAATGGTATGATAATTCGAGGGTGCAGCAGTCCGAGGGTTCAATATCCCGAGTGTCCATTAGCGGAACGTGGCGACGGGGATTTGCGGGTCTCCCCAACTTTGTTAAAAATTCCAGTTGGCTTGCAATAGGTCGGGGGTTATAGATTACATGAATATAGAATAAGTCAAATATAGTTTGTTCATGTATATATTATAGGAAAATAAAGACGCAGGACATTCCTAGCTTTGCATATCATGTTCTACATGCATATAGATCTAACGATAATGGGCGATATGCAATCACTGAATCACTGGGTTCAGTTGACCATCAACTGATTTATTTTCCGGGAGATCGAGTATGGATCGTTTTACTTCGTTTGTCTGCTTGCGTGAATTGTGATAGTCAGATGAATCCGAAGGTAAGATCACAGACACACCGTTGAATCGGTCTTCGGTGGTAGATGATTGTGTTTCTATCGCATCATGGAGGTTCGCAGCCAATTTTGCTGGCGGGGATATATGAAATTCATATTATGAATCTTATTGTCGATATTGGAGTTTGATGCGCCGGGTTGAATGTTGGTGACATGATTGTGCAGGTTCTGTCGTTTCCCCATATGTTACTGATACCGGTGCAGTTCCAATAGTACGGAGAGTTGGATAAGGATTCCTGGATTTGGTTCTTGTATCCGCCTGTTCCTTGCACATATCAAACGAATCAAACTGTGCATACACATTTTCTGAGCAGGACGAGTTTGATGACGCTTTCATATTCGGTCGTTCCACCGTTATTGAAATGCCTTTTAACCATGAATTTCGCAGAGAACTACTTGAGATCAATTTCATATGCGATTCCACGAACTCAGTAAGTTCTTTGTATTTAGCCATGCTGTTTGCAGCGACTATCTCGAAGACTGAGCATATATTTTCCTCAATTAGATCAATGTATAGTCTTTGGTTTTGCCTGCAGTGTTTGCACATTTCTGAGAGACGTTGTTCAGTTTCTGGTTGAGAGCATTTGACACAAACTTTACCGAGAGACACAATTTTATTGTTCAAAGTCTTTGTCGTTTGCTCTCGTTCAGAATTACTGGCTATAATGTCATCTTTTAATAGCTTCACTTGTGATTTCAGATTGTCAATTCCCATGCATTTATCACTTTGCGTGCGTTGTTGGGCAAGATCTAACGTTGTTTGTGCTTAAATAGCTTCCTTGATCGATGTCGAGTTATTCGAACATGTTTCGACAGGGCTTTCAATAGAATTCTGCAGTGTGTCGAATACTGTCTTCTTGTCGCTTCTGACTGCTGCAGGTGACGACTCCAAGCTACAGAGTCTTTTGTTTATGGAAGAGTTTTCTGTCGCGGAGTTTGCTTTGATAAGTGTGATGTCGGTAAGCACGCCTGCTAGCCTCTCCTGAATGCACACTGAGTCACAGATACATGTCGAGATTGGAACTTGACTATACTCTGCAGGAATCACGGAACTAAATGGTTTCCCATAGGCGACAGTGTTAACGTTTCGGCCAAATTCACTGAATTGAAGCCTGCAGGCCATATCAGTGATGTTTACCCGGCTAGATTGACACCAGTTGATCACGAAAATGGTAGAAAAATCATAGGTCATGTGTTTACTTTTTAAAATAAATCCCCAAGTGTACGACAGGGCTGTCCCACAGCCAAATTTGATCTGGAAATATCCAGAACTACAGCAGCTAGTTAAATAATTTTCCCGCTCACAAAAATCCATTCCCCCATTCATTCACCAGTTTAAATTATTTAGATATGATGTACAAATCAAATAAACGCGATGTCATCCTTTAAAAACGTGTCGCATGTATCAGGTGAAGGTCATTCTTCAGTTACCTCCACCTTTAGCATTCCACGCTGTACTCGTTCCCCGACTCTAAAACACATTTAGCTCCCTGATTCCTGCAGAAGCACTGTCATGGCGTTGGGTTGATTTGGATATGGAGTCTCTAATATCATCGAATGCGCCGCAGTGAATGAAGTGGGCCAGCACATATATGTCCTTCGCGAGTTTCTTCTCAAGTGGAATGCCACCCTTTTTCGTTGGCATACGGGGTTTGGGCTTGTAACCCCAGAGTTCAGAGCACTGCTGCCTAGCTCTGACGAATACACTTTGACGTAAACGATTCGATGATTTTAGATATAAATCTCTCTCTCTCGGCAGGTTGATGAGCTGATCTATGTTAGCATTCCCATTGTCATCTGGAGGATACGTTGGCTTCTCGGCACTCGAAGTTGTGCGTGGCGCATCATGTCGGTTTTGGAGTTCCGGTAACTGCTATGAGTAGCAGCAATGTTAGTACTAGCTGAGCTGGTGTTGCTCAAAACGGTGACGTTTTTCCGTCTATAACAGTAGTCTCGTGTTCCATGTCGATAGACTGAGAATGCTGATTTTCAACAAGGTTGTCGGACGAGGTTCATAGCCATGCACCAATATTGGTCCCGCTAAGCAAGACCAGTATTTTATATGTGGGTGCTAATGAGCGTGACCAAATGAAAATCGTTGTAAGCGAAATAATTTGGTTGTCGACAGTGGGTCTATAGTGATTCACAATATCGCTGTCACATTCAGCTTTCTGTTGACTGATCTCATGTGGCCTTAATCATGATCTATAGTGGCAATCAAATAATTCATCGTCGTTAAACACGATAATCTTGTGAACCACATTGCACTAAGCTATGACCTGGTAACCCCATAATTAATAAAAAATAATCACATACCTACTATCTTGATCCCAGCTATAATTAATAGATTTCACATGAATGGAGCACTCAGACTAATTGTTCTTTAGAAGAAAAAAAACATACTCAAACTCGAAATTAAGTAATGTTTACAGAAACTAGGCGGCATGAAGTAATTCCATTAAAACGTTATTATAATTCATTAGTCGTAGTAAAACGAGTTCAATTTTTCCAATTTCGTACATTTTATCACCGAGATTATCAGATTCGGTGTATAATATATTGTCCCCATTTAACCTATATTGCACCTAAATATGACACTGGGATGTTTAGCTGGAAGTTAAAGCACGGACGGCGTTCGTTGCAGAAATATTCATATTTGTTCAAATCGTCAACAGAAGGAATATTAAAATATATATAGTTTTGTTCATATGCCAAACCTAATCAGCGCGTAAATAGTATATTGCAGTCAAGACGTGCGATGGTGTATGTAAACAAGAGCCTGCTCGTGTTACAGAAGTTTTGCTTATGTTTACATAACACGCCGCAGTTCTATTGGTTAATCACCCACAAATTATATAAACGCTCTTTATTATTTCCATATCAGGAAAACTGTAACAAATACCGCTCTTTATGTTTACCATATCCGGATCTAAACAAAAGCCAGGTTCTGTAAGTTTTTTGCTTTTGTTTACACAACAAAGGAAAAACATTTGACAATTTAAACTTACGTCGAATTATATACCGATAGCAGTCTACAGCGCAAATAACTTTTTTGAATTTTATCCCCGAGTCTAGGTTGTTGCTTGTGGACTCATGGACTAATTCTGGAGATATTATAGACGAGACACTGGTATATTTTAGTTCGTTTCTATATAGAATTCAGGCATTTCTTGGCAAATAAGCCAAATTTATAGATGCAATGTCAAATTTGACACTATTAAACAATCCTCTGTTTTCTCTTTTCCGTTTTCCATATCACAAACACAAATTAAACCGGACACAAGATCCCATGGATGTGTTGTTTTGATAGCCATATGCCGACTTTCGAAAGATGACATTTTAACACGTATGGATTTATTTGTCAACCTGGCAAAAAAAATCAGTGATGGCCTCTTATAAAGGGTGTCCAATCTTTATCGACCAAATGTGTTAGGTTATAAAGAGCGTTCTCAGTTAGAATCTTTGTACTTATTTTTTGTGCAAAACGTATATCTTAATCGTATTTAAATTCGCGCAGTACAATTTTTCACGCACTCATCGGTGTGCGAAATTAAAACTGATCGAAAAATAGTACAACTCCTGATTTATAGCGAAACACAGGGAAAGCAGATGTATATGTTGATGAGTTACATACATTACGGAAGGCTGGACTGAATATAGACAACTAGATCTGTTTTATACGACTATATATTACATGCGGGTGACCAACATAAAAATCATTACTCATAATTATGCAAATCAACAAATGATGGTAACATCGACGGTGTTGAAATAATTGTAAGAAATATACATGTGCCAGGCCGAAGGTGCACGAAGTTACGCCCCCTGCCATCAACGCTGTATGCAGTGACACCATGACCAAACAGACTGAATTATTTATGCCAACACAACCCTCAGCCAAGTGTTGATTTTTTCTGAAGTCAGCTGCCTATAGTATGTGGCTGTGGTTTTACTTCTTTCGAGTTTATTCCAACTATTTCAATTGAGTATCACTGAGAATAAATAGTTGGAGCATATAATAAACACACATCTTGACAACAGATTGATGATGCAGTCATGTTTTACATGCACGGTGTGAATCCGTCGTTATTGTGTTTAATTTACATATGTATTTTCAGAACGATTAAGAACTGAAACCGTCACCAGATCCAAAATATTTAGGAAAACATTGTTGTCAGTTTTGAATTCGCGCAGCTATGTGTGCGAATTCAAAATGCGCGAATTCAAAACCAAGCGAAATAGGATTTGACTGTCGTTCAATTCCATATATTATATAGCCCACTTCAGCCAATAACATAACAATTTTGACTATATGCCTTCATAAAATAACTTCATAATATCGCAAAGGGATATAATACGCAGATTATATCTGGGATGGTTGGGTTTTGTCATCGTTCTTTATTATCCGAGTCGATACAACACGCGGTCACGATCCCATACATGGAGAAAACGTTAGTACATAAAACTTGATCATGTATGAAGAAAAACACTGCCATGTCATATATTCTCACATAATCGGTAGATCAAGTCCAATACATGATTACCTCTCTAATATACGTGCAGATGTTACACAAATTATCGTCAAATATGCTCCAGATTCGCGCTCGATGGGTTCAATTTTTGTTTATAATTTCCGGGGGAGGTCCCTACGTGAAAGGGACACCCCTCCTGCACCATCACACGCACCGCGGTCGGCGCTTTTCACCTCGGTCACGTGCCCCTCAAGTTAATATTCGAACCCGCATATTAAAAATGCTGGCTACGCACATGGTTCCATTAATGAACGGGGTAATGCTGTATCAGCGCGGCTCCATTCATGAAAGTGGTAATGTTGCACCAGCTCAGCTCCAGTCATGAAAGGATTAACAATTTGTAAGTGTCACAGATGTCTCCATCCAAAATAACCCACAGCACATGTCACTGGAGGCACTTGCTTTGATATTAGAGTTATCGATCTTGATGCAGGGTATAATACTCAAACCTGACACACCCTAAATTCACATATTATATTTAACTAGTACAAATACATTGGACAGTGCCAAATCCACTAAATCCCAGTTCTTGTGGAAAATATGGGATTGTGAATACCGAGGTACATCCACATGACGCGTTTAAGAAAAGTGCAGCTGATAAAGAATCTCAAGATAGAACTTGTTTTGCAACATTATGAACAATGGCACAAGTATGTATTTCGACATGTAATTGACGGGCCGATATCTTTAACAAAACTAGTTGGACCAATCGAATGATAAGTATCTTCTTTATGACCCCCCCCCCCCAACGTTTGTCAAATGTTAAACAGATGGAAATAAATTTGATATACCTGACAAAACATTTGTTGGAAATTTCACAAGACCAATAGGTTGAAATTGTTCTCGTAGTTTGATTTTCCAACAATTTATTAGTGGAGAATTTGTAATTTTTAGACTAACATTTGCATATTTCCCTACTTTCGGTAAAATTGGACTGAAATTGCTATCAGTTGGAAATTATTCAACCTTACGGGGTGTGAGGTTTCAAAATTTCCAACAATTGGAAAGCTTGATGCCAGTCTGAATGCTAGGATTTAGCATATTTCATGTTCAGATTAAAACAAATCTCACACCGAACCGAACCATAGTCGATCCGGTGTGTCCCGATCCCTCCCCAGTGGCCAGTCAAAAACGGCTAATTAATTTAAGAAAAAACACATCGGGTGAATTTGCATGGCATTTGACGACTTGATATTAGGTTTTTTTAATTTTCAGGCTCAGATCTACACATTTTCTTGTACTAGTCGGCCCAGTTGATTATGTCCCCTCCCCCGATTAGTGACAAAACGACTACTGATTAATTTATAATATGCTACCATCCAGGCGATTGTGAGAAACCAGTTGGATATGGTTCAAGGGGGTGTAGTTAGACGAAGGTGGACACCCTGTCTTTTTGCGAATGTGATTGGGGGGGGGGCTAGCCCTGGATGCCCGTGAACACCTCGTCCTAACGCAGAGACCATATATATAGCCACGTCACTGCAATGAGTCGAGGCTGTGTTATGGTATGACACCATCTACTCACTCTGTTAACCACAACCTGTCATTAATGCATTGAATAAAGTGGTGAGTGAAAAGATTGGCCTTCCGTATCTATCTAAGTGCTAGAAGCCGCCTCGAGAATTTGAACATAAAACCTGACTTAGGGTATATTCTCATTGCACATGCGCGTGTGATTAATCGCAGCGTTTTTTAAGGTGCGTGTTAACATAACACAGAGCGATTCGTGATCAATTACCTTCCTCAAACAACCACGTCCTATTCGTGACCAATCATCTTATGCAATCAACTCGTCATCGTGATAGCCGTTACAGAGAATGGCATGGTTCACTCGGTCACATTATACTATCCGGGTACAGTCATTCTCATAACTGATGGGCGATAAAATAATAAATGAAGTACGGAAAGGAAATGGCTTGGAAAGAAGTTTCCAACGTATAGCTAGCATCAGTGGTGATTTTTGTAGAATTCAGTAGAATTATATTACCTGTCAGTCTCGCGCAACACTGTACCCAAGATTGTGAATATATAGATTGATATTAATGTGCCGTTTAGCATGTGCGATCACTGATGATAAGCCGCCAATGGCGATCAAATTGAAATCAATCGCTCACACATGCGAACAGCGTCCTGGCGACAGAATTCGACCTGAAACGATGCGTGTGTGACTCTTAAGGTCGAATTATGAGTCCCATCACTTATTCTATTTGAATGGTGGTTATAGTACCGCGTTGTCGCTGTTGCCAGCGGCTATACAAATGAGCACTCGATGATGGGGGAGGGGGGTCTGAAAAAAAACGTTCATACACAGGGTTGAACATAAAAATCCCTCCCAACCATGGGTCTACCATCCTCCCTACATGCAAATCTATTTGTTTTTCTCCCAACAAATTGGGGTCTCACCCCCTCTTTCCCCATAATTTTTACTGGATATCATATGTTTGAGTACAAATGTTTTAAATGAGCTTTATTCAGAAAGACGATTTTTGTCAGACATAGCTAACTATTAGGCAAAACGTTGAAAGATCTAATTCAACCACTTGAATCGTACACTTTTGATAATCTTGAGTGATAATAACAATTATATACATAAAACTCCTGTAATCTGGGTTGTGATCGTACTATATAGTGTTATATACGTTTCAAGCTGGAATACAATATGCATAGTTATGCCCAACTACATGGAATTGAACCCTCTATTTATAATTATAATTAGCTAGATATAATTGTGTCCTCAAAACTTATGTCATTTTGATGGCATGGCTCGTTATACTCAACTTATACCTGAGTAAATCTAACTGAGGAAAATTAAAGTTAATGTGTCAGCATATATAGGCCTGTATGTGGTCACCCCCAACCGAAAGTACTTTATCATCCTCCAACCTACCCTAGACCTGTGTATGAATGTGTTCGTCTGACTCCCACCCCTATTGGGGGAACTCTTAGCAGTGGGAGGAAGGAATGCCATCGAACACACATATAGAGCCGCTCGACCTTAAAAAACGCTGCGATTAATCGCACGCGCGTGTGCAATGAGAATAGACCCTTAAACTGAGAACTTTATTAATTATATTTGCCGATAAAATCTTGCAATAAATAGGTTAACGCATAGCTGACGGCAATTTCATGGAGGTCAATGGGACACATCTACCTGTTCCAAGAAAGTCGCTATCCCTTTATGTGCTGCATTGAAAGTACCCGTGACCGTGACGAGTTTACCGATTTACCCGTATACCCGTTCCCATGTGACGGGTATAGCACACTTCAACAAACAGCATACTATTTGACGATTCCCAAACGAATTATCACTCCATCAGGGTATATTGGCTCGTGAAAGGTTCGACTCCGAATCGAACCGGATTGTAGTTTCTAACACTTGTCTTGTCGAGATAGCACCCTGGCGAGATGAGCGGTCAAGTCAGAGTTATGAGCCCAGATGACGTCAAACCCAGGTAATTATCCATGTTTAGCCCACATGTACAATGTATTATAATTTATTGAATATTTAGTCGATCTCTTAACCCTTTTAATGATATAATTCGTCACCACGGACTTAATTTTCACTGTTATGCGGATGATACGTGACTTTATGTCCACTTTCAAACCGAAATGTTTTTCAACAATGTGTTTTCGACATAAAACTTTGGATGTCACAAAATGTTCATAAATTGAACTCTGTTAAAACAGAAGTTTTATATGTTGGTTCAGACCGCCAATTGTCAAATTTTGTATATATTCTTCTTGGCGATTCTGTTGTTCCTCCGTCGACTGCGGTCCTCAATTTAGGATATCTCATGATTTGTCACCAGATTAGTATGTTACCCAAGTCTGTAGGATGGCATATTTTCATCTCCGAAATATCGACAGAGTTCGGAGTGTAATCGTCAGAAAAACGGCAGAATAATTGTTCCAAGCATTCATAACGGGACTACTGCAATTCATTATACGGATGTTAAGCAAGCTCTTATTGACAAACTTCAAATATTTCAAAATTGTGCGGCAAGAATGATCACCCGTACAAATAAATTTGATCACATTTCCCCAGTTCTTGAAAATTTGCAGTGGACATTGGATCAATTTGAAAATGCTACTAATTGTCTACAAATGCTACCATCAGCTAGTACCATCTTACCTGGCTGAATTGGCGGCCAAAATGAACCGGCCTATCCTCTAAGGTCTGGAAATGCGTGCAATCTTGTACTGAACCCCGGTGACATAAAAAAGTGCGGCGATCTGGGATTATTATTATTATGACTGGAGCTTCCTGAATTTTTGCGAAAACCCGTGCGAATACATTCTTTTATATATGCGAGTCGCACACATAAGATAATGCATTGGCCTAACAATATATATCGGTCCGTGTAATTGTAATAGTTGTACTTGTAAGTTGGAATTGTAGATATGTGATATCCGTCACCGCGCGGCGTGAGTTCATTGTCTACGGTGTTGTTGCTGACATTGAATCTATTGAGAATTACTCTAGTGCGTACAATATATATCCTCTCGTGTAAATGTACATGTATGTGCGTTGAAACAATCAGAACATGTCAACTGGATTGAACAGATCAAGTTAAAAACAACAACATTCTTATAGCTGCTAAGTTGTTGTTGTTGATATTATTGTCACTAGTGGATGACATCGACGCTCGTGTTAATTGTATCTGTATCCTCTTTTGCCAGTAAATGTGCCAGTGTTTTGATAGTCACAGCACTGTCAATTTCAACATCAACACTGAGTCGAAGGAAGTCGGATCACAGCCGACCTCTTCTCGAAGACCTCGAATACAGCCCAGTTGTCACAATTTAGTGGAAAATATCAATGATTAAACCGGTTTTCGCATAATTGAAACTTGTCCGGTTCACAAAGGAACCGAAGTCAGACCGTCTTAACATTAGTCCACAACTGGTAACATTTTCCCAAAAACAATAGTTTGTCCAGCGCCTGCGATCAAATAGGCAAAATAACAAAAGAAAATTCGTGAGTGCTAAAGACACCGGACTCGAGAATAACGCAATTGCGGACGCAACCTAAAACGGACCCGCATTACACAGAATGAATACCGGATAATCAATTTTGAATACAAACAATTAATAATATACATATTAAATATCAGAAGTCAGATTCAGTCATACTGTATAGAGTCATTGTCGTATATAATTTGGTCGCCGATAAATATGCTATTGAATTTTTACGGCATGAACTTCACGAAAATTGTTAACTTTGACCATTTTCATTGGCACATAAAACAACGGTGATTCACCGTATACCTGATGAAACGATATGGGACCGTCGGATTACAACTGTCCGACAACGTCAAACCGACAGTATTTTCTAAGAGTGTACATACATGTATGTTGGTTTTATAGCGACAATAAGGACATGTCATTTTTAACCCTTCCATGACGGGAGCTGCGCTGGTGGAGCATTAAAGACCATGTACCGGTGTATTCTCTTACACATGGGAGTCTCCCATAGGGAGCCCCGCATATATATAAGAGAATGCACTGGCTCACAAGATCAATGTAAATACATCCCATGGTCATCAATTTTCATTGAAACATGTGGATATAATGAGACATTGTCGCCTATCGCCATGTTATCGCCCAGTTACATGTATTATGACAATTTACGGAACGGGAGTCTACTATTGGTTGGATGTTCTTATCAAATTATGTTTGGCTGACTCACTGATATGGATACTAAGTGTCCTGATACCTGTATACACAGTTGGTTGCATCATACTGTCAAATTTCATCAAAAAATGTGCGACTATAGGGGAACATTGGCGCCAAATCAATCAACTGTTTTTATTAAAATATGTGTAATTTTCACCGGAACACATGAGGTGGATTCAATGTCATGCGACCGGTTATTAGTTGGTCGCATAGAAATATGTTTCTGAATCCAGAATGTGAAAGCTACGGTACCGGTATATAGATATATGTATGGGGTGGGGTTGCAGTATGAACGGCTACTTTCAATTGCAAAAATGATATAGATAGTTTGTTATTTGAATGCAAATTTATACATATATATATATATATAATGCGTGCGGTCACATAAGTTCGTATATGTTTACACGCTCGCTATATTTAATTTAGATTAATGTTCATATATTATGTTGTTGCAAGAAACTCGGGACACGTGGATACCTCAGTTGGTTAGTGGACCGACTTATGACATTAACTTGGACACGGTTGGGGGGTTCGAATCCAACTTTTTTACCGGTCAGATTTCGTTTCACTATCGCCATGCCCAGTACCGCGAGGCGTGGACATCATGAATCGACCATCAGTACTACGACCAGTGATCTGAAAACGATTTGATGGGCAAACTAATCACAGATATAGCTCACCTAATACCTCACCTATCGGAAACAATATACATGTAGATGCCGGATGAACAGGGCGACCCCAAAAACCCGTCGTTTGAAACGGGCCTAACGAGTTTCTATTCTATTTGAATTACCTAAACTTTACGTTAAACTGTTTTGTTGACATTAAATTACAACTTTCAGTTGATAACTCTTGTGGAGTTCAGAAAAAGTATAATGTTTTAGACCAGGTTACTTAAACAATTGTGACATTTTATCGCATTTATTGGATATTTTGGATGAGCGGGCAAATCACGCTTAAACGCCGCTAAAGAAATGTATAGGCAGTTTACTTCGACGTAAACCAGTATAGAATCCCTACCGATTTTACTATCTGCTTTACGTCGACTAGTACACATGTATATGGTACTAAATTCGACGCGTGACAGATGCTAAGCTCATCGAATCCGTTGTACCATTCATTTCCAGAGCATTAAACAAGGGGGATAACTCTCGTGCGATTAAACCATCTCCATAGATGTACATGTATGAAATAGAAATGATATAAGAATATCCACATGCCTACACTTCTTTTTTCAGCATTGGTAAAGGACCCTGGGCAAGGCGGACCAACGCAGAGAAAATCCTAGCGGTTCTGTCGTTACTGCTACTCGCTGCAGTCGTAGGGTTAATAGTGGCATTTGCGTTATTAAAAGACGAGAACTCGGCGTTGTTGGTGCCTAAGAAGGGTGAGTTTTTTGCGAAACTATTCTTGTCTCCATGACAACAATAATAAAGCAAATCAAAAGGGCAATACGCTGATTAAAATCGAGGCCCAACGTTAGCTAAGATTTGATTTGCAAACATTGTTTGAACCAATTTTTATCTAATTTTGGAATGAGGGTCAGCTTATAGTATAATGACCATATTTAGACGAAATGTAATATACCGGTCTATACATTTACATGCTTTGTATGATCTGAAAAGATTACTGTCATGGTCATATATATCAAAGAACAATGAGAAACGCTCCTTGTATTTACGATAACATGATTATACTAACACAGAACGCTCTCTATTGTTTCGGGCTGAAGAAAAGTCCGCAACCACTGAGTTCAATATTGGAATAAATGTATAGTATTGTAAATCAATATATCTGTAATACATTAATTATACGATAATGTCAAATTCCCAACAACAGTTTCTAACACTTTATTGTCACAAATACAAGCCTGTTTTTCTTCGCTTCGAAAACAGCCGTCAGCTTTTATCGATTGAAAACGTCATGACGCACGCCATATACGATTGGTATGCGTAGTATCTTACACTCTTAAATAAAGCAATTGATTTAGGTACTCCATAGTACATGTAGCCCATATAGTACCAAACGACATGATACTATATGCCTTTAGAACCAGCATAACGATGTAGAACCTGTATATGATATGTTCCACAGAGTACCAAATCGTTGGCTCCAAGCTGATCACGTGTGTCGGTGTCGGGTGCAAATGATCAGATTGAAGTGAACAAAATGGACGCGCATCTACTCGCCTCACCTATCGCTTTAGAGTACCTTATAACTACGGAAAACACGACATAACAAGCGCTTGCATCTTTTATTTGAAGCCGAATTCGGTCTCGACTTACAGGTACACTTCTGAAGTTTTAGTGCGGCCTAAAATTATACAATTTGGTTGCCATCGAAGTCGAAGCCGTGAAATGATAAAGAGTTTTTATTTTGGCCAAATTTGGCCAAATTGGATCAAATAGTTACTTCTTGTACCGTAGATGTTCTGAAATAATGTCAACACTGTTTGATTTGGGTCTGAATGTGAACCAGAGAAGCTGTTAAACTATATACAAAAACCGGTCGATGTTGATATTTTCGAGTTGTTAATTCGACTGTCACTCTTCACATTCCAAGCCAATGCTGTTACGTTTGCTGAATTGGTGCTGATACGACAATAATTCCCCAAAAGCTTTGATGCCAACCACTAGTGATTAGTACAGGACAATATCAACAACAACGTAAAAAAAATGAGAAAGTTTAGCCGGAATTGGTGTGTCGATCGATATACTCTTCTTCGGAAATAATGATCGCGAACTTACGTGTGAACACAGATCAGTCACTCATGATACATCATATTCATCTAGTTTCATCGAAACATATGTTTGGCCATGTCTACGAATCAAGAAGCGTGTCGCAAAATCATAGTCCATTTACTGAGTCTGCTGAACATTGTTTTGAATGTTTCTACGGAGTCTGCGATCGATGAACTGATAGGCCTACTGATTTATAGTGTTGTGATGTACATGTTCATGTATGCATGGACTGGTTGTAAGGTTGTAGGCCATTAATGACCACGGTTGTACCGCCATTCAACCATGGTCGAGTGGTATCACCGCAATTGGCATTTTTCTTATACGGCATTGCTTTATAAATGCATGACATTCTTATGTCTCATCCTAATGGCACATCTGACGCTCGCCGAAAGCAACAAAATGGGCGACAGTTGCACGCCAAAATTTAACATCAAAATGTCATGTTACGGTGCTCGCCAAAAGAGTCAAAACAATCGATATTATGTCGAATGTTTTGTCACTTTCGGTATGCACCAGAAGTGCCTTTAGGAAGTGGCCCGAATAGTATTCCACTGACCGTACATTCTATGTTGGCTTCTATGGCTTTTCTACGGCATCGCCTTTTGCCGCAGCTTATTTCGAAGGCTGAGATAACTATACACAAAACAATACTGGTATTTCAATTGATACATTGCTTACGGTTTATACAAAAAGTTGATCACTGACCGACATTCGCGATTGCATTATCAATTAAAAAATTTACTAAATAAAACTCACATAACCATCACAAGAATAATGCGGTCTAACCGCGAACATGAGGTAGTACCACAGTCGGTCGTGATAACATTATTGGTCAAACTCATTAAGGGGTCGATCAATTAGAGAACAGCTGTTTACATGGACCAATGGATCATGGTGTCATGGAGTTGGCTATATCATGTAACTGTCTTGAATGTTTCAATCGAACTATATGTGACTGTTACTGAGTACCGGTATATCCTTGTCATACATGTGCACGTAACTGGATGTGATGGTATGAATCAAGGAATAAATGCATATGTCACATGTGAGTGACTGGACAATTTCACACCTGTTCCTGGACAATTGCAGACCAATAACTATGACAATTAAAATGTTTTACTTTTACATAAATTTGAGTGATACCGGTAACTGTGTTCGTTTTTTCTTTTGTCTTAAACTGAGAGGCCCGATTCATATGATTCAGATTGGTCGAAATTATTATTACTTGTACTTGAAAAGCTCGCATGAAACAACAGAATAGTACCGGTGTAATGAGAATATGAATGCAATATTATCCACAAAACTCTTATCGTTTGTTTATATACCGGTACAGCACATATAGAGTGTACAATAAGCAACACACTAAAAACCGTGGCATTTTTTTTTTGGGGACAGTGATTCACGGTGAGCCATTCATCGCCAAAATCTTATGGCTAGGATTAGTGAGTGCTATAACGGTATGTTGCAAACAACATGGTGTTAGTTTTAATTAACCAAAGTTCATTAGTGTGGTCTTCCCAATGTTGAATATTTTGCTTATCGCACACTATTTACGTACTGAACTACAGGTTATGAGACATAATTTGACTGTATACAGTGTACAAACTTGACTATTTTATACTATTTACGCGCCATTTATGATGGGTATAAAGAAAGGTCTGAGTGAACCATAAATTGATATATAATAGCCCGATTGGGCTAACAGCCTATAATAGACCGATTAGTCTTCCTGATACAGTGCTCACTGTTGTAAGAGAGGGAACTTTAAATTTCTTGACGATTGAAATTATGTTTGTTTGAATATTTGTATATGTTTATTTTGAATATTCTCAGTTTGCGATTTATTGTAAAGATGTTTGTGATTTATTGCAAAGATTTGAGATTTATTGGAAAGGTTTGCGAGTCATCGCAAAGATGTTTGTGATTTATTGCAAAGTTTTGGGATTTATCGCAAAGGTTTGCTCCCCTTATCCCATATGCATGCTGGCTGTGAAAGACCGATTGGTCTATTTTAGCACGACCGGGCAATTAGAGATTGACAGGTTGTTCACTCAGACCTGTTTAAGATGTCTATTTATTTTAATTACACACAAATTAATAAATTTGGACGAATATTTCAGACAATCAGACAAATTTTACTCCACGTGCAGGCAACAGGTCAGGGAAATCCTGACCCAGACATGTTTAAGATTTCTGATTTATAATGTTTACAGAAGCCCATTAGCGCCAAAAAACATTTGCGACAAATCTCAAACATCTTTGCGATAAATCGCAAAATATAATCACACCGTACGTAGTCTGAGAGTTATCGTAAAGATGTTTGAGATTTATCGTAAAGGTGCGAGTTATCGCAAAGGTGTTTCTGATTTTTTGCAAAGTTGTTTTGTAATTTATCGCAAAGGTTAGCTCCACTTATCCCACATGTATGCTGGCTATGAAAGACCGATTGGTCTATTTTAGCCCAACCGTCCTATTATAGATCGACTTCACCCAGACCTGTTGAAGATGTCTGATTTATATTTATATTTATACGGTTCAAGCCCATTAGTGCCAACGCATAAAAATATATCTGCGATAAATCACAAACCATTGCGATTAATCGCAAACCTTTGTGATGAATCGAAAACCTTTGCACTAAATCACATATATTTTTTGCAAAGTAGTTTGCGATTCGCAAAGGTTTGCGATTTATCGCAAGGTAGTTTTTTATTTATCGCGCTATTACAGATCGATTGGTATCTCACCCAGACCTGTTTAAGATGTTTGATTTATAATGATTACTTTAATGTTATTGCACACTAATTAAGTAATTTGGCCGATTATTTTAGACATTCAGACAAATTTTATTCCACATACAGGGAACAATTTAGGGCCGGAAATAATGAAGTCGAAATATTAAACCTTGAATTAAGTACAAAAACACGATCAAGGTTCCATACTAATAAAAAGTAATATAATTCGGATTATTTCATTTTGCACTATGCAAGGGAGTCCATGTAACTGATAAATGATATCGAAGAACCTCGATCGTGGTTTTGTACTTAATTCGATGTTTAAACGCCGTAGCATCATTTGGAATCTAACATGCCACATTGTTAAATTTGCCGTCAGCTATTTTTCGTAATTTCGAGTGCTTGGTAGCTGGGCAGGTTCTCCACATAGTACCTATATATTTGGTTCTCTGAAGTACCAACTTGCTAGGTACTATGCATAGTACCTAAATATTTAGTACTACAGACTACCCAAGCAGGTACTTCAGAGTACCTGTCTTGATATATTTGGTACTTTAGATAATATAATGCGCGTGTCAAGAAAGCGTGTGTGTGTGTGTATTTATTGGCACTTCATATCGTGTGCGTCATGACATCAGTGACATAAAGACGGGGTGGGTATTATATACATAATGCCTGGATAGGTGCTCCACATAACCTAAATATAGGTACTCCAGAGAACCTAAATATTGGTACCCCACATAACATAAATATAGGTACTCCGGGAACCTAGGCAGGTGCTCTAGAGTACCAATAATTAGGTACTCCCCTGGGGCAAAGCTCAGTACCTACGCAGGTAATCCCGAGTACCTGTTGTTTTAAGAGTGTACGTTTGGTTGCGGCGTCAACGCAACGTACGCAACATACGCAACGGACTAGTCTGAACGTTACTTTAGAAGGTTCGACCGTAGTCTATTATTCATTTGATACGAACAAAGAGCGTTAGCTTTTAGATAAGTTGAAAACAGCCAGAACATTGCTATGCATTTGACAGGTGTTTCCAGACTATACGTAACGTCTATATATCGGTATTTCGAGTATTTATCGGCCAATTCTTCTCATCCATCCTTCCAAATTAAGTAGACATAATTTGGAGGACAAAACGAGCCATATCCACTGCATTTGCTCCACTTTAGATGCAACGGTATCAAACTGGCATACATTTCAACCGCATGTATACACGTACCTACACATATATAATTCATTTGGTTTTTTTTCATAGAAGTCTGCATGACCAAGTCTTGTATCATAGCGGGTGAGTAATTTAACATCATAGTGTCTGTTCCACTGCCAGGCGACGAAGATAGTGACGATTAGTGATTGTGATTGTGATGGTAATGATGGCGATGGTGATGGTGGTGGTGGTGATGATGATGATGGTGATGGTGATGGTGGTGATGATGGTGATGATGATGGTGATGGTGGTGGTGATAGTGATAATGGTGGTGATGATGGTGGTGGTGGTGGTGGTGGTGGTGTGGTTTGTGGTGGTGATTGTGATGATGATTACGATGGTGATGATGGTGATTCACTGTTAGAAAATAGTGTCGGTTTGACAGTGTCTGACCTTCATAATCCGACAGCCCCGTACCATTCATCAGTTGTACGGTGAATTACCGTTGTTTTATGCCTCCCTGAAAATGGTAAAAGTTAAAAATGTGCGCGTTTCCAAGTTAATGCTGTCAAAATTCAACAATTGATTTATTCGCCACATAATTTTATACGGCAGTGACTCCATAGAGTATGACTGAATCTGATTCTGCTGATATTTAATATTTATTATTGATTGTTTGTATTCAGTGCAATGATCCGGTATATTCATTTCGTCTTGTCTTGCGTCCGTAATTAAATTACGTTATTTTAGTGTGCAGACTTTATCACTCACAAATTTCTTGCCGCTATGAAAACGCAATTGTTTTTTGTGGGAAAATGTAAGCTATATACAGTATACATGTGTGGACTAATGTTAAAACTGTCTGACTTCGGTTCCCATGTGAACGGACAAGTTCTAAATATGCTAAAACCGGTTTAATCGTTGATATTTTCCACTAAATCGTGAAAAATGGGTTGTCTTCGAGCTGCCTCTTCGATCAGTCGACCGTGACTTGTCTTCATTCGCCTCATTGTTCATGTTGAATTTGATAGTGATGTGACTATCAAAACACTGACACATTTACTGAAATAGGAGGATACAGGTACAATAAACAAGTACTTCGATGTCAACCACTGGTGACAATAATATTAACAACAACACACCCTAAATCTAGTTGGATGAACGTTGTATACAACTCGTTGGGTGCGAATTTGTTGTGTACTTATTATCCAACAGTTTAGTATGATGTACACAACTGATTGCGTGAACTGTCTTATGTGGTATTACTTTCATACCACATTGGATAAAACCGCCACGTGACCGGGTCATCCAATAGCAGCGCAGTTCCGGTGCGGGCGAGCATGCGAGTTTTTAGCTCCAAATATTTCAAAACAAGATGGACGACTGCATGAAAAAACTAAATTTAATCCTGATATGTTATCACTAAAATCCTTTCTATCAGAACTACAATCTAGATATTTACAGGAGAAATTGTTGGCACAGTGCCAAATGAAATTACCCTCTTTTGAGAAAAACTGGTTTTTAATCATTGAAGCTCTTAACAAAACGTCAGAAGCAAACAAACCATGATGTATCAAAATATCGTTCCCGAGGAATAAGTGCCGAAAAACCGCCGAGTTGACCCACCAGAAAGGGAAAAAACTTATTTCAACATCAATCAAAATCCCATTATACTCAGCAAAGAGCTATATATACACAATTAATATCTTATAAGCCTTGAACCTACCGATATTAGCTCTTTGACTAAACATATGTCTAACATAGCCTGCGGGACCCATACCAGAAACGTGTATAATTATAAACTTGTCGCGATGAGTGAAAGAGCATGTGAGCGAAAGGATGTATGCAAGTTACTGATAGACTGGGGATGAAAGAGTTAGTGTGTGATCTTTTTTTGCAAATCTTGTTACAATATTTATATACATTTAATCTTGATCAATAAAAACTTTAAAAAAAAAAAAAAAAAAAAAAAACTCCTGAGCGACTGGGAAATGGGACAAGACGTCGTGGATAGCTTTGCCGGTATAGTATAACTTTGTTATAATTATTCTTTGTACGATACACCGATTATGTAGGCTCTATGTATTGAGTGTATATTTATTTATATTTGCCAAATTTTGAAGTTTACAAATTTACACAACTGCTGACGGCACTAATTTGACTAAAGTAGTACACCCATACACCCAACACATAAAGACTACATAATCAGTGTATCGTACAAAGAATAATTATAACAAAGGTATACTATACCGGCAAAGCTACCCACGACGTCTTGCCCCATTTTACTTTCCAATCAACGTTGGGTAAACTTGCCAATCAACAATTGTCATCCAACTCTACCCAACACCCAACAGTTCAATAAACGTAGATAGGTGCTGTGGGCAATTAACGTTGATTGAGTGTTGTGTGAAATTTCATCCAACACGTTGTATAATTAACATACAACCGTTGGTAGTAAATATATATGCAACGTTGTGTAAAAGTGTATCCAACAAAATTGTCATGCAACTTTTACACAACGTAGATATGTGTTGTTGGCATACAACGGTTGATTGACTGTTGGATAACTTCTTATACAACTAGATTTAGGGTGCAGCAGCTATATATATTATAATGTTGTGTTTTTATCTTGAACTGTTCAATCCAGTTGACAGTGTTCTGATTGTTTCAAAGCAGATACATGTACATTAACACGAGATGATATACTGTAAGCACCAGAGTAATTCATAAGAGCTTCAATGCCAACAACAACAAGACCGTAAACAATGAACTGACGCCGCGCAGTGACTGATGGTCACATATCTACAATTCCAACTTGCAAGTGCAACTTTACAATTACACGGACCAATTCATCCCATGTTCATCAATTTCCATTGAGACGTGTGGATATGAGAATTTGTCGTCATTCGCCATGTTACCGCCCAATTTTTACGACAATTTACGGACCGGGAGTGCACTATTGGTTGGATGTTCTTGTCAAACTATCTTTGGCTGACTCACTGATATGGATACTAAATGTTGTGATACCAGTATACAGTTTGGTGCATCATTTTGTCAAATTTCATCGAAAAATATGCGACTATAGGAGAACATTGTCGCCAAGTCAACGCGCACAGTTATTACGGGATCTGCACCCCGTGTACGTGGTATTGCCAAACCCGAGGGTATCACCAAACCCGAGAATTGCGGTTTTGATAAATGAACATATCATCCCTCAGGTGAAGCTATATATCTCCCAGTTAAATGGTGATATCCACCATTCAAAACATAATTTCCCGAAACGGAATGTTCCCTCAATGGGTTAGCGACCATTGCTTGCTGTCACCCAAATAAATTTAATAGAAATGCCGACTCATTTCCGATTTTATCATAAATAGTATAAACTTTTTTACGTTAGGTAGTTTGTTTGAAACATAATAATCAGTCATTAATGGCGAATAATGCGTGTATCAAGAGAAAAATATATGTTTAATTAACTATAAAATTGTCTCGCAAAAATACTATATGTGTCCAAGTGTGGGTAATCACTATAATTTCGGGTATCAACGCCGCAGATCGATCTTGTGATGAGATGTCGCCAAACGGAAGCTGTGATGTCAAAGATGCGAATGATGTGCTTCACATTTTGACCATTTCTGCTTATCCCAATTATCATTCGGACAGGCCGGGACATGGATCATCTTTAGGGTGGGGCGCATGTGCAAGGGTGAAAAAGTGTATGTTTGTTTGTGTTTTATGTTCTAATGTCATATTAATAGTATAGGCTAGTCTGTGTTATTCGACATTATAGGCCGGGAACTGTACAACGAATGGAAACATTAAATCAGTGTAAATCATAAGTTAGCAGGGACGTGGCTATAGGGTCCTAATTGTTACGGGTGTTCACCCATAGTTTCTAAAAGCACCCCCTTCCAGTAACTTATATTTGCACCCCGATGTTAGGTTCCAGTTTTTATCGAGTTTACAACGAGTTCTTCCAACTGCTGGATATGACAACCCTAAGTTTAGATTTTTTCATCTGGTGACCGTTTCAGTTTACAAATATGGCCGAAATTATTTAAATTACCGAAATATGCGGGTTTTTGTCTGAAAACAATTTACATACTAAATACTACAAAAATGTGAACCACTTTTTTGAATGAAATTTCCAACTGAGGTTGTGTCGGGCAAGACATTTCCAAATGTTAAAAGTGTTGACCGACGTATGGGAGAGGTGTTATGTTACACCAGCACACCACTGCCACATCCCTATAACCGAATGAGTGGGTTAATTACCTGACCAAGAGAACAGAACATGCTATCTTCGGATGACACCCCCAACAAAACAAATCCTGTCCCTGATGACAAGTGCATTTACGATGCATGACACGTTATACTCATCATCAGGTCCCATGTTCGTCTTGCACGAGTGGAGCTCTAGTCACAATTATATCTGTGAACAAAGCAAAAACAGCCACTCCGCATTAAATCACCGGGCGCGGAAGGCTTAATTATATTATAATTAATCCCTTAATCAGTCCCTTCAACCGGTCCCTAACACTTTTTTTTAGTATTTAGTGTGTAAATTGTTTTCAGAGAAAACCCCGCATATTTAAATAATTTAAATAATTTCAGCCAAATTTGTAGAACTGGCCTATCATGTAGAATAACACAGAATAGCCTATAATATTAATATGACATTAGAACATAAAACACAAACAAACATAAACGTGCACATGCACCCACCCTACATATGGACCATGTGCCAGCCTGTCCGAGTGATAATGGGATAATTTCAAGCTGAAACGGTCAAAATGTGAAGTATATCATTCGCATCTTTGACATCCCAGCTCTGGTTTGACGACATCTCATCGCAGGATCGATCTGCGTCGTTAATACCCGAAATTATGGTGGGCACCCACACTTGGACGCATATAGTATTTTTGCGAACCACTCTGCAGGCTAGACAATTTTATTGTTAATTAGACATATATTTTTCTATTGATGCACACATTATCCGCCATCTATGACTGATAATTATGTTTCAAACGAACTACCTAACGTCAAAAAGTTTATGATAAAATCGGAAATGAGTCGGAATTTCTATTAAATTTATCGGGGTGAGAGCAAGCTATGGTCGCTATCCCATTGAGGGAACATTCCGCTTTGGGATATTATGTTTTGAATTGTGGATATTACCATTTAACTGAGAGATATGTAGCTTCATCTGAGGGACGATATGTTCATTTATCAAAACCGCAATTCTCGGGTTTGGTGATACCCTCGGGTTTGGCGATACCACGTACACGGGGGTGATCTGCTGTTGTCTTGAAGGTTTCAATCCCAACTAGCTGTTATTGATATACAGTACCAGTAAAATGAATTGGTATATTAAGCGCGCGCCCAATATCTTAATAATATTGCAAGTGGAAACGTTTATAAGCGCGCCGCTTGTGATATTATTGCAATATTTTGCACTTAATATTGCGACATCTTGCGCTAAAAATTGTGACATTTAAATCAAATTATTGCTTTTTCTATATTGTTTGTTGAATAAATAGAGACAATGTTTTAGATTTGTATATAATTATAGTTGTAAATGCTATATTTATAATATATGTACACTACATGCACAGTATGTATCTAATATAAATATTACACTATCGCGTCTGTATGAAATTTAGCGCGCTTAGTATCGCAATATTTTGCGTTAAATATCGAAATAATAAGCGCGATATATTTTTGGTATTGCGCTATAATCGCGCCTTTTTCAAAATTAATCGCGCTCAATGTCGCAATAAAAGCGCGCCTCAATATACCACTTCCTCTGTTTGGTACTGTATTGTCATGATGTACGGATTCACCTGTTAAAACAAAAACTGTGTTTACAAGTGTCGGGACAATTTCACGCCTTACATGTAACCAAAAGGTATGCCATTAAGATGTTTTACTTTTACATGTACATAAATTTGAGTTTTAACTGTGATACATGTAGGTTTTTTATGTCTTAAAATGGCATGCCGCTTCATGTTTTAGAATGGTCGAAAATAGTATTACTCGTAACTAAATATTGATGGGTTGGCTTATCAGCTATTACTAGTATCGTTTTTTATTTAAAGCTATATTTATACAGTAGTCAGTGAAAGGTGAACACATCACGTGTGCGCCGCCTTTTCCGGATTAAATTCCACGAGGAAGATAATTACGGTCTTGATATCAATTAAACGGTGTTGAACCGTAAAAAAATACAACGGTCTGACAGTTACTGGTTACAGTCTACCAGCAACTTAAACGGTGCTGTACCGTGGAACATGCTACAACCTGACCGTATGTTTAACGGGCCAAGGTTGGCAGCGATGTTGCGCGGTGTGACACCGTTAAAGTGACGGGCATTTTTCTAACAGTGTGGTGATGGTGATGATGATGATGATGTTGATGGTGATGGTGATGGTGATGGTGGTGGTGGTGGTGGTGGTGGTGGTGATGGTGATGGTGATGGTGATGGTGATGATGATAATGATGTTGATGGTGATGGTGGTAGTGGTAGTGGTGGTGGTGGTGATGATGGTGATGATGATGATGGTGATGGTAATTGTGATGGTGATGGTGGTGATGGTTGTGATGATGATGATGATGGTGATGACGATAATGATGATGGTGATGGTGGTGGTGATGGTGATGGTGGTGGTGATGATGATAACATTAACGATGATAAGGACGAAGTCGATTTATACGAAAACAACAACTATGATGATGGATGATGAATTGATGATACTGACGATGACGACGGCAACGATGACGATGGCAGAAATGATTATGACGATGTTTACAACGACAACGATGATGATTAACGACGACGATGAAGGACGGCAATGATGACGATAAGGATGATGATTATGACGACGATATAAGTATATCATCTGGAGGGTCCATGCAACTATATATATTAGATATCTATTTTTTCTATTCTATCTATTGTAGATATGTCTCTTTCTCAATATCCTGTACTAAAATGTATCTGAGAGTAAAGCATACAACAACATTTTGCAAACCAAATCGACATATTAACTGGAGCTATGAGCACTTTTTATTTATTATTATTTCAATTTGTTCGTGATGGGATCCAAACGTTCTTGGGGCTAATCGTCCAACTCTAGAAATTGCACCCACCATCCCTTTAAATTTTACTTCTGATACATCAAACTTCCCATCTGGTGGGTATAATCCATTCCAACACCCTGTATTGGTTGTAAACAAATCAAAATGGTGGCTATTTCAAACCAAAACAAATTGACTGAAAGTGGAAAATATAATTATAGTCCTGGTATACAAACGATATTATTTACATTTAATATCGGCAAGATACATCAGTTACCAGAACAATCTCAACCTATTTTCGGTCCAAATATATTTCAAAACAATTTGGTGGTGGAAGCTGCACAACACGACTCCCATTGTCACGTCACTATATTGGTTTAATATAATGAAATGGGTAGCTCTTATATTTGTATCGTTGAGTATCGTATACTGTTCCAGTCAAAAAGCCTGCGAATGTTCTATTGTATAAATAATGGATGGTCTTGTCGTTGACTGCGCCAAAATAGTTGTCCGAGTGGATGCATATAGAGGACTATTCCTCTTCGACGACGAATATTTATTTTAGCGTGGTCAAAGATAGGACATGCATTATTTATTATATTATATCGAAGACTTGTGTAAATTATCACACAATTATGTGTATGATTTTGTCATATTTTTATATGCCGTGAATTTTTTTAATCGGTTTCAGATTTATACAATTTACGGCAATTTTTTGGCGATAGCAGTGGAGTATAACTATGTTATTAGTTACAACTTACATCATATGTTGATGATTCATGGATTTGCATGTATATTGCTATATATCCTTCGTTACCAAAGACATTCTGCAAAATGTGAGAGGCTCAATTATTTATCTTCAATGCAAACGGAAAGGGCAGACCACTCAAACACTATAGGTATGTTGGTTTAAACATATTTAGTTCCTCATATATACATGTACACAAACAAAGTACATATTAAAGCAAATGAGATTGGAGGACAAGTGCTAACACTTAAGAGTTCCCCTCCTTTTCCCAATACAAAACACTAGAACAATAATACACATTGACGACAAACAAACAAATATTGAGTAATATACTGCATATATATAGGCATGTTACAATATATATCGAAGAACAGAAATATGTGTGGCATGAATTGGGAATGAAATCGGGATGTATTCGTGAATCGGTACACAATCGGAGTTCGGTGGTAACGTGGATATGTGGTATGACAGTCATTGATCCCAAGGAAGAAGACACCATCATTTCAACAATGAGCAGACTAAAATATTGAATCAACCGAATTACAATCATTGGCTGAGGACACACCTACCACAGTAGGGATGGTATGTATAGTAGGTGTGACATTGAATTATGGCAATCTCTACCAGAGCGCACCAGTCATACTTCCTTTCTGACTCTGTCACCGGCTGGGTACTAGTTTCCGTTTCTATATTTAGCGCGGGGTTTTCCGAACAAAACGGCGAAAACCGATCGCCCCAAAGTCAAATTTCATATGTGCTTTGAGAACGATTCCCGCACTTAAAACTTAATGACAGAATGGAGGATCAGAGCGGTAGTTTTGTTGACGATTTTCGCAAGCAACTCATCAAAATTGGAGCAAATTAGAACTCTTGTGTCTGACTTGCCATGCGTGTTGTGACATTGTCGTCCATGTGCGTTTTGACTTTTGTGCTGATAAAATAATCGGAGAACCGAATCACACCGTTTCGAAATATAGTTCTTCGGTTTTAGTGGGACTTTTCAAACTTAAGTTTCAAAATTTATACAATTTTTTTTCGATATTTTGTGTGCTTAACAAGGGCAGCATTTTGCTCTGTTCGCTTAGTATATATCTTATTTTCGCGGAAGTCCACCAAATGTGAGTGAAATGTCGCCGATTGAAGCGGTATTACCGAGTCGTCAAGGGAGGTAAAACCATGCATGGAGTTTGGTATTATGGTGGAGTTTGGTGGAAATTGGTCGTCATAATTGCTATGCGACTGCTACCCATATCGCCCGCTGCATATTCGCACAATGAGTCTACCGAGCTCTACCAGCGTCGCGGTCGATCTCTCAACCATTTATATACATGAATCTTTACTCAACACGCAAACGTCGCAAAATAAAAAAACGCAGTCGGGGAACTGTCTTAATACGTATGAAATAAATGTAGATAAACGTGCTTTGATATCATATCAATAAAACGTATTACGTGCATGATATGTGAGTGAATGAGGGATTGCCACGGTCAAATACAATTCTGGACGATCTATCGTGCAATTTTATATATCGTGGATAATGTAATGTATATAGCAAAACGTAATGAGTAGAGATCAACCTTGGTGAAACGCAATGGATTAACTGTTCCAGTCGGCTCACTGTGCGGAAACTCAGTGGGCAACATGGCTAGCTATGGCATAGTAATTATGTGGCGACCAAATGTCACCAAAATCTACCATAATAAATTGTCACACCTACTGTGCCATCGCTACTGTGATACGTTTGTCCGCAGCCAATAATGTCTATTTTATTGTCCTATACGATTAAATTTTTCAATTGTTGAAAGCTGCAAACATGGCCCAGGGAATGGACACGTCGGTGGATCCATGCAACGATTTTTATGAGTTCTCCTGTGGTACATGGATGAAGAAACACCTCGTTCCCGAGTCTGGTTCCTACTTCGGTACACTCTCTGTGGTAGGGGACGATATCGATATCACAGTGAAAAGTTAGTATTTAAAGAGTATAAATTACTTCGCAGCGGGTATATGTGCAAACATTATACAAGTATATGTAAAAACGTTGTGATGCATCACAACATGCAAGAAGAACATGGAACACTATATAAACTGTGTTCTTATATAAATAATTGATAGCTCTTCGATAAGCAAATTTCGCGTGTTGGAACCATTGTTACATGCCAGTTAAAAGCATTGTTACTTGATTTGACAAAAAGCATTGCTAATCGCGTAGTAATATCAAATATTTTAGTCTTGCTATGTTTTTTCAATGTATACCGTCAAGTTATGAAACTTTTGTATCCAATTACTGGACACATTTGACTTTGATGGGTAATAACGTTGTGCATGTATCAGTAATGTTTACATAACAATGGTTTCCGTATGCGAAATAACGTTACTGGAGAATTATTAATAATGGAACTTTACGAAATCAATCTGATTTCGCATGTAATATTTGATTATAGTTGTTTTACTTACTTTTCAAGGATGGGGCGATTATATCAATTAAATTACAGACACTTTTTAATTTGATTATTACAAATACAATACAAATACTTTTCCAAGTTGATGTATTTGATTTAAAATTGATTACGATGTATTTGATTCAATTACAATACATTCTAATTAAATTCGACTACTTTCAGGTGAAACATTGAACAAAATCATACTTATTACTTTTATAAAATTTATAGTAATTCGCATGAACCCCCTTATCAGGCGACCGTGTATCCTTTAAAGTTATATATTATTTACAATACAGTTCGCTGGTAAGGACGATAATCATTAAACGCAAATGACTCATTTAACCATCCAAAGTATTTCTACACAAATTATGTCTATACGTAAATTGGAACGAGGCAAAGATGTCGATAAATACATAGAATAGCGATCTGAAATTTTAATATACTCTGGAAAAAAAAACTTTCCAAAGTAATACCAATTGTGCACCTCTTTTAAAATTTTCACAGAATCTTGAGACAAACTCTCTTTAATGTTTGCCATATTAAAATTAAGTTAACAAGGAAGACTCTTTATTCTTCCATGCTTAAGTAACAATGGGCCCGACTTTTATAAACTGTGTTACTTAGATAAGCCTTTCGTTGGCATATATACATGTAGATGTAGAGTACTATATTACGGCTTATTGTGATTCCTGGAACTGGACATGGATGGAAGAACGAGACAATTTCAGTCGTCAATTCACCACGTGTTTTATTCATGCATTAAGCTAGCTTTGCAAGAACGGCACCATGGATAAATTTGAACATCATCGAAAATTGAGCAGGAATATGCAGTTGACAAGGAAAAATATTTACCAAAGTCTTTGTGTTGTTTTCTCTATTTTAGATTTGTTGGAACGAGACAATGAAGAAATTGAATCAGTTCAAAAAGCGAAAAATTTCTACATGTCATGCATTAATACAGGTAAATATGCTGAATTAGTTTATAGAGGGCCCGTTTGAAAAACAAAATGTACTGTACATTGACATGTCCTAAACTCCTCCACGGTTGTATTTGAATAGTCACGTGTTCGTAAAGTAAACTCAACCCACTCCCATCCGCTCGGGAATTCGCACATGAAAAACACTTACTGCTTGTTTAAAACAAGTAAGAATCGTTCATGTTATACAGGTAGAGAAAGTCAGACTCTCAACTGATTTTTTCTGTGTCCCATTTGTCACATGTACCATGTTAACAAGTTCAGGACAGATTTTGAGAAAAATGCAAATCTGGCAAGCAGCAATGCGAACAATGCTTGTATAGTAACCGGTTATATACACCATATTGTCATTAGTGGAGCAGCGTGGAGCAGCGTGAGAGACCAGAACATGGCCTTCTTTTCGAGTTGAGTCATGTCACCGACAACCAAGACGTATTATATATCAAAATGATATGGGGACTATGAAAACTTAGTTAACCACGTTACATGTTCTGCAGCTTTTATAGAAGAGAGAAATGTCACCATGTTGCCGGCCTTCTTCGATACCGTGGGACATTGGCCCGTCATCACCCCAAACTGGGATGCCACATCTTTCAACCTGGTGCAACAGCTGCTTCGACTGAACCGATATGGTATTTTCCCGATCTTCAAACTATGGGCGGGAACCGATGAGATGAACACGACAAGAGAGATCATAACTGTAAGTATAACTACAACAAAGGCTTGTCGTCAAAGTGATTGGAAATACTCTGTTGCGGCAGATATTTCAATACATTTTGTTTAATGTAATTGCATTATTCTCAAATCCAATTTGGCATGAGAAAACGAAATTATATATATGCATATTATAAATTTTGAGTGTACAAAATATACAGCGACCTCTCGAGCGTCATCACCATCATTATCAACATCATAGTGATCATCACCGATTTCATCGTCATAATAATAATCATCATCATCATCACCACCACATGTAACCATTATCGTTGCGATCTTCATCATCATATTGTCGTCGTATGTGCACCATCTTCATAGTCGTCTACCATAATCATTATCATCATAATCAACATGACCATAATATGACCACCACGTGCAGTCAAACTTGCCAACACACAACGCAATTATGTCATATAAATTAAATAAATTGACTCTCGTTCTCGATTCATTCTCTGTTGTTTATTGGTGTTCTCTGTTGTTTATCGGTGTTCTCTGTTGTTTATCGGTGAGTTGTTCGGGACGAACGAAGGACTGTTTGTTTACATTTTCCGCAATTCAATTCAATGCTTTAATGTTCTAACCATGTTATGGCATGAGAACTGTTCATGTAGAAAACAAAATACAATATACACATGTCATTGGTGTAAACAAATTTAGCATATATATACACACATCATAATATATATACATGTATGCAAATAAGGTCTGGGTTCATGTGAGAATAATAATACAATTAGTGATATAGTCGGGCTAAATCTGCGGTGATTATTACATCAGAGGGGTTCATCAAATTTTTTAAATTATGGGTATTTGGCTGTTCAGTAAGTTGGGTTGGTAGAAATCTCCTCCTCCTGAATTTCATTTCTGGGCATTCCATTATATAATGAAATTCGTCCCTGATTAACCCTTTGTCGCACTGAGTACAAATTCTCGCATCATTTGCCGTGTTGTTCCATGAGCCGACTTCAATGGGCAAGTGGTGGCTCCTACATCGGAATTTTGCCAGGTTATACATCATGCTTACGAAACGGCACTGGTTTTTATTAATAATTTGACAGTAATCGTTTAATTATGAATTATTTAAATCGGTGTAGTGGTTGAGTTGTAACATATCAGTTTGGCGTAGTGAAATAAGCATGTGACATGTCTTTAAAACAAAAAACGAGTAAAATATAAGTTAAAAAAACAACTTAGTGTTTGGTCCCAAAACACATAGCAATGTGCACGGCATGGACCAAAAAAGAGTGTTCCGTGTTAGTCTATTCCTGATATGGTAGAAATAAAGATCGTTTATTTTTTTTCTTCTGGTTTTGTATACTTTGGAGAATTATTGTCAATTAAAGACATATTATGTACGTGTTCGGTGAATGAAACTGATAAGTTAGTATTCAGGTGCTATGCCAACTGGAGGAATATAGCATTCTACTAACGTCACAGAAAATCTCAAGCAAATCGACCGTACCACTCCATAGCAAACATAATCTGAACTACGCTCAATTGTAAATATTTACTACTCGAATCGGGACGCTTCTATCGGCGATAAACTGAACACGGCTTGCGACCAGTGGATGACGAACACCCAAGGGATCTTCTTGTAATTGTCGTTGCATTTTACGAATGAGTGGATGCACCGAAGTTGAGACCATGGTTTGTTGATGACACGGAATGTTGCATCCAGGTAGCAGACTTTGGACTTGGCGAGAAGTTGAAGTTGGCGCTCCGTGTATAACACAAGATGTCGTCTGCTGGTCTCAGTGCATTGGACGTCGATCTGATAGAATTCGGGGGCTTTGGCCTCTAGACAGGCTTGATTCATCTGCAAAAACAACAAAGTCTAATTAGAGTGCGAATTAATCAGACAACTGTCGCAAAAACAACAAAGTTTGATTAGAGTGCGAATTAATCATATCAACCAGATTACAATCATATCCATCTGATTACAAAGGTAATTAACATAAGAGTGTTGGTGGATGTTTGAAGGTTTATACATTTTATATTTAAATATTGTTTAATAAAGTGTAGTAAAGATTGTACATATTACCTCTTCATGACATGCATGTGGCAGGGTCATCTGGTCGTTGTGCTTGTCGCATGCGGTTGATGTTTCTGACGACGTTGGATGGTTTGGCATGACTGTGTAAACACGCTTTAGTATGTACTATACCGAATTATAACAAACGGTGAATATAAATGCAACATCAAAGTCAATATTATATATGAAAAGAAAAGAAAATCAAATAAGTGCCGAATCGTCTTCGATGAAGTGCCGAAACGTCCAAGTACCTGGGCCGAAACAACCAAGTGCCGAAAAACCAGGTGCCGAAAGGTCTCGAAAACCAAGTGCCGAAACGTCCAGGTGCCGAAACGTCCTGCACCCCTTGAGATATATCGTTGCGTTTGTTAACGTGAAGCGCTCGGTTTTAATTGTGATTTATATTTTTTACTCATTTCATTAACGAGCGCTGCTATTCATGTTCTGTGTGCCGCTGTTCTGGTCTGCCCAAAGCGATTCGCGGTCTTCATACACCATTCGACACGAAACTTCTGACTTTGATCACGTCTCGGTAATTAAAATAGGTCGATAAATACATGATAAACCAATTTACAGTGTCTAAATCCTCTAAAATGTGTCAGCTGTTTTAAAAATTGTTATACATAAATACTTTTTATTTTTTACCATCGTAGGAAAGGACTACCACATACTAACGCTATTTAATGACATTTGCGGACGATATAGAAATGTTCCGTCTGTCCGTGGTTCCGTCAATCCGGTGTATAACAATAGGTTCGTCCGGTCGTTGTTCCGGCAATCCGTCCGAAATTTGAGCTCTTTATCTCAGTCATCGGTAGTCGGATTTGAATGCTCTTTGCTATGCTGATGAACCAGACTGGGGGAAACGATATTTACATAAAACAGCTTTGTCCATTTAGTATTTGTTGAGTTGTTGGACTTAGTGTGAAAACTGATTTTCTCTTGGCATCACTAAATCCTTCAGCACACCCTACATGCCACATCTCTTATCAGTCACCAAGCTCCATGTGGATGTTCGGGGCGACCACTACATGGAAGCCATGGAATGTTTCCGATTTCATCTCGAATTTTACTCTTTGCATTACTAAATTCACCAGAGACAACGTTGAACGTACAGGCCACACCCTCGTCACCAAACTTCGGGGTGGCCTTTAGATGGGCGCCAGCGGCCATCTTTGATTTCAAATTTTAATCCATCGACACACATTGATGCCCACAAATATTGGAGAAATGTTTTGAAAATTTGCACGCATGTTTAGGATCACATTTAAATGATCGAGCTATTTAATTTGAACTATTTCCGGTGAAACACGTGGCTGTTGGCAGCCATCTTGGATTTTACTCTTCGCGTGACTGATTTTGTTTTCCGACGTCATGGTCTTTATAGTGTAAACCACGCCCATGCATGTATCTCCGTCGTGCTATGGATGGGATGTGAATGATCTTCTGTATATTGGGACGAAGGGTATATACGATTATACATACTACATGTGTTGTAATCAAATTATGCTCACGTTCTAATCGTAGTCGCAATGTCCTAACCGTGCGACTGATGGATTATCAATTTCTTCGGTGTATACCCCAAAATCCATTTAAAACTACAGACATTCGGTAAATGTTGTTGTATCGTACAGCCATGTAAATTGGTAAATATTGTTTATATGCTTCATCTCTTTGTATATACCTATCTCTGTCTCAATATCCTATTATGTAACTTGGATCAGAGAATAAAGCATTATTATTATTATTATCATTTATCAGGCTATCCCCGTTTGGCCGATTGATAAGAATTTAGATTATTGTTCGCGCTGTACATAATCTGTATGCTAGATCGTGCAAAGTGGTAAAGCACATGTCACACTCAGGCCGGCGCTTGCATTGCGCTGCAAAAGTATCAATGCGCCCACCTAATCGCAGTAAGGTCCCCAAGAACCGATTGGTGACGCAGTGGACACTGGCTACGACGGGCGAGGGTCCCCATGGTCGCCCATAGGCTCCAGAGCGCCGCGCTTGTTTTGTGCATGCACAAAACAAGCGCAGAGGCTCTTCGTTCTGCCAAAGGCGTAGTAAGCTTTCTGCAGTTGCAGAGGAATTCTTTCTGCGACCACAAGTAGCTTGTGTCCGTCCTTGCTATGTCAACGGGGCGCTCATGTCGTTCGATTTGCGCTGTCGTGGCGACGGTACTGCGCCTGGTCAGAGCGCCGAACCTCTGCGCTTGTTTTGTGCATGTACAAAACAAGCGCGGCGCTCTGGAGCGATCACGGGGACCCTCTCTCGTCCTTGCCAGTGTCAACTTCGTCATCAATAGGTTCTTGGATACCTTAGTGCGCTTTGCTTGGCGCTTTGGTTATTTTTCAGCGCAATGCAAGCGCCGATCTGATCGCAGCGGAGTGTGACAGTGGATTAATTGGACAGCTAATCTATTGCGGATTGTTGGGTATTTTCCCCACAACCTAAAAACTGAAAATGACTGGAGAACGCAGGATTTTTTAAGTTTAAAACATATTTATTTGTCTAATTTATATAACACATGATATATGACACATACATTGTTTATACATACAATGGGATTGGAGGACAAGTGCTGACTCACTTATGGGTACCCCCTCTCCCATATGTTATTACACTGAAAAATAAATAATTGGTAATGGCAAAGCAACATGACTAGCAAAAACAAGTTGAACATATATACATATCACCGGTCACCCCCACCCCCACCCCCGAGTTTGTCATAAGTATAAGTGTTTGATTTAAAGTCGGGTTTCTTTGTTTGTTTGATTCGCTTGCTGGCTTGTACGTATCATTATTTAGCAGAGTTAGTCAAAAGAATCCTGATTTGTCTCGCGTATGAATGACTGTACAGCTAAGAAAACTTTCATGTTGTCACAATAAGGAAGTGCAGGATCTCCAAAAAGCAAAATCTTTTTTATTCAATACACGAATTCTTGGGATTGAATGTAGGTGGCAATCAAAGAAATAATGAAAGGCATTTTCTTCACCGTTTCCACAGGTGCAGTCGTTTGAATTTGCAATGTGATTTAGAACCTTATCGGATAGCAAGTTGCTACATTCACATCGTAATCTACAGTGACATATGTTTTCAGTCCGCTTTCTGACAGAATAGTACTTTGGTGGTTTGGTTGTTATAGGTTTCATTTTGTTTACATAACAAAGGTGGCGGAGATCTCGAGTCTCAATTTTGGTTGCATTCCAGTTTTTTACACACGTTGGCATGAATGTAGACTCCATTCGTTTGGAATTGGGTTTAAAATGAATAAAGTTTGACGCAAATCTCGTATCATGATCAATTATGTCAGAAAATTTGGGGGGAAGTAAGTCGACTAAATATTTGGGCACTTTGTGATTGACAATGTTGTGAAAAAGTGAAAAACGCTTTAATTGCCTTCTATCTGAGAGTGTTTCCCAACCCATTTCGGTTAGTAGACGTTTGTGGGATACTGATCTCGTGCAGCCACTTATTATACGTGCAGCCTCGTATTCTACATCATCAAGTTTTTTAAGTAACTTATCTGGTGCTCCAGCCCAGACACTACTCGCATATTCCATGATTGGACGGACGTGTGATAAATAGAGGATTTTTGCGGTTCAAAATATACTTCAGTCTTCGTAGTTGGTATAGTTTAGCATAAGCTCTGGTACATACATTTTCTATATAACTGTCCCATGTTAAGTCGTCATCTATTTCCATACCTAGATGCGTGTGTTGTTTAGAATATTCGAGTTGCAGTCCATTAAAGACTATATGTGGTCTCTCAGGGCTTTGTGAACTTGTAAAAAATAGAAATTTTGTTTTAGAATTATTGAATTTCGCTAGCCATGTATCGGCCCACTTGTTTATGTTTTCCATGTCTTTATTTACACTTTGTTCAAGGTTTTGAATGTCCGTATCGGAGGTATGTGTCGTCCGCGTATAATCTAACATGCGATTTAATATTGTCTGCAATATCATTTATGTAGATTAAAAAGAGCAAAGGGCCGACCACAGACCCTTGGGGGACCCCTGCCGTTATTGGAGAATATTTTGAAAAGCTAGAATTTATTTGCACCCTTTGCTGCCGCCCTTCGAGATAATTTCTGAACCATTTTAGTAAAAGACCTTGGTGCCATACTTTGTCAAAAGCTTTCGAGATGTCACAGAAAACAGCGCACGTGCTTTGTTCATTGTCTACAGCGTGGTGTATATTGTGAAATATTTCAATAAGTTGTTGTTCAGTACTGTGACCTGGTATAAAACCGGATTGGTATTTGTATATTAGGTTGTTTATATTTAAATGATTAAAGACTTTGTTGAAGACTACCTTTTCTAGTATTTTACCAACACAACTTATTAATGAGATGGGACGATAGTTGTTTGGATCATGACGGTCACCATTTTTAAATATTGGTATTATGTTTGCCCTTTTCCATGCTTCGGGGAAACAGCAGCTCTTAAAAGATTTATTAAAAATATAAAGTAGGGGTTTACTGATGGAGCTGCGTGTTTCCATGAGCAATTTATTGTTTATCCCATCAGGACCGTTTGCCTTTTTAATAGGAAGACATTTTAGGATTTCAAAAATTCATTTTCATTTGTCTTAATTTAATTTAAAAACGCATGAGTTCTATCTGAAAAGATCGGTGGCTCCCTTGTATTAGTTTCTAGTGTGCTGTGTTTAGTGAATATCGCATTGAGGACTTCCGCCTTTTGTATATCATCTTCTATATCTGTATTGCCCGATTTCAGTATAGGAATTGTATTGTCGGTCGAAAAATTGCTTAGTAGTTGTTTGACAGTGTGCCAGAATTGTTTTGGTTTAGAGTTCACGCTTAGATTTTCATCTAGATCATTCATATATCTTTCCTTAGCAGCTTTTTTAAAGTTGTTAACTTTGTTTCGAACACACTTGTACTTGTTCCAGTCAAACTCCCTATTTCTGAGAACTGCCAGTTTTTTAAGTCGGTCCCGTTTTCTGATGTGTTTTCTGATGATACCATCAAACCAAGGTTTGTCACGTTTTCTGGTTGTTATTTCATGGTACGGGATGTGTTTTCTTGAGACAGATAAGAATGTTTCAGTGAAAATTTCAACCATTTTGTCTATATGCGTCGAGTCACCTTCAGTATATAATTGTTTTTCCCAATCAATATCGGAGAGTTCCAAGTTTAATCTATCATAATTGCCCTTTGAGTAATTCCACACAGAACGTTTGTAGGATTTTGGTTTATATATTGGGACGCACACTTCAACCGACGTTGCAAGGTGGTCTGATACTCCGAGGTCATAAGTTGAGGGGTTAATTGCTTTGATGGTCTCGCTTATTGTGATCGGATCTAATAAAGTTTCAGAGTTCCCTGTTATTCTAGAACGCAGGAGGCGCTATCTATACTCTCCGCGCCCGCGCAGAGAACGTCGTGCAGGTTACAAACAACTAATTATATAGAGTTACTTTTCTTGAATTTGTGTAGGGAAACTCGAGTCAGCATAAAAAAAAATTCTGGCTGCTGATTGGTTGATTATCACTGAGGGAAATATCCCTAATCGGGAACAGAAAATCATAGCCTACGTAAATATGGCGATCGTGTATGTTTAGATGTCCAGGAAGAGTCTGGTGCCGTCCAGAAGTTACGGAAGGGGTCTGGGTATTTTTATGCTGCTGATTTTTTTGCAGTAAATGGGGTAGTTGTGGAAATGCAAGATTATCGTTTGAAAAAAATACCGAAAAGGGCGCGTTTGTTGTCACATACTGGTGCAGAGGATGACGTTCTAAGGGAAAATTGACCACTAGAAGTTCAACTAGGTCAAAGCCATGGCCGACGGGACTTTTAGTTAACACTGTCGCCTATGGAAAATAATTAGTTGTGGGTAACCTATAGGCAAAAAAATCACATTTTTCAAATATCGTTCAGGGCAGCGAATTTAGGAACACTGATAAACAAAGACACACTCGTTTTGTTGAGTTATTATATTTTCACGCCCTACAGACCCATTTTCAGATTATGCGAGACATTTATTAACCCTCTGTCGCCGGAACTTCAACTTTTTCCGGAGGCGAAATTTTCTGAAAATCATCCATTTTGTGCATATGGGTGGACCTTTAATGTTCAAAATAGCACGGTCGAGGTGATGGAAGTTTCTCTGATAGAAATTCGACTCAAACTCCTGAAAAGTACTGAAATTTAAAGGGACATCCGCCTATCATTGAACCAAACCATCATCGGATGGTGAAATTTTGAGGGGGGGGGGGGGGGTCTATTTCAAATGCAATTAAACATTGTATTGTTCAAAATTAGATAAATTCCTTAAAACGTATGGTAGATGTACGTGACTAGTTTTCAAAACTTATACATATTACTTTCTATCGTGTGCGTTATGCACGCGAGTCGGTTTTTACAAATTAAATTATGATGAAAAACCCTGAATTTGGGGTGTGGTCACATTTGTGGTCATAATATCCCCACTAGTGAGTGGATGGACATGGGACATGCGACACTGTGCAGTATATATGTCTATGACAAGCCTAACATGAGACATTAGTATCTTTTCTACTAAACTGCGCTTCCAGATTTATCAGGATTCTATTACTGGTGTTATTTCTTACCCCAAAAAAATTGTTAATTTTAAAACGGGGTATGTGGGTTAAATGACCGCTGGGAGATAATAGGATGTCCAATAACTCCTATATTTCTATTGTATCACGGTAAAGCTTTTTTTGTAAAATTGGCGCGGTTTACACGATCAAACTTCAATTTTCTTTTCAAATATAGGTTACAAACAACTAATTATATAGAGTTACTTTTCTTGAATTTGTGTAGGGAAACTCGAGTCAGCATAAAAAAAAATTCTGGCTGCTGATTGGTTGATTATCACTGAGGGAAATATCCCTAATCGGGAACAGAAAATCATAGCCTACGTAAATATGGCGATCGTGTATGTTTAGATGTCCAGGAAGAGTCTGGTGCCGTCCAGAAGTTACGGAAGGGGTCTGGGTATTTTTATGCTGCTGATTTTTTTGCAGTAAATGGGGTAGTTGTGGAAATGCAAGATTATCGTTTGAAAAAAATACCGAAAAGGGCGCGTTTGTTGTCACATACTGGTGCAGAGGATGACGTTCTAAGGGAAAATTGACCACTAGAAGTTCAACTAGGTCAAAGCCATGGCCGACGGGACTTTTAGTTAACACTGTCGCCTATGGAAAATAATTAGTTGTGGGTAACCTGCAAACTTATTGAGAACGTACTAGCAACACAATGACAGCGACTTGAACGCACTAAGAGCGTGAGACTTGACAAAATAGGAACGCAATAGGAGCATACTTTGTTTTAACAGTTAGACAATTTTGGACAGTTTTCCGCGCTCCTCCTGCGTGTTACTCATATTTTGGTACCTTTTCAGCGCAATGCAAGCGCCGGCCTGAGTGTGACAGGGGTTTTACTCACTGCATTTATCGGGATATATTCAAACCACCCATTCATCCCGTTCTTGGTATGCAGACAGGGACTTGACAAGAGGGTTTCCGTATGGGGATGTCCACATTGGAATTTCCAACTGCACCAGTGTTCGCGTGTCAGTGACCAAATTGGCCAATGGCCATTTTTTTTCGAATTTGGTCAATAAAAATATCATTTGGCCAAACTTGTTTTACCCCATATGGAGACGGAAGGCATGCAGAGGGAAAGCTAATTCAACGGCGCTGAATAGATCGACAGTCCCGACGAGGTTAGGCGACGAAGGTATTTCGTACTTCGGAAATATCGTACCATGAAAATCAAAATGTATTTTGTAACGAGAGCGTTGGTTGAATGGTGACGATGAATAGACATTGGTTGACATAATTATGACAATGAGAAGTGTGGTGTTCTGTAGTGTGTGCATTTAGGTTGGCGTGAGTGACCATTTTGTGGCTGGCTGCACAACATTGAAACTGTATATAATCAAACTTCACGAGACAGCAACGAGTAAGCTCTAACATGTAACCATCCATTTCAAATAATATTAGATTTAAAACCATCATCGTCAAAAAGCTTAATCTGTACACGGGTTATGTAATTTGTTGTTGATTTGACAGGCTGTAAGATAAAATACCTAAATGCATTGTCCCATAATTGGATGTACAGGCTAGCAGTACTAAACTTAGTGATCATGTAATGTGTCATAAACTGCATCCGTCTAATAACAACATGGCTTCACATTATAACGGTTTGAATACAATAGATACAGTTATCAACTCACGATCATAAGCAACATTTTTGTAAAGTCGACGAAAATAACGATGACAATTAACACAGCTCATGCGTAACTATATATTCGTATAATATTTTGTTTTTAAAGTTGCGTTTTTGTTGTTTGTATTATGATTTCATTCTGAGTAACAATTAAAGTTTAAAACAAATATTTCAGTCATCAATTGTGAATCGCCCAGAAAGTGAGGATATAATTTGATAATTTGGCCAAAATTGTTTTTAATTTGGCCAAAAAACATTCATCCAAAGTTTTTTTTAATTTGGCCAATACAATTTTCTGAACACTGAACTGCACCCTCTTGAACCATACCAAACTCACACGTTTCACTTTACTAACTGTTCCCTCGCAGGCCTCGGTGGTAGCATAACTTGAATGAATCGGTAATCTTGTGGTCATGCATGAAACATTTTCGAGATGAAAACCTGAAAATTATATGGTTGGGCCCGGTGTGAGAACATTTTGAAATCTGAACATAAAAATTTCAAAATCTTAGCAAATAACTGGCTTCAGCTTTCCAATTGTTGGAACTTCCATCCTGATACCCCTATATAAGTTTGGAAAATTTCCAACAGATGGCCATTTCAGTCCAATATCTTGACTTAAAGTAGGAAAATATGCAAATGTTGGTCTAAAATCAACAAATTCCCCCACTAATGAATAGTTGGAAAATCAAATGGCGAAATAAATGTCAACTTATTGCTGGTATTAAAGGTTTGGCAGATAAAGATGGATAACTCTAAAATTAAGTGATTATTATTACCACTTGATCTTAGAGGTATCCATCTGTATCTGACAGAACGTCCGTTTGAACCTGTTTGAACACGAGTTTCTGGGCTAGAAACAATTGAAATAATTAATTTCAAAAATCGATATCTGATCACTCTGAGCTTTGGCGGGTAGGTTCCTCGACTGGAATCAAATATTTGTTACCCCCGAAGCCAAAGAAATAGTAATTTAGGAGCGTCTGATCGGATTGAGTACCTTTAAGTTTCCAACTAATGTGTGTCAGGTATGAAATTTCCAACTGTTGAAAAATGTTACCAAGTTAGGGGTGATACACCCCCCCCCTCCACGCCTCCCCAACATCCCTTATCGCGACGTCCTTGTGATTATATCTCCGTCTGCAGTCTACATGACGTTATTAGTGCTAATTTATTTGGCGTTCCACGCAATCTCAATCGGAATGTTAATTCTAAATTATAAAACACAAACTCTAATCGTAGTCGTTATATTTTTGCGAAACGAATTTTTTGGCCCCAGGTGAATTTTACGGATACGAATAACTAAATGTATCCGTTGCTCTATCCGTGATTTGCGAAACCTTTCTATTATTTCTTCGTGATCCCAAAATAAGACGGGGAAACCGAGAACGGATACACACATGCGTCGGAGAGACTCCTCTAAAAAAAAATGTCCAGTCCAGTGTTCCAGTCTAAATTTACGAGCACTATTTTACTTTTTATTTATATTCTAGTGTATTTTTATAGCATCTTTTGAATAAGAGGTCGCACTTAAGACGCTATTTGGTTCGATATTGTTCTACATACATTTGTCTCATGTCATTTTTGGTATTTTAGACAGTGGATTTTGTTACTGTTTCGATAACAAAATCTATGGTATTTCTATGGTATTTATCACTGTGCAGGAACTGTCACATCGGAAGTCGTTCTATCGCCGGTATTGTGATGGTTCTTGCCTGATCTGTTACGGTTCCTTCTGCGCCATAGTAGTGTTGTGTCTTGGATATGGGACTGCGTTTGTTAACACGACCAATGACTGTCCCCAATATCAACAACCCGTTTTCTAATTCATCGAGCTGTCCACTCAACTGCACGTGGCAGTGGGGAGGGAGTCAGTTTGCACCGTAGTTCAGACTGGACTCACTGACAGCGAAGGTGTTTGTTAAAAAGACAATGTTCTAAATACTTCACTTGACTTATCGGAATGCGACGTACGTTATATTGATAACTGGTCCGCATTCCGCACATTATATGCTAATCTATTGTTTTAAAATACTGTAAACAGAGCAAATGACGTCTTTAAATAGTGATTTGATTCTGCCTAAGCACCACGTAATCGTATTGTCGCTGAAACCCGCTTTAGTGATTCAACTTTAGTGCAATGTAAGCACCATTGAAGACCGCAAGTGAACGTTTACATTCGTTGTTTGTAATGTGTATGGACAACGGATATAATTATGGGTTTCCACATGACGATAATTTCACGGGTGAAAGCTGCACGTCGCAAATCACTAAGTGACCATCACCTAACTTTACATGTGGACATGGCGGATTGTTTCAAGTCGTTGCCCAACGAAATGGTGTAGCCTACGATTCCAGAATGTCATTCTTTTAATGCCAGAGTTGCTGCTGTTTTCACCAACAGTGATTTGTATTTGCATATCAAGGCTGACATTTCTTGTGATAGGTGATTTCACCTATGTACTTAAGGTTATCGTGTAACTGCTACACAGGCATGGTCTGCGGAAATCCGACAGGAGAGAAAAAAGTGGTTGCGCCATAGTATTGTTGTGTCTTGGATATGGGACTGCGTTTGTTAACACGACCAATGACTGTCCCCAATATCAACAACCCGTTTTCTAATCGGACTCTGACTTCTCTCACGGCCACGGATAGTTGCGTGTCACACTTCCGATTTGTTTCACATTAAAGTCTGTTATTCAGTTATCTTGTTGTCTCAATCTTGTAGTTGTATCTTATCTGGCGCTGATTGAAAATAATCATTTTTGTGACAAAATCACGCATAATTATAGACATCTTGAATATATTATACTTTCCTGGATGAACAGATTCTGCAGAAGTGCCGTGTTATCGAAACTTGAACTATAGACCACAATTAACTCGGTATTAACTTTCAAATGTAATTGATTACGATTACAATTACGTTAGTAAAATGGAACTGATTACTTTTCGATTACATCTTATTACAATTTTTAGTTTCCAACAATTTTGGTCCCATATAGTCCAGGAGATATTGGTAGACCTCTGCACCCCCCCCCCCCCCATGACTCAACTTCACCCCACTAAACTTTTTCTTAATAGCTCCTCTAATTTTTTTCGGTTGTTAACAAGAAAAAAAGGTGGCCGCAGAGACTCCAGACAAGATGGCGTCCATCATGGCGGCCATTTTTTAAAATATGCACCAGGTCTCTTTGATCGCCGTTATAGTAAATATGATGTCACATGCGGTCTTGTTTTCCGTTCTATTCGTTATGGTAATATACAACCCTTACAAATTAGCCAAAAATCCGACACAAAAATTTCCTATTTTCGGACATTTCACCACCTTTCGTTTGTCTCTGTGGTAAAATAGTGGCACCTTGACGCGATTATATACATTTATCGTATAGGAGAGTCATTGGTGAACACAAGGGGACCATAATATACATTACTTGCTGGATATTTTTGTCCGATATCACGTTTTCCTAAATGCCGGTATAATCCAGTCAAAGCCAAATCGACGCTAATAACGCAATGTCTGTTTCGAATCAATGAATGTAATTGCTATCATAACAAAACCCATGCGTATATATTGTGCAGGAGATACTCGAGCTAGGATTCCTCTTATACCTGAGTTGAGGAATATTCATCCAAATCCAAGATGGCGGCCAAAATGGCCACCAGAAATAGAAAAATCGCCGAAAATCGCTTAGTTTAACATTAGTGAGAGTTTTTGTCATGACAACTCCACACCTGCTTACTATTGTGAGTTGGGAACACTGAGGCGAAGAACTGTCCTTATATCACATCCAAATAAAGGTCCCCCAAATCCAAAATGGCGCCCACAATGGCGGACAAATTTTGAAAAATCACCGAAATTCCCTCATTTTCACATCATTTGACTTTATTGTCGACAGTTGAGTTGGAAATACTGCGATGAAGTAATTACCTTGCATCTGATGGAGGAAATTGTTTTCCAAATCGAAGATAGCGGCCAAAATGGCGTCCGAAATTTGAAAACAAGCTTACATTCTTTTACTTTCTTACTATGGGCGTTATTGTTACGCGAATTCTACCCACAATTACATGGTCATATGGAACATTGATATGAAGTATTCATTTGAGGTTGGCCAACTCTCACAGTCAAGATGGCTGCCAAACTGGCTGCCATAAATTGAAAAGAAGTCGAAATTGTCACATACTAATTTCAACTTTTTGCCACAATATCAATATGTATGGATTGGACGAAACGGTACATAAGCCATCTATTAGCTCCAACATAGGTCGTCGCCTTCTGGAAGGATGAAAACTCACAATAATCGCGATGTGGCATTTCGAAATCCATTCTCCACTAAGCGCCCATAATGGCCGTAACCGTATATGGGTGCGCCGATTAGTCATATTATGACTTCCAAGAATCAAAACAACAGTAACCGAGCTTATTCTGATTTGCCATATATTCAGCATTATCTGGACCAGCATCCGTCTCTTCGTCACATTAATCTATCTCGCTCACACCAACACAGTTTTCTACACTTCTTGGAAGAAGGGTCGCACTAATCGGAATGTTTCAAACAACACATATGCTGGTGTCAAGCTCACGTGTTTGTCTCGAAACTGGGAATTCGTATCCTTATTCTTGGCGAGCTTCATTCGTGGTAGCTTATGGTATAATCCAAATGCTACATATGGGATCTGAGCGTCATCTTGCGTGATAAACTAGAAAGGTGTGCGGTCGATGCGTATACTAGCTTTCATAGTCCAGGCACATTAGGCGTGAATGGGGAAAAGTAAGGAAATAAATCCGGGAAAGCTTATTTTTTTATATTATTTAGGCCATAACATCGCGAATGCGTCACGAAAAGTCCCCTAAAATCGGAGTTGAGCTTTCGGAGTTAACCAATTTTTTCCATAAAAAAATAAAAACTTTTATAATTTTCACAATCATAGGAATAATGGGATGTTATAACAATTTTTCAGCCGAAACATATACCAAATGTACTCAATATTGTTCAATACACAATTCTCGAACCAGAGATACAAATTCAACGGTTGGATTTGAATGAATTTCGTAGATATGGATATAAAATAACATAATGACCCCAAAAAATGACGATTTTTTTCAGACAAACTGTCCTATTCAATGTCAAATTTCTTGGGCTATTCATTACGTAGGCGCAAGCAATTTGTTTTAAAAACTGCACAGACATCACTCCTCCAACATAATATGCGGGATTAGCAAGTATACCTATGATAAGTGGTCAATACTTGTAAAAACATAACCCTACCCCCTAAACTGGTTCTCGTCACATTTTGCTCTTCCGCTAGTCCAAGTGCTTGTTGTAGAAAACACACCAACTGTGAAAAGGGCGATAAAAGCATGAAACTTGGCACATATGTTCCTTTTACGCTACTGCTCATTTACACATGTGGCGACATTTGCTTTTCTTAGCAACGGTTGATAGGCAACTACCCGGCATCGGATTAATGCATATGACTGATATTTTATGTGTTCTAACAAACTAAAATACGTCGTGTAGCATGTTTATGGTGAACATATCTGTTGTCAGTTTTGACCTGACTGACAAATTACCATATTTCTTACTTACAAGGGGTGACGGTTGCTAGGGACACTAAAAATGCACATATGCCGGATATTATGGTAGCTTTAACAAACTAATAGCACTTTTGTGTTGAAAACAATTAGAATAGTTGGTGTTAGTGTTGAGCTGGCTGCAACAAATACCATATAATTCTTATATGAGTGGTAACTGTTGCCATGTTCATACCCGAAATACAAAAATGCACATATGACTGATAGTATGGTAGTATTAACGTTTTATGGCGAAAACAATTATAAATGTTGTTAGTGTGAGTCTAACCAGAATATGGGTACACTTATCCGTTATGGTCCATCAGTTTAGATATCGGGAATTCAAAGTGAGAGTTGAAAAGTTGTTGCTTATATGTAATATGAGGCATGGCCATAATAGTTATATAAGCCATAGACCCACACAGCTAGTTATATAATGTAAGTCACGGACCAACTCTACTATATATGAAGAACACAGCTAGGGTCAGCCACCAATATGTTAGTCATGGCCCTAGCCTACAGTAGTTAGGTTAGGAACCCAGGCACATATATAGTCACAGGACTCATGTCCATACCTATAGACTATGGACGAAGGATGTGTATAGTCCATGAACCAGACCGCTTCATATAACTATACATGTATGGTATCTATGATCATGACCATGACCCTGTTACATGGTGCAAATAACCAAGTGCCCACAGGTATACCATGTACTAAGATACCATAGACCAAGTCCGATGCACAATAGATTAGTGCACCATGGATTCAGGAACCTATATATGGTATGAACATATCAGACAGTTTTATGACTTACCAACTTATATATAGATATTTGACCGATGCCACATATACGAAAGTTAAGGATGGGGGCCCTTATAAATAGCCCATACACATATGGCACTGTAGGTTGGCCATGGGCACACACCCATACATGTAGGCCATGAACCAAGGCCGATATATGTATGCCATATTGCATTGTACACAGGCATAAGCAGGTGTCTATATGTAGCAGGGATGGGGTAATTGTAATTTGCAATTGTAATTGATTGTAATTAATTACATTTGTTCAAGTAATTGCATGTAATTGGTAATTGAGTTTATTCTCAATTACATGTAATTGCAATTGTAATATTATGTAGGATATGGACCCACCCCTTATACGTGATATATCTACACCAAAGACCCAGGCAAGTTTAAACAGTGCTAATACACAAGTGACTATAATGATGTATGCAGTGATACAGGTGCCTATACGTAGGACATGGACACATGTCCCTAAATAAAAGCTACGACACTGGCGTTATTAATCATTTCATAGATTCACATATATGCTGGTAGGCAATGGACTGATCCACATATATAGGAGACACATGGACCCCATGCCTACGGGTAAGTCCATGCATGTGCATGGATCCACGTCTCTATACTATATGAATACCGTATACGTACGTCAGCTTTCAGCAATTCGACCAACAGGCTGATTTAGTTATGACCTTATTACAAGACATTTATATGTAATACATGAATCCATCCCATGAATGTACATGTGACATGACTGTCTATGTTATAACCACAGCCACGCATACGCTATGGACCCATATGCAAACCACATGTAGTGCAAATACACCAGTGTCAAAAGTTATGTATGCATGACATGTACCCAGGTCTATACGGCAAATCAATAGAACGAACCCTAAATAGTATATCATCGGCCCAGGCCCCTTTCTATGACATGGACACAGTAGTTAAGACACGTCATTGGATGCTGTTCCTTAGTAACTGTGGGTTGGTAATGGCCCCATGGCTGCCCATGTAAATGGGTATTGGTCACCGGTCCAAGAGGGTGATTCATGGTATCTCAGTCTGAAATATATAGGCCACGCTCATGTACGAGCTCCTATAGATTTGTAAATGACTCATGACCATGTATTGACATATATGTAGTTATGACATGGATATGAAAGAAACACAGTTAGTTCATACCGTATAGCAACTGGTATGCGGATGCTACCACACCGTGATATAGTGTTCTGCGTGGATGCCATTGTCAAATGTAGTGCGAATGTCCGATTCCATGGAGGGGGGTTCAGGTGGTATCGACATAAATGTGGGTCAATATTTTTACATATATCATCAAAATGTATTCCAACAATCGATTCATGGAAGAAACAATAGTAAACTCCACACAGGTATGTGATTCTGATAAAACTAACTGAATAGTCTGTCAGTTTAAAGAAGATTTGTCAATGGCAGGTGGTTACCTAGCAACAATGAAACCTCAATACCAATTTGCCACACGAGAATGCGTCAGTACACAACACAACAACCTTTAGTTATGCATTATTGTCAATATAAGCATAATATGGCAGATTATGAAACAATTATATCATGAAAATTTCCCGAAAACTATACCATGTCATGAAACAGTTATATCAGTTAAATTAGCAGAAACTCATACATATGGTATGCTTCCAAAGGTGGGTATGTCCATAGCAACCATTACACACCCGTTAGGTAACTTTACGTTCACACTTCAATATAAAAATGTTACATGACGTAGTTTAGTTTGTTAAAACTACCATAATATCAGCCATGTGTGCATTTTTCGATGTCTGATATGTCCCTAGCAACCGTTACCAGAAATATATAGTAACCCACACTAACAATAACTATTACAATTGTTTCACCATAAAATGATAATGACGTAGTTTATATTAGTTTGTCAAAACTACCATAATATCAGTCAGCTCGGCATTTTTCGATTTCGGGTATGTGTGAAGATTGAGTCCATAAATTAGCCTACATATGACTGCATTCGCATATGGTCTAATGGAATTTCGTCAGAATTTGCACCATTGGGAAAAATCATGATATCTCAAAAAGCTCAGCTCGGATTCTAGGGGACTTTTGCCAAGTTGTTCATAAACATGTTCTTATTAATCTCTGAAAAAATCAGCTTTCCCGAATTATTTGCACTAGTGAAACCATATGTGCCTGGACTATCAGAAGGACCTCTCTATCTGCGTATTTTTCAGATTTGGTTACCTAATGTGGATAACAAAATGTACATCTGGTGATCTTCCCATCCAGCCACTTCTCCATATATGGTTCATCAATTCATATATTCACGTACTGACGTAGCCGGACAACTTATGCATATGGCTTCGAATGTTGAAGGCCTAACATTTGACGGATGCCTTTCTGCTAAGGCGCAGAAGACCATAATGCATAATATACCCACACTTCTTGACCATGATCATAAGAACAGTCCTGGTGGCATCCAGCAATCGTCTCACAGTACATATCCAAGCAGATAATAACAATACACGCGGTGCTAGTTTGTGGTCATGTGTCATGATAGTGGAAATGAAATTGGTACATGACTGCACCACCCCTTGTATGCTAAGATTGTATCTTCCAATCCGTTTGGAAGCCGTTCTTAATCAACTGGATCAGGTGTGTACCATTGTCTACTACTATATAAGCCCACCCAGACTGGGATGTAATCTTAAGGACGATGCATTTGATAGTTGATATGTCATACTCACGCTAGGTGGTGATCGGTATGGTTCAAGAAAGTACAATGCCATCAACACAAGGGTGAAATGTTCAACGCGAAGAACATCTAGAGGAATGTTACTTTGATGAGATCATGCATTCAGTTTAATCTACGTTGGGTACACCAAGTGATTTATTGGTAACATCACCATTCAAAACCATTGTCCTGCATGAGACATATGAACTACTATATTCTAAACTTATATAATATAAAGCTATATGATCATAAAGGTCACGTTCGCCACCGTCCACATCCATTGCTGTAGAGACTATACATTGTTCACACACAGTGAAATAAATGCACCACAGTTCCTGACATTTTCTTGAATAATACCGCCCACATACTGACACTAACCGTGAGAGAGGACAACAACAACGCATACCTTCATTCCATAAAGACATTATCCTTTAGCCCACCCGATTGTTCGGGGGAGGCTAGGATAGTATTATCCAGACAAAATTATACGTCTGGTCAAGTTTATTCCGAACGGCCTTGAAACGGATGTGGAAATACAATCTTACCACACTAAAAACACCAACACGCATGACATTCTATATCTGAAACATGCACATGGTGTAGGGGTGTATACCGTGGCCCATTTCATCCCCACTGTCATGGCGCATGTCCACAAACTAGCATCGCTAGTATTGTTCTTCTCTGCTGGGAGCTATTCGACGAGACTACTGCGGGACGTCACACAGTTTGCTTAGGATGATGGTCAAGAAGTGTGGGTAGTCGGTACACTATGGTCTTCTCCTTAGCAGATATGCATCTGTCCAAGGGAGTGAGGCAGCTAGCTACATTCGATACACTGCCGGAGTTGTCCACGTATGCCAATAGTTGAGTTGAACCATCTATTGAGAAGTGACTTGTTAACTGGAAAGTTCGCCAGGTGTACATGTCATTATCCCCATGGAGTATGAGAAAGACATACATAGAAATGACCTTCTGTAAGCTTGTATACTTATAGACCATATGCCTTTCTAGTTCAAGATGACGAACAAATCCCATATTTATCAAGTATTTAAAATCTTAAGCTGGACACCGGAAATGAATTGTTTGAAACGTTATGATTAGAGGGACCCTTCTCCCAGGAAGTGTTAAATACTTTGTCGGTGTGAGCGACCTAGATTTATCAGGCAAAGAAATGGAAACTGGTCAAGATCATTAAGGACGTGGCAAATCAGAATCTGTTATCAGTTAATTGTTCTAATATGGCTATTCAGCGCACCTACGGTTACGGCCATTATCGGCTCGAAGTGTCGAATGGATTTCGAAATGCCACATCGCGATATTAATTGTGGTTTTTCGTACTTCCAGAAGGATACGAGCAATGTTATGCATTTTGATACGTTTTAAGTTGAACTAATAGATGGTTTATGTGTAGTTTCGTCCATACATATCGATATTATGACAAACAGTTGAAATCTGTATGTGAAAATATCGCTTTCTTTTCAATTTCTGGCCTCCAGTTTAGCTGCCATTTTGACCTTGAGTATCAATTGCAAAACTCAAATGAATACTTCATATCAATATTCAATATCAACATGTAATGGTGGGTAGAACTCGCGCAACAATAACGCCCATCGTAAGAAAGTAAAGGAATGTAGGCGTGTTTTCAAATATCAGTAGCCATTTTGGCTGCCATCTTAGATTTGGAAAACCATTTCTTGCATGGGATGTAAGGTAATTACTTCACCACAGTATTTCCAACTCAGCTGTAAGCATGGGTGGAGCTGTCTCGACAATAATGCCAAATGATGTTAATATGAGGGATTTTCGGTGATTTTTCTAAATTTGTCCGCCATTGTGGGCGCCATTTTGGATTTGGGGGACTTTTATTTGGATGCAATATAAGGACTATTTTTCGACCCAGTATTAACAACTCACAATAGTAAGCAGGTGTGGAGTTGTTGTGACAATAACTCTCACTGATGTTAACATCAGCGATTTTCGGCGATTTTTCTATTTATGGTGCCCAATTTGGCCGCCATCTTGGATTTGGATCAATATTCCCCAACTCAGGTAAAAGAAGAATCCTCCTCTTATACCGAAGTTGAGGAATATTCATCCAAATCCAAGATGGCGGCCAAAATGGCCACCAGAAATAGAAAAATCGCCGAAAATCGCTTATTTTAACATCATTGAGAGTTATTGTCACGACAACTCCACACCTGCCTACTATTGTGAGTTGGGAACGCTGAGGCGAAGAACTGCCCTTATATATATGGCGAACACACGGGGACCATAATATAGATTCCTTGCTGGATATTTTTGTCCGATATCACGTTTTCCCAAATGCCTGTATAATCCGCTAATAACGCAATGTCTGTTTCGAATCAATGAGTGTTATTGATATTATTACTCCAGCCATGATTATATATGTGCAGAAGTTACCCAGTCTAATCCTAGCTTGAGTATCTCCTGCACAATATATACGCATGGGTTTTGTTATGATAGCAATAACATTCATTGATTCGAAACAGACATTGCGTTATTACCGTCGAATTGGCTTTGACTGGATTATACCGGCATTGAGGAAAACGTGATATCGGACACAAATATCCAGCAAGAAATGTATCTTATGGTCCCCGTGTGTTCGCCAATGACTCTTCTAGACGATAAATGTATAAAATCGCGTCAAGGTGCCACGAAATGTGGTGAAATGTCCGAAAAATATCAAATGTTCACATTTCGGCGGCCATCTTGGCCGCCATATTGGATTTTTGTGTCTGATTTTCGGCTATTGTGTTAGGGTTGTATATTACCATAACGTATCGAGCATGTGACACCATCTTTACTATAACGGCGATCATAGAGACCTGATGCATATAAATAAAATGGCCGCCATGATGGACGCCATCTTGTCTGGAGTCTCTGCGGCCACTTATTTTTCTTGTTAACAACCGAAAAAAAATTAAGGAGCCATTAAGAGAAAAAATTAATGGGTGAAGTTGAGTCCTGTGGGTGGGGGGGGGGGGGGGGGGTGCAGAGGTCTACCAATATCTCCTGGACTAATAGGAATAAATAATGAAATAAATCAAATTAAAATATCAAATGTTATTTAATAACAAAAAAAACGTAAACAGGGAACGACTGAACAAATACAACAACCAAGCAATAAGCACATAATCTTTTTTAATTAATTTGTGATGTTTTGTCATGGAGTTGTGCACCAACATATTGGGAATAGACCATGTTTTATGTGTATTTATTTAATTTTATTAAATATAGTTTTCATTTCGCTCGAACCATCCAAAATATCATCGAGTGAAATGTTAATACGCTCGTATATGCTTAGCTCCTAATTTGTATACGAAGCATTTATATAAACAAGAAAACCATAGTCAGAAATGGTAACGCCACCAAGATCATATTATTAGCCATAAATATAAATTATAATACAATTATTCTATAAACTAGCTTTCAAATTTTATGTGGGAAATTTGCATACTTCTATATTTCAAGTTTTCCCGTTTCTCGTGTTATACATTACTTTCTTCAAACTGTCTTCTTTATTACACAAGCTGATGGGCCCGACTTCGTCCGGGATGTTTCCCATCTGATTTCCGGCGAAAGGCTCGATTTGACTATTTCGAAAGTCAAGGTCAGGTCAGGGTCATGATTTGACCCGTCCAAAACACCCCCACCCGGAGAAAAGTACCACTAGGTATCAAATTTCGTCGAAATCCGTCCGTTTTACCCCACTTGACCTTTAATTAACAATTTTGAAGGTCAAGGTAAGGTCGGAGTCATGATTTGACCCGTCCAAAACACTCCCCCGACAAAAGTACCCATAGGTATCAAATTTCGTCGAAATCCATCCTTTTTACCCGATTTGACCTTTGATTGACCACATTGAAGGTCAAGGTCACGCCGATGTCACGATTTGACCCGTTCAAAACACTCCCCGGACGAAAGTATCCCTAGGTATCAAATTTCGCCGAAATTTGTCCGTTTTACCCAAATTGACCTTGCATTGACAGTTTTAAAGGCCAAGGTCAGGTCGGGCTCACGATTTGACCCGTCCAAAACACTTCCCGGACACAAATACCCATAAGTATCAAATTACGTTGAAATCTATGGAAAGCCGAAGAGGAAATGTTAGTTGCTAATTGCTAGATATACGACGCACGACTTGTCGCGGTATTTTTAAATTGTTTCAAACTAGGAGATAGAAGGATTCTGCGTTTCAAATGGTGATGAATTATAGTAATTTATTCAAATTTTAGGGCTTAAATTGTTATTAAAACCGTATATACTATAACAAAAATGAATGACTCGAAAATTAAGTGGGCCTTTAACTTGACAAAGTCACAATTGCAGTTAGGCTCATCTCATACTCGTTTAATCAGCGATATTCTGCTGCGCAGTTTGTTATAGTTCCCAGTATTCATTGAGCGTTATAGCCCCACTGTTATAATTCACCTTTAGCAGGCGTACTCTTGCCTCAGATTATTGAGATATTAGGTCACACGTAATGACATTAAATCACATGGAAACATAGCAATTGTGTGGGCTGCTTTGCATGAATATTTAATGAGAAATAAAGTCATACGTAATGACATTAAACTCAAGAAAACCCGCGAAAACAAAACAAAATCACATTTAATGTTTTAAGTTATTTCCTTCATAAAAAGAATCTTCGTGATAATGAACCCTCCCAATACTTTAGAATATAGAATTAACCTTAAAATGACAAAAACCTTCGGAATACAGAACCTTCGGAATAACGAACCTTCTGATTGGTGAACCTTCGGAATAGCGAACATTCAGAGAAATTTCGGAATAGTGGACATTCTGGATAGTGAACCTTCGGAATAGAGACATGCCCCCAATATTCATATTATATGCCCAGAGTTCAAAGGTATGGGCCCATAAAATGCTAAATTTGGCCCTTAAAATATTGAACTCCAAATTGGAGCCCACACAGAACATCACTTAAGTCAACTGTACCTGTGTCATGTCCCAATGCGGGAGGGACCACATTATACCACAACATTCATATTATATGCCAATAATTCAAAAGTATGGGCCCACGTAATGACATTAAATCTCAAGAAAACCCGCGAAAACAAAACCACATTTAATGTTCTAAGTTAAGTTATTTCCTCCTGTATCTGTATCGGTATGCGCGCAGGATCAGTTCGGATGTGAGCGCACACTCCGTAAAAAGAATCTTTGTGATAATGAACCCTCTCAAATTAGTCTCAATACTTTAGAATATAGAATTAACCTAAAAATAACAAAAACCTTCGGAATAGAGAACCTTCGGAATAGCGGACCTTCGGGATAGCGAACCTTCATAATAGAAACATGCCCCCACAAGTACACCGGTGACGTAAACACATGTGCTAATCTTTGTTGTACTATCGTGACTCTATCGGTACGATTTATACTCAGTACGAAATAACCATAATAATACAGTCGCCCAGTGGATTATCGATCGACCACAGAATATGAAAATCTGCGTACCAAGCAACACCACGGTGTGGCGTAATAACCCAAATTGCGCAAGTAAGCCCAAAATAGAGTTAAAACGAACTTAATTACAAATTACATACCGGTACACGGACCGGCTAAATCGACTCGCACTCACTTTATCGTTCATACTGCCTCAAGGTGAAATGACAACTGTGGACAAATTGAAATTAAAACATGTGTCCACAAGACACCATAAACACCCCCGATCCAAAATCAGTTGACCGCCTTCAATTTTGGATCGGGTGGGGTTTGTGGTGACTCTTTACGGCGTCTTGGAGGTCAACTTACAGCACCCTTTGTTTGACCTTAATATATAAAGGAACCGATAAATGGCATGGGTCACCTATATATGAACCCCTCTGCATGGGCGGCGGCCATGTTCGAATAAGGAATGGAAGTCACGTGGTTCGTATAAGTTTAATACAAGCTGAAAATGCGACTTTAAAAAAAAAGCAGTGGCGGCCATTTTGAAAAAAAAGTGGCGGCCATATTGAAAAAAGTGACGGCCATTTTGAATCAGTCGACCATTATGATTGGTTTGGTGGGGGAAAAATCAGTCTTCGCAGTTCACATTGACCATTTATGTCAAATTGCATGCTTTGCGTCACAATAAAGTGAACGATTCTGTTACTACTGTTGACACATAATTATATATAAGAAGGCAGTGCAACTCACCGTAATTGATCATAAGTGGTGTAAATTTAACATAATTGATATTTCGTTGTGCTCACTTGGTCATTTTCACGTATACATCCAGATAATAGTCATTTTATTTCCCGGACAGAACCGATTAAATTGGGAGAACCGACTCGATCGGGAGAGAACCGATCGAGATATCACAATTCGCAGTTTTCGTCGTTGTTATTACTCGCACAATAGGATGTTCATTATGTTTACGTTGTTTGGGACCATAGATTATGATGGAAATGGAAAAAACTAATCGAATTATCACCTAGATGGCTCAAAAGTTGCGTTTTAACTGTCAAAAATTCGCGAAAATGTATAATTTGGATTATCACGAACCGTCACAAATCAGTCAAGAACCATCAGAAATCGGCTATAGCACGATTTCCGATGTAACAGTTCCTACACAGTGGTATTTATAGGTCTAGTTTATTTGTCATATCTGGTTTATAATTGTTTTAGCATAACAATGCAGACATCTCCACATGGGAGACTCGCATATATAAGGATAACACACTGTCACTGTGCCTTTAATGCTGCGCCAGCGCGGCTCCCGTTATGAGAGGGTTAAATTATATTTTTTATTTTGTTTTTGTAACTGGGGATTTGTAGCCCTAATGCATCACTAAGTGTTCATGTTCTGGGTAAGTACAATGCTGTTTTCACGAAGTAAATTGGACTCGTGTTGCAGATAGACCAACCAAGCTTTGGCATGCCCAGCAGAGAGTATCTGTTAAAGGGACGCAATGACGTCATGGTGATGGCTTACGAGAAGTTAGCCCGGAGTATCGCCATTGAACTTGGAGCTGACGCAGCGACAGCGGAAGCAGATATGCGCGATATGGTGGATTTCGAAATCGATTTGGCCAATGTGAGTTACATAATAGTTAATACACCTAATATTGCTAATACTAATACAAATACTAATACTGCTTCCCAGTCAACGTGTTCATAAACGTATACCACATTGCGGTTATTAACCCTCGGATATCACCGGAGATTGTCAGACATACATGTAAACGATCCACTGACTGTTGGAATATTCATCCGTTCAAATTTGGCAATGTGCAAGAAGAATTGTGTTTTTGTCTAATTGGTGTTACGAATTTATTCTCGGCTTTTGCCAGATACACCTCAGTAAAGCTATTAGCCAGTGTCACACGTAAAACGTGTGTTACTATGGTATTTATGTGGATATGTATTTGGCGGGAAAAGTTATTTGTTTTTTTGCGGCGCCAAAGCTACATATTTTGATTTAGCGGGCCAACTTGTAGCATTTTAACGTGTAAATAATAATCATGTTTTATTAACCGATTCACACAATTGCATCGCTCCTATTCATGAAAAAAATTACTTCTATGAATTTGTATTTGCCGGGACCAAAGTATAGCCAATGGCTAAATTTCACTATGAACTGGACATTAATTCTAGAGCAAGCTGAACAGGAGCGCGGTGCGGAAGGTGTGAAATTTTAATTATACGCGATGATAATTATGATTAGTTGCAACAGTCACTCGGAGAGTTAACATGGCTCATACTACCAGTAGCGATCATGGGAGGGCATGCATGTGGCAAACACCATTCGAATGTATCAGTTTTAGTTTGTCGGGAGGGGCGTGTGGATAGAATCTAACTGAACGAAAACCACTTCTGTTTGGGTGTGTATACTCACGCAATAAGTTTGGAATTGTTTCACTGATAACGTTCCAAAAACTGTTCACATACACGTACATGTATGTGGAAGAAATTCCAGGTGATATTTACAGGTTTGATTAAGAATTGTTCATGGTTGCCGGTGTAATTTAAACACACACTTCCTGTAGTGTGTAATAGTTTCATTCCTAAGTCCGAATGTTCGAACACTATCGGGACATTGCCAAGACCAAGTCATTGTGAAATTTGTGTCTACGAGGTCAAAGTTGTTAGTTGCAGAAAATAAGAAGATAGTAAATTGAAACAAGTCTAATAGATACTTTATAGCAGATGATCTAACACAAGAAAACAACAATCTGTTGAAAACAGCTAAGAAACACGACAGAATACAGGAAGCCTGAACAATGAATGGCAAAATATATGTGAAATATATATATATATAACCACTAGAAGGTGACCCGACTTCGTCCGGGCTATTCAAAAATCAAATTTGAAGTCGATTGCTCCACCCGTTTCCGAGATCTGGTCTGCGCATGCGCGAAGCTGGCGTCGCACGGGCTCGGCGACCCGATAAAATTCGTATCCGGGGCAAGATACATTCACATACCAAATTTCAAGTCGATAGCTCCACCCGTTTGCGAGATATATAGCCCAATGTCATTTGCGGATACCTCGGCCGGTGATGAGTTAACGCGACATCGGCCGGTTAAGAGTTAACGCGATCACGTCACGATATGTTGATGGCGTAATATATTTACGCAATGATTTTCGATGAGCGAAGCATGGTCCTGCGTTCTTCCCGATAATTAAGGTAGAAACTTTAAACGTACACAGGCGTGTGATACATCATTGGAAAGATGAAGCGCCACAGATTCTAACCGTGCAAATTATATGACTGGCAATTTATTATTCGCGCTATATCGAATCGATTTGTGAGCACCGAACTGAAATATATTAGCGCAAAACGGCGTAAAAACAGATTTGACCTCGGCACGTGAAAAGTTGACCTCGGATCTGAAAATCAATAGGCCTATGTTAACCCCCGGCCGAAAATACCCCCACGTACCAAGTTTTATCGAAATCGGGTTGGTCGTTTTTGAGTTCATCGATTACACACACACACACAGACAGATACACACACACACACACAGATCTTTCAAAATATATAATAGATTTATATAGTACTTGAGCGTAGAGTATATATGTCTCCATTCTTTTGGATCATATATATATATCTATTATATATTTTGGAAGATCTGTTTGTTTGTTTGTTTGTTTGTTTGTGTGTGTGTGTGTGTAATCGATGAACTCGAAAACGGCCGACCCGATTTCGATGAAACTTGGTATGTGGGGGTATTTTCGGGTCAGGAGTAACATAGGCCTATTGATTTTCAGATCCGATGTCAACTTTTCACGTGCCGAGGTCAAATCTGTTTTTACGCTGTGTTACGGGACTTTCATTTGAGTTCGGTGCTTACAAATCGATTCGAAACAGCGCGAATAATTAAATGCCAGTCATAATAATGACACTGTGAGAATCTTTCGTGTTTCCTCTTTCCAACGATATATAATGCGTATGTATCCGTTTTTGTTATCTGCCTCAATTATCAAGAAGAAGTGGTACTATCTTCCATCAGGATAAAAACAATGCGTAACTTCTATGACGTCGTTAGAGTTCATAACGTTAGATCACGTTAACGCTTAACCGGCCGATGCATTTGACTGTTTCAGACGTCTTGGCGATATCTCGGGCACCGATGGTAATTTATCTTTACGTTGAAACTTGATAATTAATGAGCGTGTGTATATGAGGCGCGTTTATATACTTGAGTCTTGGCGATATCTCGGGCACCGATGGTAATTTATCTTTACGTTGAAACTTGATAATTAATGAGCGTGTGTGTATGAGGCGCGTTTATATACTTGAGTGGAAATCAAATCGGGTTAAACTGGCGGATTTTTACGGACGAAATTTGATGCATAGGGTATCTCGGTATCCGCTGGGCCGATTTCCCGGTATCCGCTGGGCCGATTTCCACCATTTTTGGGGTGTTGGCATTTGACCCCACCTGACCTTCAAAATGGTCAATTCAAGGTCAAATCGGGTAAAACCGGATGGATTTCGACGGGTACTTTTGTTCGGGCACTGTGTTTTGGACGGGTCAAATCGTGACCCCCACTTGACCTTGGCCTTCAAAATAGACAATTCAAGGTCAAACCCGGACGAAGTCGGGTCACCTTCTAGTATATATATATATGTATATATATATATATATATATATATATATATATGTATAAGAATACTGAGAAGGTACAGGTGATCACTGAAGAAGGGGGCATATGAAGAATTCAATGTGTTCACAAACAAGACTATGTGAGATAGTTAAATGTTCACCAAATTATTACATGATTAGAATTATGTAAACATATATGCACAATAGAGTATTAGTGCAATATATTGTGATGGAATGTAAAATATATGGAAGCTTATTAATTGTAGATGATGACCCACATACACATAATTATGATTTCTGAACTATAAATAATGCTAAAGTGTACTTCTATTTTCAGTACTATCAATATATTAATATTAATACAGTTTTGTTGTAAATATAACTCCTGAAATATAATATAAATGTCAATGTGAATATATTGAACATATCCTGCAATAACTTGTGATAAAGTGTAAAGTATATGCAAGTTTATTGTAGGTCATGACCCATATACACACATTGATAATTACTGAATCCATCTAAATGACCAATCTGTTAAACAAAAAAACAAAACAAATTCTATATTGGTATCAACATATATGAATACAGTTATGTTGTGAATATGTTCAACATCTGTATACCTAACAAACTACCTACAGTGGAAATATGATGCCAAACTATCATCTTGAATATAATTAATCCACTTACCTACATACAGAAGAACTATCATAATTATGCATAATTATGTCATGCAATAATCCCCATCCATTCCAACTACCTACCTAATAGAATAGGAATATGGGAAAATGGAAAATGGAAACAGTAACAAAATATTGTGTTATACTGAGATAGAATCCATATATATGCTAACATCATATACTGAGATATAATCCATATATATGCTAACATCTCCACATAAGTAAAATTTATAATTTTTTTGAAAAATGCATCATATCCCCACCATGGTTCAATATGAATATGGAGAAATGTTAATTGAATTAGATACATGTAGATGGTAAAATATACTCAGTAACATATACAGCTGACACAAAGCATATATATGTAGCCCCTTTCATATAAATATGCATGGATACCTGTCATGACATATTCTTCACCCCCTCCCACCCACACAATATGAATATGGAAAAAATATTAATTGGATACGTCCATATCTGTATATAGTATATACATACTTTGTAACTTATTACAATGAATTGAAACGCCCACTTGTACAACTAACAATAACACACCACCTATATGTATCTACGCATGAATACATGTATACATGCATCATTTATGGACGACTTTCGTGGAATAACATGTAAAAAGAACAAGAAGTATAAGTATTCACATGAAAAGTTGTGCACCGCGCTCAATAATGTCAGCCTTAAGGGTATCCTAAACGTGACAAAGATGGCCGAATGAGTTTTATACCCCTCTCTCTGATAAATGCCAGCCATTGCAAGACTAAGTTTCCAATTGACATGAAATTTCACAAGGATATAGGAATATGATTGAACAATTATTTGTCATCACATCCATATTTTTAAAAGATATATTTGATTGAGAAAATTAACTGGAAAGAGTGAAATTATGCCAATCACCAGAAGTCAAAACTAATAAAGCAAACAAATATCATTATTGTGGCATCTTATAGATTAGGATTCCAGGATGAGGAGAGGGACCGTCATTTTATAAAATAACTCACTGTTTTAGCTACAAATCCATTGAGTTGAAGGCACCCTCCATCAGTTGAACACAATTATATGGCGATTTGCTTTTTGGGACTATTTTTTGGTATGGGAAGCCAAGTTGGCAATTATGTGAGCTGGATCATAAGGATGTATAAGGCTGTCTAGTTTGCCCCTATTTCACCAATACATCATGCACAATTGATACTTTCTAAGATATTTAGCAAAAAATTACACTGTAGGTGGGGGTGGGTGCGTACTAAAAATTATCGAAAGGGAAAAAATGCCATACGTGCCTGAATTTTTTTTCCGACCCCCCTGCACTTGTCAGAAATTTCGTTCGGAGGGTATTCCGAGTTTTTAGTCACGTGATGTTTACAATCCATTTAGGCAAAGTTTGCCTTCAAATATCTTTTTTCTGGGAAATAGTCATCTAAATCAGCGATGTTCTGAGGTTAGTTTTGGTCATAAAGTACTTAAATATGCCAATTGGTGGTGACTATATATTCTCAGATTTTAGTATCTGTTAACTCAAAATTGAAGTTCCCTATTTTTCGAGTGTTGTTGTTAATTTCGCAAATCGAGCGGATACGACCACATTTTACACGGTGAATTCCTGACACAAGAAACATTATAACGAAAAAGCAAGGTCCCTCTCAATATATTGGAATATCATAGCACATATCGTTAAACTATTATACTAAAAACATGCAGTAATTTTACAGATATGAGTTCTGTAAGAAAGTGTAAATTTGAAAACAACAATTGTTTCATAATTGTTTTTATATAGATGCCTGTAAGATGGGACAACATTTTACATTTCAAAATTATCTATGTTTTATGATTAGAATATTGTATTGGTTCAGTGTTGCCATTTTACAAACCTTATTGTGAATCAGAGCTCATTAATCTAAAAACATTTCGGCCATATTGGAAGAAATTTCAACTCTGTCACGTTTAGGATACCCTTAAGGTCTATTGGATGTGGTGACAATAGGTGACATAAAAAAATGAGTACATGCTATATAGGACCACTGGGGGTATTTTTGGCACATATTTATAACAGCAGCAAGTGTATACAACAATTGGACATAGTAGGACTAAATAACTAACCTTATTTTCCACTTTGGTGACTTTTGATGTGAATGTGTCCGAAAATATGCGACAAATATACCAAGACAGATTTCCAAGTAGTAGAATCCTGAAATTTAAAAAGGAAAGTACCATGATAAAACTCAGAATCGATATAAGGGCGTGCGCTACATAACAGCAGACAAAATATAATGAAACATGTTGAAAGAAGATGTTTATCATTGTTTACTTTTAGCAAAATTCACATTGCTGGAACTACATTTGCATGTAGAAAGTATGGAAGCACAAAATAGTAATGATTCCTCAAAGCAGTTTGCACTAGATTAGCAGCAAGTGTGTCATAATTACCTGAAATTATTC